>JAPDEK010000002.1:600000-812112 GCA_027569065.1 Aspergillus cavernicola
AGTCACCAAGATTTATTACCATGGATTGTTGGGGGATGCTAATGGTGTCCGTTTGGCTTTTGATGAGTTTGTCAAGAGCGGAGAGATTGTCGACACTGCGGTGATGAATTGCCTCATTGCATCTTTTCTCAGATCTGATGAAACACAAACGGCGGAACAAATATACTATCAGCTGTTACGGACTCAAGCGACTACGCAATCAGCGCTTGACTCTGACCACGCTTCTATGCATGTTACTAGCCCCAATCTCACGTCAGAGCTCGCCGTCTATCGAAAGAGAACGAAGAAGCTCGGCCGCGTTCTGGAGCTGTCAGCGTCTTTGAAGGACAGCTTTCCAGATCATCACCGTACTCTCCAAGAAGCCCTTCTTGTGGCTCCCGATACGCGAACGTTTCATGTACTTCTCTCGCACTATGCATACAAAACGGGGGACTTGAAAGCCTTCGTGTCCGTGCTTGACGATATGAAAGAGGTCTTTCCTGTACCTCCGCGCGGAATGATTTATTTGCTCCTTTTTGACGGATTTGCTCACCAAGGTCGACACAGGAAGGGCTGGGTGGCAGAAAAACTGTGGACGGTGTGGAAAGCCTATCTTCGGGCGCTGTATGAATCCAAGACCAGGCTCTATCACCGATCGTATGCTCTGCCTCCATCTTTTGTTTGGGAGAATCCCCTGCGAAGCAGCCGCTCGCCAGCTTCGTCGACTCCTCCGTCGACGAACGTCCCAAGCAAGCTGTACACACCATTGCCGTCAGTCACCAACATGCGGGACGTATCTTCCAACCCTCGAGGAGAAGATGCGGACGAGGACGTCACTCATCGCCATGACGAAGATTTCCCCCATTTCGATGGTGGTATCGACATCTCTGATATCCTTGGCCAGGCGGAGCAAGGCCCACGCAAAGAAGATGATGAGCTAGAGTCACTGGAGCGTCGACTCGAAAACGGCGTGTTCCTAGGTCGTCGAATGATTATGATAATCCTGCGCGCATTCGGGGCTTGTTGCGGACCCGACGATGTCATGGAAGTCTGGCTCCGTATGGAGACCATCTGGCAGCCCGCGAAGCGCAAGGGGCTGGATGTCTTGGCCGTCAAGGAAGAACTGGAGAAACAATTGAACAGAGCCTCGAAACGGCCTCATATATGAAACAAACCAGCGTTTGAACTTTGTACATTATGGACTCATATACCCTCGATTGAGTCGAGTTTACCCGTCACCTTTGCAGTGTCTCACACCTGTGAGTCCGGGATGGGTTTGTATTTTATCGATAATAATAGACTTGAATATTATTAAACATAATTAACAACCTCATACTAGCACTACGGAGTATACCTACTAGTACTACAGTACTAGTATTATTATTGTCAACTTGAAGTCCATTAAAATCACGTGAACCCGTGTGGCTTCCTTCGGTTCCGCGTCGCGTCCCTCGCAAGGAAATATAGCGTAGTTCGTCTCCTCTGACCTCTTTGAATGGCGGTTCTCTATCATTGAGGATGAGTGTGCGCCGTCGGAAGGTAGATCTCGACTTTTACTTGCACCGTGTTTTCCAAAAGCCGTCGTTCCGGTAAGATTTCCTCTCGCGGTCTCTTCCACCAGATCTAACCTGTATAAGTCCCCTCCAGAGAGATGTGATCACGGCCGTTGTTGAAGGCCACGATGTCTTCCTGCAGGCTTCAACCTCCTTCGGAAAGAGTCTGTGTTTTCAATTGCCCGCTATGACCACCCATGGAGGTTCGTCTTCAGCCCACTCTGCCAATACGGTTCAGACTCGGCTAAATACGTTTCATAGTGACTGTCGTCGTATGTCCTCTTCTTTCATTGATGGTGAGTTTCAACAGGGGTGGCTTCTCCAGCGCCGTTGAATCCGTGTGCATTTCATGCTTGAACCCGAATCTTACTTTCTATTAGAACGACCAGGTAAACGCACTCCAGGCATTGGGGGTACCAGTAGCCACCATCAACTCGACAACAATGCTTGCAGAGAGACGGGTGATTCTTGACGATCTACTCTGCGGGCATCCGAGAACGCGCCTTCTCTATGTGACGCCGGAACTGTGCCAGACAGAAACATTCCGCCGGACCCTCCAGACCATCCATAGACAGCGGGAGCTGGTCCGCATCGCCATCGACGAGGCCCATTGTATCAGCGAATGGGGCCATGATTTTCGTCCGGCATACAAGAACCTATCCTGGTTCCGGAGTGCCCTGACAAACCCGCCAGTGCCCATCAGCGCTCTCACGGCGACGGCCACCCCACAGGTCCGTACAGATATCATAAACATACTCGAACTAGACGCCTCTCGAATGAAGATCTTCAGTACCCCCTCCGCGCGTCCCAACATCCACTACGAGATCCGGTTCATGCAGGATTTTGCTCCAGATCCTACAGAACCTGAAGCATTCCAGGTCAACGACCTCGTCTCTTGGCTTCAATCCGTCCACGGGAGAAGAGAGGCTAGATTAGGCGCTGAGGCAGCTCCCAAGCTAACCCCAATATCAGGTATAGTCTATGTTTCCACCCGGATAGCCGCCGAGAGACTCGCAGAAGCTTTGTCCAGATGCAGCAACCTCATCCGCGCAGTAGCATACCACGCGGGCCTTGCCACAGCAGACAGGACCCGAGTCCAGAATGAATGGGTAGCGCCTCAGAAACTACAACAGCAACCAGACAGCGAAACAGGATCCGACTCTCCAGCATTCTACATCATCGTCGCAACCACCGCTTTTGGCATGGGCATCGACAACTCTGAAGTCCGCTTCGTGGTTCATTGGAGCCCGCCACGAACATTCGAAGGCTTCGTCCAGGAATCCGGGCGTGCAGGCCGTGACGGCCGCGCTGCAATATCAATAGTCTACTATAATCCGCAAGAACGAGAACGCATCCTCGACCGTCTCCGCCGGGATATCGAAAATGTGAATAACCGCACAGGCGGTCGAAACGCGGGCCTCAACAACCGGGATAAAGTCTCTCTTCTCCGGAACTTGTACGCCCGTAAGCAGAGCTTCGAAAAAGTAATCCAGTACTGCGAGGAAACAAAACGATGCAGGCATGAATTGATTGGTGACTTTTTTGGTGACTTTGAGTTGGAGAAAATGGGATCCCAGGTTCTGACAAAGTCTGAGACACTTTCCGATGGTGAGGTTTCCGCAGGCGGCACCTCAATTCCATCACCGTCACCCTGTGACTATGCCTGCGATTTCTGTAAAGAAGGCCCTAAAGCACTGGCAGAACGCAAGGAGAAAATGGCGCCGGAGAGTGGGTTGACTCATTTTATTGAAGCGGGCTGGCTTGAAGCGATGTTTCCGCTGGAACGCATGTTTCCTGGACTACGTCGTGTGAGCTGATAAGTCGGATAAAGGCATGGCGTTTCCTTTTGTGAATATTTTGTATCATAAATGGTTGGTAACACTTCCTATGCGAAGCTAGGGGTCAGGAAAAGCTTGCTATGGTTATGAGCTCTCATGTCATTTAAGAACGAGATGAATATTGATCAGGTTAGCACTCGTAATATGGGAAAGTAATTGAATTGACAACAAAGAACACTTTTGAAACCTGAATTGCTCAACACAATCTTTTTTTTTTTTTTTTGGCTTTCTGGGTTACAAATTTCAAGCTGGTGGTTATGGATATATCGGAGCCTGAAAGAGCGGTAGAAATACAGAGGGTAAGTCAACTAAGCATTACAGGCTGGTCTAGGCAAGGCCGGATATTGACGCAGTAGATTCGATTCGGCAGACTAGCTTGACAAGGCGGCATGGCCTCGATATCCAAGGAGCGGGTTCACTAGTGGGTACTAATCACAGACCTGGGGGTGGTGGTACCTTTAAGGGGGGTTTGTTAGACGTTGATGCGGGCTTATTCAAGGGAGAGGTGTACGTACGGCGCTGTAACTTCCACCGGGAGGAGGCGGGGGCGGAGGAGAGCCGGCACCACGGGGAGGTGGAGGCGGGGCCTCAGATGCTGGGGGAGGTGGAGGAGCAGGGCTCTGCGATTGTTGCTGCTGCTGTGCTGCGGCTTGTTGGTAATACTGGTAGTAGGCGACGTAGTTCTGGTAGCCTCCATATGCGGCATAGGGATCGGCTCCGTAGTACTGGGCGTACTGCGCACTGTAGTCAGCTGCACTTGTAGCTGCCGGAGTTCCTTGTCCGGACGGGCTAGCCGTCACAGAGGGGGTTTGCTGGTGTTGATGCTGGTTCCCATATCCACCGCCGTAACTTCCGCTGTAATTATTATTACGGTCCCCACGCTGACCGCCATAACCACCGTAACTATGCTGGGGCGGGTTCTCCTTGAACTTCTGATATTGTTCTCGGACATTGCCCAGCAAATCCTCACATAGCTCCTTTGCGTTTTGGACTTCGTTGGGGTCAGGGCCACTATATCATTATCAGTGCTATGGCTGGGCTGTACGGGGAGGAGAACGCCTTACGCGACATGCAGATACATCGCGTCTTCACTTTCCCTGCCAGTGCTCTGTTCCATAAAGCCAGACCCGCGGCCCTTGATTTGGACTTTGCACCGGGTCTTCTGCTGGATATGCTTGACGTACGCACCGCCCTGTCCGACGACCTGGGCACGAAGGTTGAATCCGGGAATCGGTTCCAGGTCGACTGGAATCTTCTCTTCGGGCCATTTGCGCTGTAGTCGGTCAGTAAAGTAAAGATGTAAGCAGAAATGGAGACCCGTACGCGACCGAATTCATCACGCTCAACCTGTTCCGGTTCTCGGCGGCGGAAGCGTCGTTCGTCTACTAGATTGGGCAGCTCCTTCTTCATGAGATCATCAATCAGTTCAACGGCCTTTTCCAGGCCTTCCTTGTTTGTACTCGTCACGTGGAGGTACAACGGCGGGTTCTGTTTATACGAGAAAATCGTTTGTCAGACAACAGAAATATAAGGACGAGTTGAGTTCACGTACCGCAGCGGTAGCCATGCTTTTATCGGGATAATAATTTCCTCGAGTAGTAACATCTTAAAAATCAAATGATGAGCTTCCTTCTTGAGCAAAACAGTTGGTAACATATAATATGGAATGAAGGCGTACCGGCGCCAGTTTCATCTTTAATCTAGATATCACGCGATCGAGGTCAGCAGATGCAAACGAGGGGAGGGAAATGCTATGCATGGACTGGGTAAGCTTTCTTCGTAATCACAGCAGGTAGTAGTTAGAGGGGTAAGAGACGCCTGGAAGATCAGTGGACGCAACAGGAGTAATTACCATCTTTTGCGTAGACCCTTTTGTCAGAGTATAGCGATTACGCAGGTCGTTGATTTCTACGTCTTTGATGTAATCACCATCCGCAACGTATATTTCTGCGTTCAACTTCGGATCGCCGGCGGAGGGGGTAGCAGACTGTGATGGGCTCGAAGCCTAAGCGAATGGACAAAGGTCAGCGGAGATGCAACAACCAAGGGGCATGTTGAAGAAAATTCAAACTGACAGCACGAATAGGAGGCACATCGACATGTTGAATTCCTTTCTTAGCCTGTAACTGGGCGTTGATTTTGGCGGCCGCGGCAGCTGTAGTTGAAGGTTAGTTGCTTTGCACGAAGTGGTTTTCAGGCACAAGAAGAGAGCAAGGCGCACCAGCTGCAGCAACAGGATCCGCTTTATTTCCAGTACCAGGGCTTCGAGATTCGCGATTGAGGGGGCTGCGAGTTCGAGTGGCTTCAACCTGTCGCGAGGAAGGGGATCGAGAACGCCGGTCAAACCGCGACTGTCGCCGAGGCTCCGGAGTGGTCTGGTCGAAGCGTGAACGTTTAGGACGGCGATCATCGTCAGCCATGGTGGTATATCGTAAATCCGAATCTAAATGAAAAGAGCGAAAAGTGAGTTGTAAGCCTCGATCAAGTTGTTCTCCTCTAGTCGGCGGTCGAGACGATAATAGTATTTTGAAAGAACTGCTAGTCTAGTTTGGCGGTGGAGTTGAAGATTGAAGGCGATCAGACTAGAACTAGTGTTAAAATAGCTAGACCAAGGCTCTTTGTTAATCAGAAACCAATAAGCGATACTCTACGGAGTACTCCGGAGTACCTCCTGGAGAGGTCTGATGGAGGGATGGCGAACACATACCTAAAAACACATTGCGATAAGCTCAAGATATCTTTTCACAGAGCATTACCCAGGTATATCCGGAAGGATAGGAAGAAGAAAGAAAACTTAACAAGAATGAAGCTCCTGGTCATGTGTCTCTATACAGTGTCCTCGACTAGACCTATACCAGCCTAGCGGTGATTTTGTACGTCGAGTCACACTCCGGAGAATGAGTCAGCTCCCCGAGGTCGGACCCGTGACCGGACCCAGCATAAAATGAAATGCGAAAAGCCATCGATGACTGCGATTCTTCGCTTCAAACCGACAAATTGCTCTGCCCTTCCGCTTCACTCGCCTGTCCCTTCCAACCCGGGGAGATCATGGCCTTCCGGCGTCCCCTGATGCTGTCAAAGACAGTATCAATGCCTTTCTCATCGGCTGCCAGCCGCACCGCCTCTCGAGTGGTCGCTTTTCCCCGATCAACGTTCAGCACGACTTCAAGGGCCTCATCTAGCTCAACCTCGGCGCTGGCCTACAAGGCCCTGCACAGACGATCTCCTCTCACTCTCCCCGTGGCGGATATCTCTCCGCAATGGGACGCCCCCACCGCCGTCTCGTCGATTCTCTACGAGACCCCCGTTCGCCCGACCAACCCGCCCAAGCGCCATATCCTCAACTGTCTGGTACAGAACGAGCCCGGTGTGCTCTCCCGCGTGTCGGGGATTCTCGCTGCTCGGGGCTTCAACATCGACAGTCTTGTTGTCTGCAATACCGAGGTGGAGGACTTGTCGCGCATGACGATCGTGCTGCAGGGTCAGGATGGTGTCGTCGAGCAGGCCCGCCGGCAGCTAGATGATCTCGTCCCCGTCTGGGCGGTCCTCGATTACACAGACTCTGCGCTCGTGCAGCGTGAGCTGCTCCTGGCTAAGGTCAGCATTCTAGGCCCCGAGTTCTTCGAAGAGTTGCTCCAGCATCATCGTGAAATTACCACCCCCGTCGAAGCCCTGGAGGGACAGAAGGAGAAGAAGACCCAGGCCAGTTTGTCGTTGACTGCCGAGGAATTTCACCCTCGCAACCTGCCCAACAGTCAGGCCTTGAGACACAAGCACGAGCATCTGGATGCGATTACACGATTGGTTCACCAATTCGGCGGCAAAGTTTTGGACATCAGTACCAACAACTGCATTGTTGAACTGTTCGTTTCCCTCTTTCTCCCCAATAGACTGCTACTTAGATACTGACTTGCTCAATAGTTCCGCCAAGCCCAACCGTATCGACTCTTTCATGAAGCTCATCGCTCCCTTCGGTATCCTCGAATCCACCCGCACCGGTCTTATGGCCCTTCCTCGCTCTCCCCTCTTCGAGCCTCACGATGAGATCGAGAAGGATGCTGCCGACGTGGTCGATGCTAGCACCCTCCCTCCTGGTTAAGATGATTCTTTAATATGAAAGGGGTCCAGTGCAAAAGCAAATTTTATTCCTCCCGAAATTAACTGTAATCTCATGCATTTTCTAGTCCGGCCTCCTATTCGAAATACCGCCTTTTATTGTATATCTCTCTATCGGCTTTAGACTTAGCAATTCTTTTTGTTTTGAATGAGTACGGTTATGAGTTCAAGGACCTTCAATTTGCTCAACTACGATAACTCCTCTATTAATAACCCTAGAGCAAAAAAAACCCCCCCAATTCCGATGGATACCATTATTTCCATTGAAAGTCCTTTCAAGCACCGTTAAATTCCAAAACGCTCAACATGAAAGAGAACCCCTGATCTGGTTCATCGAGTACGTACCCTATTCAAAGCTTGACCCTCGCCGTAATTCCCTTGCCACGGTAGAGTATGGTATCGTTATAATTTCCAATCCGAACGCCAACCTTCGCTACAGTATCCAAATTGAGTGAACCACCAACAGCTCTCTTAACAGCGTCATAGCCAATGCCTCCCAATTTCATGTCAACAGGTAACCGCGGCGATTGAGAGAGGCCCGGCGGCACAGAAAATGGAACGTAATAGTCGATTGTGCCGACCTCCTCATCATTCTCATAGAAGGCTTTTGCTTCTACCGAAGTGACATCCAGAGTTGTATCGTTCAAAGGCGAGAACAGGGCGAACTCGGCAGTTGATGACAAGAGGTGCAGCTAGTAGCACTCGGAAGTTAGTTTTTTGTTGTTTTTCAATCAGAAGTTTGCATGTTGAAAAGAAGTATATACTACAGACACACGGTGGTGGTCAAAATATATATGATATCAAACGATATGTTCAAAGCGAGAAACGGTATCTATGAAGGTAGAGAATACCGTAGCATCTTGTACGAAACCCTTATGACCACCATCGTGGTCAGGTTGATCGGGGTCATGAGCGGATAGTTTAGGAATTTGTACTTCCAGCCCTAGTCTGGATAAAGCCTGCCCAAGCTTCGGTAGTGCCGGAATAGTACCTTCGTGCGTTGCAATCATCACTGAAGTGTTGTAGCCTATATAATACGTCAGTACAAAAAGCTTGCCTTGCGCCAATGCCCTAACTCACCGGACACATATTGTGAAAGTAGATCTTGACCAGCAAGAACCGCTGAAGGCCCGCCTACGTCAAGTGGACTCCAATGGAGATCAACATGTACGCCAGTGTTCGTACCCGGTATGATTGTTACGTCTCTCGCGGTTAGATGAGCCACCTTGGTGGTGTTGTAAAGTAGTACTAAGTCGAGTAAAGGTAGCAATGCCGAGTACTGAGTAGGATTCGTGAAGTTAACGGTTGTTTCCACAACGAGCGAGGACTCGGTGGTGTCTCCCAGCTTCAGTGACTCTACATGTGGCTTCAAATCATTAGGAAATGAACCGCCGTATGGTGCTATCCAAAAGTCAGTGATAAGTCTATCATAATAGAATAATAAAACTAACGCTTAACGGTCAATTTGCCGTCTGCTGGTATTCCGCGCACTGCGAATTCTCCAAGGCCAGTAGATATTTCTGCATCAACATTTGCAGAAACAGTAAGTCTAACAGGTTTCCCTTCAAAGATCAAGCTCGAAAGGACGTCAGTCAGTACATCATCGTCAGTCACCTCGAGCGGTGCCTTGTTCATAGCAAAGTCCACTAGCAACGCGGTGGAATTGTCGATATTTTGCACTAGGGTCGAATTGGCAGGCTGCCATTCTTTCAAATTGAGGATGCCTAGTTTGCTATCGTGATAGTAGACATCGGCACTTGCTCGAACTCGCGGGACGTCCAGACTAAACTCCATTTGTTCTGGCAACCCAATCAATACTTTCACCAAAGCAGAAACCGTAGGTCGAGATTGAGGAGAGTCCGGTTCTGCTAGAGGATCTGGGAGCGAGAAATGAACATCAGACATGGTGAGATTCTTCACCAGGTTATCCAGAGCTTGACCCGTGAATGGTAGCGGCACGGTTACGCTCTTAAGGATATCAGTTACCCATCTGGGAGTGCCCAATGACGGTACATCTGCTCCGCGAACATAAACAGTAGTTGGAAGGCCATGAATATAAGTCTTGAGAAGAGAGTCAAGAGGCGACCTCTTTTTCCCGGGACAATTCGTTGTGAGATCATCAGAGAGACCCCGAATGATACCAGAAACGTCGACCGCCGTGCTGTGACCGGGCTTTACTAAAACCTCGTTGGTTATGACATCCGCAACCGAGATATAAGGGTCGCTTGGCGAGCAATTGGCGACAAGAACTTTGAAGCCCAGAGGTGGAATGCGCAGCGCAACTGGAGAATCAGCCAGGGTAGATATTGAAACATCAACCGCCATTGCCCCATCATCATCTGGAGAATCTACGTCGTGTACGTTGAATCCTGTGATATCAACATCAGGCAATGCTGGAAAGTCATTCCCTACAAATCGTGTTAGCATACGAAGTGAACAGTATTTAATAAACAACCCACCTTCGTAAATTACAGAATCTGTCAAAATTTGCTCTCCCAGGTTCAGTAGACCTGATTTGAGGCGAAGCGTAGCCGTCCCTCGGACTAGTAGACGCCCAAGCTTTCCGTCTAGCCAGTCAACTGCGACAGAACGCAGGCCCTCAAGGTTGCCTGCCACCAGATCGGCTTCGAAATCGAGGTGGTTCACATGGCCATTTCGAATGCTAAGGTTTATCGAGGGCAGAGACGCAGTTCCAACCAAGGTGTTGCCGTATTCCGGTAGGTACACCTCGACCTCCGACTGACCGGTTTCAACCTCCCTCCCAATCCAGGTGACGAAACGCCCGAGATTCCGTACTGATGCACTTTCTATGCGATTCGCATCAAGGAATACATCTCCCTCAACTCTTATCCTAACGCCTTCGCTCGTGGCTGACTCGATCGATAGGTTCGTTGGTTTGAATAGGGCCGCTTCCTTCACATACTGTTTTACCACTGCGGGAACGAAAAAGGCTAGGATGAGAATAGTGACAATGGCACTGACAGCAATCAGGCCACAGAGCACCGTCCATCCGACCCTACTTCGTGATTTTTTCAGATCGTCATCCGGAGAAAGAGTGCCAGATGCCGGAGAGGAAGATCGTGGTGACTCCGTACCGCCGTACGTTGACAGGTCATCATTGCGGCGGTGGAGGAGTGGAGTAGACTCGGAGGATATCTCAAACGATCGGTGTTGTTGAATTGAAGATGAAGATTGATGATGGGAGGTTTCGTCATGATGCTCGCCCAGCAGAGGGTGACTTGCCTCGTCCGTCATGGTGATAGCTACTCAAAGAGCGAAGTGGGGGAATGTGGAGAGATACCTAGCACTGAGGCGGATCAGATAGCGGACAGGGCCAGAAACGAACGAGTTGAGGACCTCATCCAAAATAAAGATATAGATATGAGTAGACAGAGGTAAGGAGCCTGATGGGAATAATGATGATGACAGCCTGGATGGAAATAAGGACGATGACGAGGAGTCTCTACCTCTGTACGGAATCTACGGAGTGAGTACTAACTTCTAAGTAGTGGAAAACGATCGGCGGGCGGAACCCAAGCCTAAGGATTCTGGATCGATTGTTGGGAGGTCCACCAGAATTTGCTCTCCGCGAGTCGGAGTCACCATAAAAGCGATTGGAGCCGGAATTGAGTCATTCCCCATCAATGATTTTGTTCTCGTCTCGATCATTTCTCCCTGCTGCTTCTACCATGCCTCATACTCTCCCAATGGCCTCTTTCCGCTCTGCCTTGAGAAACCACAGCCTGCGACAGACCGTACGACAATATTCTTCCCAAACCATGCCTCCAACCTCTCCGTTCGCTCCCCGCCATTTTCTTTCCATTGCCGACCTCTCTCCCACCGAGTTCGCAGCTCTCGTTCGCAATGCCTCCTCACACAAGCGAGCTATCAAATCTGGAACAATCCCTCAAAATCTACTTGGGTCCTTGACGGGACAGACAGTGGCCATGATCTTCAACAAACGAAGTACCCGGACTAGGGTATCAACAGAAGGTGCTGTGACACAGATGGGGGGTCATCCGATGTTTCTAGGCAAGGATGACATTCAGTTAGGTGTCAATGAGTCCTTATACGATACATCAGTCGTTATTTCCTCCATGGTATCCTGCATTGTAGCCCGAGTCGGCCAGCATGCAGAGATTGCGGATCTAGCGAAGCATTCGTCCGTTCCAGTTATCAATGCTTTGTGTGACTCCTTCCACCCTCTCCAGGCTATCGCCGACTTCCAGACCATCTATGAAACATTTACACCCAAGGCCCATCACCTTTCGAGCCTGGGTCTAGAGGGGTTGAAGATCGCTTGGATCGGTGATGCCAACAATGTCCTGTTCGATATGGCCATCGCTGCTACCAAGATGGGCATCGAAATCGCCGTTGCAACCCCCAAGGGCTACGGGATCCCAGCTGACATGCTGGATCTCATCAAGTCCGCCGGAGAGGGCGTTTCGAGCCCCGGGAAGCTGCTGCAAACCAATGTTCCTGAAGAAGCGGTCAAGGATGCGGACATTCTAGTAACAGACACTTGGGTGTCGATGGGACAGGAAGAGGAGAAGGTCAAGAGACTGCGGGAGTTTGCCGGTTTCCAGATCACTGCTGACCTTGCTAAACGTGGAGGTGCGAAGGAAGGCTGGAAATTCATGCATTGTCTTCCGCGACACCCGGAAGAGGTCAGTGATGAAGTCTTCTATAGCAACAGGTCGTTGGTGTTCCCCGAGGCTGAGAACCGGCTGTGGGCTGCGATCTCTGCTATTGAGGGCTTTGTTGTCAACAAAGGAAAGATTGAGTGATTTCTAGGCGTCTACTTGGATTAAAAAGTAATAGGATTTGAAGCGTTCTCATTTCGCATTAGCCAAAGAGTCCGATTCTGTTCGAGTATATCAACCATCCGCTCCGTAGATATGTGCAACCAAGTAAAAACATGACAGCAATAAATACTGCATGATTCAGACCATTGTCTATCCATTCTCAACCAACCTCGGATCCGAGGATATCAATCTAAAATAATGCCCTTTATCTTTGACTAAAACAGGGAAGACTTCGAATGACTTTCACATGCCAGGGTTAAGCAGGCGGAGTCGTCATTTTGCCGGGGAGATCCAGACCTTGAACCTCAACTCCAGCTTCATCACTCCATCTCTCTTTCTCTTTCCTTCCCAGCTTCAATATAATACATCATCCTGTAACATCTATCAGGATTGTACCACATCCCCAATGGATGTATGTGAAGTTCCCCCACTACCTAGTTCTCTACCACCCCCTCTTAGTACCAACTAACAACCAGCAGCCCTCCAAATCCCAGCCCCAACCCCAACAACTAACCCCAGGCTCCCGGTCTCGCCGCTCTTATCCATCATTAAATCAAGTCTCCCTCGCCCCGCTGACTCGCCAATACCCCATAGATGATGACGACCAAGACCTAGACCCAGCTTCACATGACTACTTCTCCCCACGAAATGAAGCTCTCGACACCCCGACCAGAACTTCCTATCTCTCTAGCTACTCTGTCCCAGGCACACCAGGCGTTCTCTCGCGAGCCCCTTCACGAAGCGGATCGCGACCGCGCCACCACACCCGAAGCAAGAGCTCAACTCCCATCCATCTAAGTGACTCGCACCTCCAGGAGCAGAATGTAAACCAGCCGCTCCACTACCACCAGTCTAGAGGAATTGGCAGCGGGAGTAGCAGGATCAATCGTCATACACCCGCGCGCCGCCAGATGCCCGACACAAGAGATCCGGAGTGGATGCTCCGCGCAGGTATCGCGCTGGCGTCCTCCACCCGCGAAGAAAAGGGCCAGAGCTGGCTAGTGAAACGCGAAAGCTCGACCAGCCTGGTCTCCGAGAGTGGGAAATACGACGTTGATCCTGTTTCTCAGGCTCTACGAACTGGCATGGGCAAACGGTCTAGATCGGGGTACTCGACACCCGCCGCTGCAGCTTCGCGATCTCGCACAGCCAGTCGCCGGAATAGCAGGCCTGACTTTGCGATGACCGGTCTCGAGATGAAAATGCCTCTGCCTTCTTTGTCAAAGCGCGGTAGCGTCCATGCGGGTTCAGCGCCACACACCCCGCACAGCAACGACGAGGCGCGATCGTCTGTATCTCTCCTCCCAGACTTCATAGACGAACATGTTCGCGCAGAGATGCGAGATACAATCGAGCAGATCGAGGCCGGGTACGATTCCGCACCCTCAGACGACTGGGCCTCCGACTCTGAAGACGAAGAAATCGACGAACGGGAACTCCAACGCCTTACGCGAGAGCGCGGCTTCGGCCTCGGAGGCTGGGTAGACAGAATGGTAGAATGGACATTATTCGGCGTCGACGACTGGCCACTTTCATCGACAGAACCTGTAAACAGCCCATCACCACCGCCCCAAGCAGACCCTCATCCAGACAACCAATCCCTACCCGAACTATTATCCGACAACGAGAATGACGATACTAGGAGTATCGCCTCGGATACGACTTCCGAAATCCTCGCGGCCGAAAGAGCCGGGGACCGTGGCGGCTGGGAAGATGCAGGGTGGCTCTTCCGCGCTATGAGGCGAGCGTTGGTATCCAGGTAGTGTAGTGCTCTAGGAAACAACAGGAACTCCTAGCTATTTTTCGTGTTGATAACGGGGTCCTAAATAAATCAATCAATATTTAGGCGGCATTCAGTTGTCTCATTGCGTTTCTACAAGTGTACTCCTTCAAAGACGGACTTAAGCCGCCCTGTCGGAAGCCTATCCCCTTGGTCAGTCGTATACGGCCATTAAAACACCTCCCGAGTCGTCTTCGCTCTTTCCACCTTGGTGGCATTGTATAATATGTAAGACGAGACTGCAATACTATCACCCGTGGTTTGAAATCTTATTACTACTTAATAGTCAGTAGAGCGGAATGATAGATATACTTGGTGCTGGCGGGGTTGATATATATTTGTCTACTGATGGATTTGCCTATAGGACGGAATGGAAGGGATGGAAATAGACGCTACAAGAGGATTTGAGAATGTATGCTAATCAATGATTACATTTTGTGTATCTTAGATGCTTCTTCTCCAACTCCTGCATCATCCGCTTATTGAACAGGTAATGCGTTAGGAGATATATAGGCAGATCCTCCAACTGATGGATTGAGGTAGAGGAGTAATAAGGTGGAAACTTGTGAAATTGTAGAAAGGTTGCTTGGGGTATACAAAAAGGGTGAAGCGTAGCTTCGTGGACCAAAAAAAGGATGAAAACTGGAAAAATGAAAGAGTGAATATGTAAACATTGCTGACAGTACCAACCCATTTAAAATGCGCAGTTCAGAGAGGGCAATGATAAATGACTCCTGCGAAGCACTCTAAATAACAGTAAGAGAGAATAGCTTGCATCCAAGTAATGACAAATGAATAGAAAAAGGAGAATAAACTGGGGGAAAATATGATAACAGTAAGTGAGATTGCACACAATTAACGCCAAGATGAACCCTTAACTCTCTAGTTCATGCAGTAGGTATCGTGATCGTATCATAGGTGGACATGCACAGTCGAGTGTTTTGCAAGGCAATAGAGGATTGATGAGCGGACGACGGTTGCAAAAGGTGAGGGAAAATATTGGAGACCGAGAAGATATTTACCATGGCCCTACTTTAACCGGGGTCCCAAGCCCGTATGTGCCTGAAAGAAGTTGTTCTCGAATGGACCCAAAATCGGTCCCCCCCGGGCTTCCAAAACCTTGTGAGTCCGGCCCGTGCATCCACCCTAAGCTGGAGGCAAGATCATTGACGGCTGCCTGCAGTCTACCGCCAGAATTCTGATTGTGTTTCGCCAGCTTCTGGTCCCAGCCTCCGTACTGTAACTGAATCCCTCCACCACGTTTGGCCGCCTCTCGAATCACGAGAATCCAGGCCTTGCAGATTTCATCGTATGCAGAGTCCCGCTCTATGTTGTTCTGAGGTGAATTCCACCGCGGTAACGAGTGTATGATCTCTGTGGCAACGTCGAGATAACTCAAAGATATTGAAGGTTGAGTTTCGTTGGGTGGTAAGAAATGTGGAGTGAAATCGCTCAAGGCTTCTAGAAGGTTTGCCAGCGGCTGTCGCACTCGATTATATGCGTAGTCGGATTCGGAATTGCCACCCAAGGGAAACGAGGATTGGAGGTTGGACTGATAATCTCGGAGGACATGAAGGGCAGATGCAATACTCGGGCGAGGAGCACTTTGGACCACCTCATCGGCTAGACTAGGATGACGATCGCATATAGAACGGAGGACGCTGCGGAGAGCATCCTTATCTAGAGTCTCCAGTAGACGGGGGAGAGAGAGCGGTCGGCCACCGACGTTCGGTCGGGCACGTTTGAGCTGTCGAGAAGTTGGTAGGGATCTCGGAGTGAAAGCTGGGGAGTTCGTTGGAGAAGCCGACATTCGGCTATCATAGTCGTTGCTATCATCTTCTGCTTTGCGTTTTCGGCTGCTAGGAGTGTGACTGAGGGTAGACACTAGAATGTTGCGTTAGAAATTAAAGTTACAACAAAGCTGAAACAACCTCGGGAACAGCCAAGAGGACGTACTTGGACGGGATGGCGAGTGACGAGAATATTCATAAAAGTGAGGAGGCACAGGTGGTGTAGCCACCAAGCTGTTCATGATGGCCACAAATAGTTGATTGGCAAAGGGTAAGAGATGCCGGACCTTGGTAGCTGGCTGTAGGGAGCTGATAGAGAAAGAAGGGGAGACGGAGAGGATCGGCTTCGAGCACGAGGAGGGATGTGGGAAAGGAAATGCAGAAGAGAAAGATGCAAGCAAGGGAAAGACAGGAAGATGGATGCTGCTGAAGGGGGAGAAAGAGAGAGAAGATAGAGAGTGAGTTGGTGGTTGAGTGGTGGGGAAGAGTGAAGAAAGAGAAGCGGTGGGCGAAGAATGACTGGAGAGAAGAGAATCTTGAGTCTAGAGTGGGTTGCAGGAGGCAACGCAGACCCAGAATGCACTGTGCAGGCTTTACTTATAGTCCACCTCTTTTGTCATATTCTAGTCTGACTCTCGACAACTTATATTTAATATTATAACATTCAGAATCTATCCCAGCTTCAATTCTGTACAGATGTTGCCACGTTTCCCTCAACGTACATGCCTGGATATCACGATACTGCTACATACAGGTCGAGAGAACAGAGTCCCGACAAGACAACGAATAATAAAGGGCTGAAACCTTCTTTAAGCCGACGCCAGAAAAATGCAACTACCAAGACAATCAAAATATCCACCTCGCAGCTCAAGTAGGGTAGCTGTTTACAGATACAGAGACTGGGCAGCCACAATGTCCCTGCGGACCTTGGTCAACGCAGTCTCGAATTTACTCTCAAGCTCCTCGCTACCCATGACCTTGGCTGCCTGAGCCATTTGTCGTAAGCATTCTTCTAATCGACGGAAGACACGGATCAAGCTGCCTTCGTAAACGTCGGTCATCGAGCTAGAAGCATAAAAAGGTTAGAAGTCGTCTAGAAAATCTCAAGAGTTTGGGGGGTGAAACTCACCAGATCTCAGCAAATGACTTCCCATTAGTCCATTCAAAGATAACCTCCATTAATTCCCAGTGGAAGCTTTGAACATATTCCTCCTCACTGATAGCCAGCTTCGACTCCTGCGCAACTTTGGCGACGATCCGTGCTTGCGCTTGGATCTCTTTGAGGGGCTTCGCAAGGTCGTCCCTTGACAAGGGCGGAACCTCTTTTGATTTCTCTTCGAATACGAAGACACTTAATACGGATGCCGCTTGTTCTGGGGTCAGATTATTAAAGAAACCGTTGAAAAGAAGCTCGCTGAGCATCAGCTCGTCGCCGGTGCTGATCTCGCATGCCACACGGGCTTTCAGCTGGACTACCTCAGCTTCGTTGATGAACCCAAAGCGACGAAGAACTCGTTTTCGGCATTTCAGCTCGTCCAGCTGCTGTATTGCCATGCCGTCGGATATCTTCTTCTTGTTGGCTTTGATCTTGTTCCCCAACTCCACCTTCTCCGAATATTGTTCATACAACTCCTTCAACCTCGGGGATTCATGCAATGGGTTGGAGAGTAACCGTGACTCGAGGACCTCGATTTTCTAGGACTTGATTAGCATTCGGCCCACCTGTTTGCTAGAAACATCACTTACCCTTAGTAACTTCTTGAATTCATCATCCTTGATATTCATGTCCTCGATAGGATCTAGCACTGCAATGCCGTCCGGGAACCGTTTTTTGACCTCATCCAACTTCTTTCTCACGCTATTGCGTGCATTTGTAGACTGTATATCCGTAGGAAGGAAGATACGCAAATGCGAAATAGCTTGAATACAGTTGAGAACAAGAGGAACAACCGCCATATGTAATCCTTCGCCTTCTTTTGGCGGGCGGACACCTGCGGGCAGATCTTCAAAAGTCTTGGTGCCAACAGATGATCCGTCAGCGACCTTCAGGAGAACATCGACAACCCAACTTTGATGGGCAGTAAACTCCTCTGCAGGGTTCTTTGAAGGCTTGCGTCTCTTGCTGTTCACAACTACACCCCAGCCGAAATCAACATCTTTGTGCTTGACATGGACTAAGCGACCAGGGGTGAGATAGGAAACAGAGTACTCAGGGTGGCTAATGACCGCCCGCACGTCGTCACTAAACTGGTCAAGCTGCGTCCTGAGGTCATAATATTCGCGAATGGTTCCCTCATCTGAGATGACTAGATTGGCCCTCTTTTCCTCTGATTCGGCAAGTTCTATCTCTCCGTCAGCAACCTATCTTGAACACCAAGCTGTAAAAAGTAAATGATTACCTTTTTCAAGGCCCGCCAGGCCGGCCGTGTTCTGAAATTGATAAAAGCACCTCTCAAGCATGAACTCAGGCGAAATGCCCTCAACGCGCATGAGATTCAGGATCATGTTGTAGCCTAAATGGAATGCAGAATTTAGACGGTCTTGCTCTCCGCGGACGATTTCCTTCGCCACGGCAGGATCCATTTCTTCTCCTACCATCATTATAACGATACCCCGCTCGTCAAGTCCTCTTCGCCCAGCGCGACCTGACATTTGCACAAACTCAGATGGGGTGACCCAGCGCTGACTGAAGCCGTCGAACTTTCGGACGCTGGTAAAAACGACAGTTTTCGCGGGCATGTTGAGACCAATGGAAAAGGTTTCGGTGGCAAAGAGAACTTTGATAAGACCCTCTTGGAATAGGATTTCGATGGTTTCCTTGAGGATAGGAAGAAGTCCAGAATGATGAACACCAATGCCTCTTCGCAGAAGTGGCAAGATGTTTTGAATCTGAGGCAGATTTCTATCCTCTTCTGATAACATTTCAATCGCACTGTTGAAAACTTTGGATACCATCTCTTTTTCTGAATCATCGTTGAAGGACAAGGCCTTCATCTTCAACGCGTAGAACTCACATTCGCGCTTGCTGAAACTGAAGACAATCACAGGATTCAGGCTCTTAAGCATGATCATCTTGACAATCTTATATATATCACTGTTGTCCTGATTACCGCCTTTATTCAACTTCTTATCTTTGCCTTTGCCTTTTCGCTTCGCTAGCGCATCCGCAGGGTCGTCGCCTTTCTTGTCTGCAATGGAGCTCATGGCCTTTTGGAAGTTTTCTTCGCGGAAATTGCCCTTCTCATCCACGATTAAGTGCATCCCTTCAGAGCCGGCGGGGAAGAAATAATGCTGTAACGGCGTGGGTCTGAAGTCGGTGTATACAACATGGCAGGGCTGGTTGTGCATCTTCACAATCCACTCGGCGAACTGCATTGCGTTCGGTATGGTCGCAGACAGGAAAACGTATCGTACCTTATCTGGGAGTAGAATGATCGTCTCTTCCCAAACCACACCTCGCGCTATACTCGTAGTCAGTGGGATGTTAAATATACTTTGGCCTCAACAGACTCACTCGCGTCTCGCATGTAATGGATTTCGTCGAAGACAACCCACTGGACTTCACGCATGATCTCTGAACCGCGATACAACATGGATCTAAGAATCTCCGTCGTCATCACCAAGCAAGTAGCGGTAGGATTGATAGTCACATCTCCTGTCATTAGACCAACATCGCCAAATTCTGCTGCGAATTCTCGATACTTTTGATTGCTGAGCGCCTTGATCGGACTTGTGTAGATAACTCTTTGGTTGTTCTTCAAACTCTGGGCAATTGCATATTCCGCGACCACCGTTTTCCCCGCACTAGTATGCGCTGACACTAAAACACTTTCTTCCCTTTGAATAGATGCGACTGCAACCTGCTGGAATGGATCGAGCGTAAACGGGTACACTTTCGCGGGGTTCTCGGGGGGCTTGTGCTGAGAGATGGGCACGTATGGGTATTTCGGCGGGATGGCGACTTGATGCCGCACCTGATGGGACAACACAACTGGACCTGTCTCGTTTTCAGACTGGAGCCCTGCAGAGGCTGCGATCTCGCGCTCTTGCGCAGTCTCGAACAAGTCTGCAACAACAGTATCCGGCTCCTCCAATCGCACCCGCTTCGCCTCCGGTTGGTTATTGCTATCCGAGCTCGCAGCTTTTCCTTCCTCTCCGTCCGCGGCACCCTGATCGACGATATCGGTAGCGACTGCATCCTCCACAGGCTCTGGGGTTTCGCCAGTTTCTTTGACATCGCCATTCATCTGGCGCTTCTTGGCCTTCTCTTTCTTCTCTTTTTTAGACCGCCTGGGAATAGGTTCTGAGGGCCTAGGCGCCTGAGGCTTGTCCTCAAAAACGTCGAAAAGCTCATCCATTGTCGACCAGGTAGCGAAGATCTGTCCACCGGGAGTAGGGACAGTGGCCGGCCTCGATGGTTGGAATTCTGCTTTTCTCTTTCCACCGACTCTGAAGCGACCGAGAAATTTCAATGCCCCGTTCGGGGAAGGCGCCGCAAATCCGATATTTGTTTCACCGCCGGAGGAACTATCCATATACACTGTTATCACGTGACTGATATCCCGGAGCCGCTGGTTCCATCTCGTCCCGTCCTATCTTCCCGTATGGCACGATCAGCTCCTCCGCCTCCACCATCTCATCGCGCTCTCGCTTCATTCAAGGTAACTATACTTAAGCTGTGTATCTAGTACTCTAATCCATTGACACTGCCGAAGATGAACGCTGCCACCGCTCTCCGGGCCAGAATGGCCACCTCCTTCGTTGCCCGCCGTGGCTTTTCAACCACCCGCACCCAGCTCGGTAGCCCTTACCACTACGCGGAGGGACCTCGCTCCAACCTCCCCTTCAACCCTCTTACCAAGTACTTCTTTTTCAGATACTGGGCTTTCATGAGTTAGTGGTTCCAATTGACTTGTTTGTTGTTGGATCCTGTTCATATCACTAACCTTCTGTGTCTAGTCACCGGCTTCGGTGCTCCCTTCGCCATTGCTGGTATGTCCCCGGCGATATCCCCGCAGAACCTCTTTCGGTTAACTAACAGCCATTTTTACTATAGTCTGGCAAACCTACAAGACCCGTTAAACCTGCTTCCGCTGCGTCACTAGGTATCTGGCGATGGTCGAAGAGTGTAACCTACGTGGAGGGAATTGGTATATCATGTATAAATTCTAGAGAATTCACTTCAATTCGAGCGAGATGGTGTTGTCAATTTGACTATATGCTTGCAATGGATATAGTTGTGGCTGGAGTGAGCACCGTAGACCTCCGTTGATACAGGGCATTAGTATATGAATGAAGTCATTGGCTGAGTTTTGTCTGCGAAAATCAAAATCTTTGGGCCGACTGAGAGATACATCTGCAATTCCACCAGACCACAGCTGCAGCAAAGGCAATAAATGTTTCAAGCCTCTGCTCTGATGGAAATAAATATTATCTAATTTTTCTCTTTTTTCCCTCGCCCTTTTCTTCTATTTTCCCCGCGCAACGCCTCATCGTTTATGGTAGGCAGTGGGGTAACCACCGACTCTTCACAACTTCAAGATGCGCAACTTGAGAAACGTGCGCCTCGCAGAGGTGCAGCTTCAGGATGGACTTCCTTTGACCGCAACAGCTTGGGACACAGCTGCTGATGCTGTGATCTGCACATTTGGCCCTACACCTACAAGCGCAGTCATCGAGCTCCGGAGGAAGTGCCATGACACCTATTTTTCAGATCCCGTGAACCCAGAAGTGTTCGAGTGTATCGCTTCTTGGGATGCACCATGCCCGATACCAGAGCTGACTTGCGATCGCGTTCTCTCTCTGCATTACTTTGCAGACAATCTTACGGCCTGTTTGGTCTTGGAAGGAGGTGATATTATCACCGTCCGCGAAGAACCTCTCCCCGGCGAGGACAAGATCGAGATTGTGGGCTCAGTCGATGTTGGCATTACAGCCGCTGCCTGGTCGCCGGACGAGGAGCTTTTGGCTCTTACAACTGCAGCCAATACGTGTCTGTACATGACCAGGGAGTTTGAGAATGTTGCTGAAATCACACTCGCCCCAGAAGACCTCAAGGCGTCGCAGCATGTCTCTGTAGGCTGGGGGAAGCGGGAGACTCAATTTCAGGGAAAAAGAGCGAAGGCTCTTCGAGACCCTACTGTCCCGGAAAAGGTGGATGAGGGACAGCTGAGCGGCAACGATGACGGGAGAACTACTATCACTTGGCGAGGAGACGGCGCCTACGTTGCAGTGAACAGCATCGACGGGGGAGTTCGCCGTGCGGTCAGGGTATATTCTCGCGAGGGGACCCTGGATAGCGTGAGCGAGCCAGTTGATGGCTTGGAGGGTGCCCTCAGCTGGAGACCCTCGGGCAATCTCATCGCGGGCATCCAGAGGCTCGAGGACAGGGTTGATGTTGTTTTCTTTGAAAGGAACGGCTTGCGGCATGGCCAGTTTACACTCCGTCTCACTGAGGAAGAGCAAGCGACATGGGCGTCGAACATTAGCTTAAGCTGGAATGTTGACTCTACGGTACTTGCGGTGCAATTCAAAGACAGATTCCAGTTCTGGACTTCAGGAAATTACCATTATTACTTGAAGCAGGAACTTTCTGTGATTGTAAAACCCGAAAGTCTGTCTTCGTTTGCCTTCAGGTGGCATCATGAGAAAGCTCTGCGATTCGTTGCAGGCGCTTCTGGTATGTGCATTTCCCAAAGAATCGGAGTCCTTACAAGCTAACAACATTGCAGAGTCAATACTGGATGGGGAGTATGTTTTTGACGTGCTTCATGGTTCAACCACCACTCCGAATGATGTTGGAGCTGTTGCTGTCATTGATGGAAGTGAGTCTAAGCCTTTTGACTCTATTATATCTACCACTCTTCAACCGGTCCTAACGTTACATAGAAAACCTGAAGTTGACACCTCTGAGATTGTCGGGGGTTCCACCACCTATGGCTCACAACGAGCTAGCTCTTGACTCCAATGCTATCGATGTTGCATTCGGCAAAACAGGGACAAGGATTGCTGTTCTCATGAACGACCACTTTTCCGTCTATCTATGGTCTCTCAAATCTCGACCAGTACCTGTTCCGGTCCTTGAGTCAAGCTATCCATTATCAGACGTGCCGGACAGTCGTCCTCGTCAAATCGCCTTTATCAACGACGATGAAGTGTATGTTCTCAGCAGTAGGGGTCCGAACAACACCTGCATTGAACGGACAGCATTGGAGAACCGAGAGACCAAGGTCGCTTACGAGCCAGCAGACTCTGAGCAACTAGTGTCGATGTTTGTAAGCCTGGGCCATGAAGCACTTTGGTTCTCTCACGTCCGCCAACCTGGCCAGTCAGTCGCCTACTCTCATATCACAATGCCCTCTTCCGACGAATTTCAAATAACGCCCTGGGCTCAGAGCCCTGCTGTCGACACCCATTGGGCTAAGGCCGCCCTAGTTTCCGATGATGAGGTAAGACTGCATCAACAATAATGTGTACATTGCTAACATCCATAAGCATGTCTTGATTTCATTATCGAGGACTGGAGGTCTTTACGCCAATAAGACTCTACTTGCAAAGAATTGCACGTCTTTCCTAGTCACCCCATCTCATGTTCTCTTCACCACCTCTCTACATCTCCTAAAATTCGTCCATCTAACACGGGCAGAAGGTTAGTGACTTGTGATCCCCAGCTCATTTGGTCTCAGCTGACTTTTTACCGTATACATGGAACCCCCTCCTGATACTCCGGAGACGGACGAACGCTGCAGAAGTATCGAGCGTGGATCCCGCCTAGTAACCGTGATGCCTACCACATTCTCGGTCGTTTTGCAAGCCCCTCGCGGTAACATCGAGACCATATACCCGAGAGCACTTGTGCTAGCCGGTATTCGGTCCTTTATTGATCGAAAGAACTACCGATCTGCGTTCCTCACCTGCCGCAACCAGATGGTTGATATGAACATTATTCATGACTATGCACCTGAGCAGTTTATGGAGAGTATTTTGTTATTCGTAGAACAGGTCAAGAGGGTTGATTTCGTTGACGAGTTCCTCTCTCGTTTGAAGTATGTTTCTGCTCAACGTACCTTAAGAAATGCTGTGTGCTAACTCTATTTAGAGAGGAAGACGTTTCACAGACACTCTATAAAGACACGCTAAAACTGCTTAAGGTGGATGTTGCAGCGGAGGACGGTCTTACCAAGCTAGCGAAGAAAGGCAGCAAAGTTAACCGGATCTGCGATGGCTTTTTAGAGGCCCTGGAGAAGCGATCGGACACCAACCTGCACAATGTCATTACTGCGCACGTTTGCAAGCTGCCTCCGGACCTTGAGGCTGGCCTCCGAATGGTAGCGCGCTTGAAAGGTTTGTCTTGCTATAGGTACTTTTCCCTGTCACTTTACTGACTGGATGGTAGATGAGAGCTCCGAACAGGCAGAAGATGCAGTTGAGCACATGTGCTTCTTGACAGATGCTAACCGGCTCTACGATACGGCGTTAGGTCTCTATGACCTTGAGCTCACATTGCTAGTAGCTCAACAGGCTCAAAGGGTAAGCACTCTCGACCCAGACACCGCCCAGCATGAACCGTACTTACGAGACTCAGGACCCTCGCGAATACCTCCCGTTCTTGCGAAAGTTGCAGCAACTTCCAGAACTTCGCCGATACTTTGAAATCGACAACTACCTTGGAAGATGGGCAAAGGCCCTCAAACATCTTCATGGACTGGGTGCCCATGATGAACTCCGAGACTACACAGTCAAGCACGTGTTATACAAGGATGCCATCGACATCTACAAATACCAACCCGACCAATTACACGACATCACTCACCAATACGCAATCCACCTGTACGAGGAATCCAAGTACAAGGAAGCAGGCATCGGTACGCCCTCTCTCCACCTAGCATCCAACCCCCTTCCCAATACTAACCTCAACCCAGCCTATGAATCCCTTTCAATCTACACAGACGCCTATAAATGCTACCAACTCGCCCACCTCTGGCGCGAATCCCTCTACTGCGCAATGCTCATCCCCCTTCCCCCCGCCGACCTAACCGCCCACGCAACAACACTCGCCACAACCCTAACAGAAGAGAACAAAGACTACATCTCTGCCTCCCAAATCCACTCCGAACACCTCCATGACATCCCCACCGCCGCCCGCCTCCTCTGCCGCGGCTCCCGCTTCTCAGACGCCTCCCGCCTCCTAACCCTCCACGGCGCCCAGTCCCTCATCCCCGATGTCGTCGACTCCGCCCTCGCCGACGCAATGGGTACAATGACCGATCTCCTCGCTGACTTCCGGTCCCAGCTCGCCGCTCAGGTCCCTCGTATTGCAGAGCTCCGTATCCGCCGCATCCAGGACCCTCTCGCATACTTCGGCGGTGATCCCACAGCGGCAGATGGTGCCGGTGGACTAGATATACCGGATAACGTCTCGCTAGCACCTACGGATGTATCCACGCTCGCAGGCCGAAGCATGTTCACCCGGTACACAGGCAAAACATCCTCCGGGAAAACCACTAGCTCGCGACAAAGTTCGAAAATCCGACGTAAGGAAGAGCGGAAGCGGGCCCGTGGTAAAAAGGGTACTGTGTACGAAGAAGAATACCTCGTTAGTAGTGTACGAAGGTTGATTGAGCGGGTGAATTCTACTGTTGCGGAGGCGGAAAATCTGGTTGATTCGCTTTTGAGACGGGGGATGAGGGAGCGTGCGGCGGCGATTGAGAAGACGATGGGGGATGTGTTGAAGCTTTGTGTTGAGTGTCAGGAGGAAGTTTTTGCTGTTGCTGTGGCACCTGTGCAGGAGGAAGGGCAGGAGGGTAGTGAGGGGCCTGTGGATGCTTCAGTGCCGCAGGGGCAGGGAGTTTCCTGGGAGAGCTTTATGTCGAGTATGGGGGTTGGAAAGGGGGAAGAGGCGCCTAAGATTAAGGAGATGAAGAAATCGGCGTTGTTGAATTAGGTATCTGGTTTCTAGAATAGAGGATTGAAAAGTTTGTTCAGGTATTGAAAATCCTGGCAGGATGGAATTTGATAGAGTATATTATGTTTCTGATATATGCGTTTCAAAGTAAATCAACTGAATCATATAAATACCCGAAATGTTCAGCTTCATGTCATGCATCGTGTCAAACGACGCACTCAACTTGCAATTAAAACCAGTATTTCAAAACTTTCTGATGCCATGTGATGGAATCATGAATCGTCTCTTCTTATGCAATGTATTACTGTTTCTTTCTCTATTGGCGAGAGATAACCTCTCCCTTCTCACCAACGAGATGATCCTCCACGCTGACGGGTCCCTCACCAACACCAGTTAAGATGACGCGGCTCAATCCAGTCTTGAGCACTTCCACGGCTCTAGAGTCCACCTGGTCGAGGGATACGCCTGAAGCGGTGACGTCCTTGAGCGGCTCATAGAAGGGACCAGACCATCCCTCAAGAGATGTTCCTAGAATAGCCTTGAATGTCCCCGCAACAAGCTCGGAGTCCTTCTCAAGGTAGTAGATGACAGCGTTCGGGCCAGCATCGAAAGTGTACGCGCACACAGTACGACCGACGATGTTGTTGATATCGTGTACGAGCCTAACAGCGGCCCTGGAGACATCGTTCATGTAAAAGATTGGCGGCCAGGAGTCTAGGCAAGTGGCGTGGAACCCATTTGAGTCGCGCATCGTAATCTCTGCGAATGTAGGGAAGTCACGGTCTTGAATTGCTGTCTCGATGGCAGTCATTCGGGCCGGGACGACGGCATTCGCACGTGTCTCAAAGAGCTCAGATGTCGCAACCGTTGTCTGCATACCCGTCGTGCTGGAAACGTCCTTCTTCTCCGCACTGACGACGAGAACAAGAGCACGCATCTCAGGCCAATGGGTCTGCGAAGCGACCTCCTCCGCAAGACTATCACTGCCATCTGCAAGCTCACCACTGCGCCATGCGACGTACCCTCCCATCAGGGAGCGGCAGGCTGAGCCGGATCCCTGACGGGCAATTCGGCTCAGTTCCCGTGGTGACTGGGGCAGCTTGTAAAGATCAGCCACGGCACGGACGAGGGCTGCGAAACCCGCAGCCGAGCTAGCAAGACCCGCAGCAGTAGGGAAGTTGTTCTCTGATACAATCCGGAGGGGGATGGTAGAGAGCTTTGGCAGAGAGGAGTCCGCATTCTCAAGCTCCTGGCGGAGAGATTTTAGGCTAGCAAGACATGCGAGTGTACGCTTCGACGACTGAATGTCTTGTAGCTGGCCATTTAGAGTGAGCTCGTCGGCCGCGGGGTAGCTGGCAGAACAAGAAGCGGTGGTGAGAGTGCGGAGGGAGCGCTGAGAGAGAGTGACGGAAAGCGAAGAGTTCGTTGGAAGGTTCAGGGTGGTATCACGCTTTCCCCAGTACCTAAACAATAATTATGAGCCAATGCGTGGTGGGACGACCGCGGGGCTGGCGTATGTTGGACAGGGAGCGGGGTGTGTCGGACTTACTTGATAACAGCGATGTTCACAGGGGCAGTAGTGGTGGCCCGGAAGACAGGGCTTTCAGAGACAGCAGCCATGACGATAGAATAGAGAAAATGATAGCCAAACGGATTTGAGAGTCAAAGAGGAATTGATCAGAAAAAGATCCCAGAAAAGGGGACAGGACGAGGACGAGGACGGAGTAAATAATAAATGTCCAATCGCTCGTCGGAGTAATTCCATCGGGCTGCCAAAGGCGGTAAACGGAGCCATGATCTCGCTCCGCGGGTTTTGCTTCTTTTTCGCATTACCAAGCAACTAGCAAGCAACTAGCATCGCTGCGGTTTTCACCCACTGTCCATCTTTCTACCGCGTACATCTCAGATACAACTCACAGTCAACGTCCCGATGGGTGCTGGCGCGAGCACCCCGACATTACCCCCTTCCAATTCAGCCCCGGCTGCTACATGTCCCGTTGACCATAAGGCCCGCGAGGCATGGCTGCAACAGCATAAAGGCGCCTCGGGCGGTGCGCCTCACCCCATACTACCCTCAGAGGAAGGAAAATCTACAGTCAAACAACAACGAGCACTCTCCACGGATCGCGAAGTAAGCACTATACCGCGAGCCGCGGACTTCGACTCGAAACAACCACAAGCCGAGCGTCCCGCTGTTCCTCCCTCCCCATATTCAACAACGTCTACTACCGCTTCGCACGGCATTCCCTCAAATGCAGAAACTGAAACCGGCCATGACGAGTCGACAGGGAACTGGATCTACCCCTCAGAACGACAGTTCTTTGACGCGCTCATGCGCAAGGGCAACACATCTGGTTCCGTAACATCCGCGTCCGAACTAGCGACAACAGTAGCGTCAATCATACCGATCCATAACGCCGTGAATGAGCGCGCATGGCAGCAGATTTTGGAATGGGAGAGCCGAGTGCCTAACTCGGACCCGGGAAGCAAGAAATGTGGCGGGCCGAAACTCTACTCGTTCCGTGGGTTAGGGGCGGAGTCGGAATTCCTGAGTCCTCGGGCGCGCTTTAATAATGTGATGGGATATCAGCTTCCTTTCGATCGGCACGACTGGGTTGTAGAGCGATGCGGTGGGGAGCGGGTCGAGTATGTAATTGATTTCTATCAGGGGAAGTCAACAGGAGGGGACACTGGCGCTGGCTTGGCCGCCAATGCTAAGCCAGGAAAGCTCAGCTTCTATCTTGATGTGCGGCCCAAACTGAACACCTGGGAAGGCTGTATGATGAGGGCTAAACGCTTCACTGGTCTCTGAAAGGTGGTCTCTACCGCTGTCATTGACTTTTCCATGGGTACGAATATAGAAGCTAAAGGAGTTTTGGGACTAGGTTGGTGTCATTCAACTTTATAATATGTATAACACTGAGGCTATGTATGATTCAGGACGTAAAAGGGAGCATAGCATATGCAAATAGAGAATATCCACTCCGTACGCTGAATACCATAAACAAATCATTATCAAAATCACAAAATCACACCGCATAATGGGTCAAAGCATAACTGTACGTTGACTGTACGTTGACTGTACAGGGGAGGATATCACAGTACAAAAGAAATCATCACATAGGGCGGTAACAAAACTACCAGAAGGGAGAGCAAGAGGCACTTAGCCAAGGGTAGCCGCTAGAATGATGATGGTCAAAATGACGGCGAGGATGACGAGCAAACAACAAGCCTTGTTCCGGGCATTTTTCTGGTACCGGCTGGCGCTGCGGAGCTCTACATTGGCACCCCGTGTGTCAGTGTGAACTCGCTCGACATTCTCGCTGACAATGTCGAGCTGGCCGCCTTGCTCATGGACGATATGAGCCACATCCCGGAACAGCTCGTTCAGTTCGCCGACACTCTGCTCGATGTTGCGGATCTCTGTTTCACGCTCGATGATCAGAGTTTCCTGGAAGTCGACTTCGTCTTGATTCGCCAGGCGAGGTTGCTCCTCGAGTAGCTGCTGCTGCCCGTGCCCCTGCTGAGCACTGACCTCCCCCGAGTGTTCAGATTCACCCACAGCAGTACGCGCAGCCACAGCAGACGCACGCTGCTTCTCCAGAGCACTTCGCTGAACGGTCTGGAACTCTTCAAGGGTGGCTTTGAACTCGGTTGACAGCTTCTGTTGGGTCCATTTTTGAGAGGGCTAGCCAGAGAATGTTAGCAATAGTTCTCGTACCACTAAAAGGCTGCACAACGGTTAGGAAATGCATACATTTACGTCTTCCCAGGATTGGACCTTCTTGATTCCCTCTCCAACTTCCCTAAATCCCGCGCGGGTCTGCTCAAGGAGAGTATGGACTCGCTCTCGCACCCGTTCTGTGTCGCGCTTGGTTCCGAGGAGGGCAATCTGGTCTGATAAGCGGGTGATGTTCGAAGTCAACGTAAATAGCTGGTTCGAGAGAGACTCGGTGAGGCGCTGGAACTCGGGATCATCATGATACTGCGGGTCGTCCGAGCGACGGAAGGCCGTAGGCTGAGCCTCGAGGGAATTCAAGCGGTCAAACGACATGTTCTAGCGAAGACGGAAAGACGGAAGGATGAGCGAAAGAATTAATCCGGATAGGCCGAGTTAAAGAGGGATAAACAAGCAGCTGCCTGCAGGTTGCGTCGGTGTTGATGCCCTGATCTGCAGGCTGCACTCACATGACATGACGTGACATCAAATATATGTGGCTAGTGTGACTATCACATGATCTGGAAGTGTGGCTGGTGTGTTTTGATGGTCTTCGTCCAAAAAAAAGCTTCATTGACGCTTGACTCGCCGCACTCTCTCGAGGAACATACTGTCTCACCCTACAATTCGTGTCCGGGTGGATTTTAAGCAGAAGGGCTTCCGCCTTTCTGACCATGCTGTGATATTCCCTTCGTTGCCTTTCCCCTCGAGATCTTGCAGTCAACCTGTTGAGCTTAGCACCATGGCTGCCGCAAAGCCTCGCCCGTACCGGCGCATCTTAACGTCTGCGCTGCACCGAAGATTTGTTCATGCTTCAGCTTTATCCCTGCTGGTCTGCTACTTGATTGCGGTCTTGGTTGGCGACAAGTCTTCGTGTAAGTACTTCTATTGAGCTGACCACCGTCAGCATGGTAGCTAATCAATGCTTACCATTCTTAGTCTTTTGGGCCTTGTTCCCAATTGGAGCATGCGGCGCTCGCACCGTCCTCCTCTTCATATGCTGTCTTTCAGTCTTCGTCCTGCGAGTTGGTCAGATGCATATTGGCTCAAGAACGACGAACTCCGCTATCCACACTTCCAAGTACCTTTTCCCACTTCATGTCATACAGACGTTCGGATGGTATCTTTTCTCGGCATGGTGGTTCAGTGAGGTATACAAGTGGTCTTCGCCCGTTAGTGCACACCTAGAATGGGTCAATCGAGGCAGGTATGTACTTTGAAAGCTCTTTACTAGTCTTGATTTCAGCCGAAGTTAATGCGCAGTAGCCCTCATGAGCGAGCGAGTCTGAACGAAAGACCGATATACGTTTATACATATCACCTAGTCCTGGCGATCGCACAGTCAATAGCCCATCTCTATTACGATTACGATCGTATCCCCGTCCTTGTCGCGAAACCGCCCGCCGATGGCTCGGATAAGAGGACACATCCGACAGAGTCGGTTACAAAGCGCATTCAGGTGGGACTGCCACAACTCTTGAGAGATGGTCTTTTGAGAAGTGCGCTCGTGGCGGCTGTATGCCCCGTGGCATACACTTTCTTTCTCAGACGCCGGGCGTGGAGCTACACCATGTCTTTTGCTAAACTATTCTGGGATTTCCCCAGGTCTGCCGCCGACCCCCCAGAACTTTTTCTTCCGGTCAAGCCACTCCTCATTACGCGGACTCTGTTCTCTGGCGCACTTCTGGTTCTCTGCTGGCAAACCACTAATCTGTTCTTCTCGATTTTCCTAAGTCAGGAACCTTTGAAGCGGGGCCAGCCGTTAACCTCAGAGGCTAAAGACCCCAACGGCAGCCTGTTGAATGGGTTAAAGGCAAAAAAGGAGACCGTTCGCGCATTCGCATTCTGGGAATTGTGCTTCATCAGCCAGCAATTCCCCGACCGACGAAAGGCGATCTTCAACGATATCGATCGCGAAGGTGGATCTACTTGGACACAAATTCTACAGTCCTCTACAGAGATAATCAAAGGCATCTCTACCCGCATCGACGAGAAGAAAACCCCTCCTTCGGCCTCTAAGCCGTCGCCGACTGAGAAATCCGAGCCTGTTCTTCACAACTTGCCCCGGTTGACCGATCCACCAAAAGACGGCAATATCTTTGCCTCTTCCCCCAAACCGGCTTCAACGAGCGAGAAACTCGGGGGGGCCTTCAGTACAACTCTGAGGTCACTGGGCGAATCCCCAGATTGGACACCGAAAGCCCGAGCCCGAGCCCGCGATGTCTTCGACCGCGCCTCTTCAGTGGTCCTCAGCCCCGAGCGCAAACAAAGACTACTCGCCTCATCGCAGGACATGAAGCTGCTCACTGCCCCCTCCTCTAATAAACCTGAAAACACCCACCCCCTCCTCTTTCAGCTCCTCCACTCGCCAATCGGCCTATTCATCCGACAAACCTACGCCCGCCGCCTTTCAAGCATCGTCCTCGGCACACCCACCGCAGGCCTCTCCTCCATCGTCGACGCCATCGAATCCCTCACTCACCTCCTCATCGCCAGTCTACAAGAAGATCCCTACGGCAAAGTACAGGCCGATGTACCAGACATCGTGCGCCTTCTCACTGAAACAACCATGAACCTCGAACAGTACGCCCATGGCGGTTTAGATATCCACTGGACAGACGCTACATTCCCACCATCCAGCGATCCATCTGCGCAAGCAGCCGCTCGTCGCGTTCCCGACGTGGAGCTCGTCATAGATTCCTTGAAGGGTTCTCTTGCAAGCCTTCTATCTGCTTTCAAGCCTTATCTTAAGGACATTGGACTCGTCGGGAAGGATTTACGATTGGCAAGGGAAGCATCGGGTGTGGTTGAGGAGTGAAGGTGAAAAACAAAAAGCCCCTATGGAAGCTACTAAAGTAAACCTCGTGTTTTTCTCCTATCTTAGTAGTGTTTCCACATCTACAATACTTGGTTGTTTTCTGGCAATCTCGGAATCAGAATATTGAAAAATGCCACGACTTCAGACTTCATTCAGACTTGAGAAAAGAGACAGTCCTTAGGAACCTTCCATCTTGTTCTTATTCCCTACTTACTGTGCATTAGTTAGGCGTTGTTTTGTTTATCAATGATTATAACTGGAAATGAATATGAAGATACTACTACCAAACTACTACTAATAAATGGCTATGAGGATTTTTGTTATAAACCTTTTTACATGAATTTGTATTCCATGAATTGCGTGTGGCAAGTGAAGTGAAGTATGTCGAAGTTCCCGTCTATATACAAATCCATAAACCCACCACTGCAGACAAGTATAGCAGATATCTTCTACTGTACCTATGAAACGTGTGTATGTACCTCGACTCGGTCGTGGTAGCTCAATCCCAGAGCACATCATCAAGCACCCCGCTTTTGGGGGGGGTGGAAAGAGAAAAAAAAGGTAGATGCGACATGAAGCTGACCAAACCAGACCAAACCAGACCAACCCAGACCAGCCCAGACCAGAACCAAATCAAAAAAAACAGTCGCAAGAACTTCAAGAATGATACCCCGCATAAGTAGCTGTATTTTTAAACCTCACCCCAAAAATCCACTCCCAGTGTTTGTTCCAAACCAGACTCCAGTTTGTCCGTCACCGAGGCGCTCCAGAAATATAGATAGAAAATGAATAGATCATGTCACGTAATTTGTCAGATATTTTTATCGAGTCGTGTCTTTGGAGGAGATATGCTTTTTTTTTGTCTTTCTATATCCACGGTACCTGATACGTACTTCTATAAGATCCAATAGAACAAAGTTCAGGATGAGGAGCTTGATTGTTAATTGTGCCCCTCTAAACCTCAGGGGGCACGTTGACTGTCAGCAGTCCATGAGAATATCGTTCATATTCTTATTCGATGCTTCGCCGCTCCTATTCAGAGGTTCAGGTGGTGCTTCTTCTTTCATGCAAGCATTTTCCAAGATATTGGTCCATTTCCCGCTTGTTCCTGCGTGACTGTGCTTGAGATGTTGCCGGAAGTGGTCCGCGCGGAAGAACTTCTTCGAGTTGTTGCACTCGCCAAACTTGTGAATCGTAGTCAGGTGTTCGAATCGCTGGTCCCAATCTGGCTGGGGGAAGTTGGAAAACTCTTCGCCGCAGTATCCACAGCTGTCGTGAGACGCGCCCGAGCCTGTTTGCGCCGAGGGAGACGGGGATGTATGGAATGCCGCTTGATACCCCGAAAGCGCAGCGCAGGACCAAGAATGACGTCGGAGATGAAGGGAATTTTGGTGTCGTTCGGCCTCGTTCTTGTTCTTGAACCTGTTGTTGCAGTATAGGCAAGAGTACTGTTTCTCCATGGCATGGATGCTGCTGGATATTAGTTCTATGTTCAATCACGACAAGCGCATTAGACTTACCGAAGCTCTTCTGGACTGTCGAATTTCTTGGGTTTCTTGGGGCAGCAATCACAAATGTATAGTCCACCAATCTTTGGTACGGTTGACTTGGGAACATTTAGGTTCGTTTGGAACGACATCTTCCTCGGAGGGTTCCCGCTAGCCGAGTCAAGAGAACTGGTGTCCTGAGGGTTCTGTGTGGCTAGTTTGGCAGACAGCCCCGCTGTAGTGCTAGCATTGATCGCAGACTTCTCGTGGAAAGCATCGAGGTCAGACTTTGGCGACAAACCCCCTGGTGAGCGATCATATGTTGATGCAGTAGTGATACTGCTGCCTATTGAAGGAGCTGCTGATGAATATGATGCAGTAGTCCGTTGGCTCACAGATGAGGCGGCTGAAAGACTCCCATAGCTGGGAGCATAGCCATTATTTACGGACAAGTTGTTGGTATAAGGGTAGCCAGAGGTTCTTCGTTGAGAGAGGTCGCCATTGCTTGTTGTTGTATGTAGCGCATGCTTATCATTGCCTATAGGCTCGCGAGGGGGCGACGATGCCCTTCTTTTCATGCCAGACCGAGACGCTTGCAGATAGGGTGGCGTCGCTTCCCGAACACTGAATAATCGTGATGGCAGGGATTCGTCCGTTGAGAACTCGCCCTCCATGTCTGAAACCACGCTCTGGTCGTAGCTTCCTCGGTTCGACCGGCTAGGAAGGCTGGAGAGGTCGTCATACTGGGGTGTGGTTCCACCCCTACGGCGACCATCTCGGGAAAAGGGCGAATGTTCGTAGTCTAACGTAGAGGAAGGCGCGTTGCTTTCGACACTCGGGCTTCGACGGCCGATATAGTCTCTCCATGCAACCTTGGTACCTGGGGATATGCCACCCGATTGAGAACTACCGGACCACCTGACGTCCAGAGAAGGAACTTCAGAACCGGCTGGTGAAGGCAAGCTTGTGAAGCCCCTTGATGGAGGAATTGGAAGGGTCGATAGAGAGTGTTTGTTCTCTGTTCCTTGACTAACAGATTGTGGCGGAGAAAGTGGCTTTCCGATCTTGGCCAAAAGGTGTTGGTCATAGGCATGAGACAAGTCTTTGACGCTCCGTAAAGAGAAGTCTTGTTCGCCTTTGAGTCTGTGGTAAAATAATCAGTATTTGATCTTTGAATATAATCGAGAAAAATAGAATGTTCAAGATCGGTCGAATTTGGGGGCATTTGCGAAAGTGGTGAGCAAATACTTACATCGGTCCAGGGTTGTTGATAGAAACAGAGTTTCGGAAACCTTCATCGGCTGGCGGAGGCGGCTCAATCTTGATATGCGCTTCAGGGCTCCGCGTTGTAGGTAACCCGCTCTGTCTGCCATCTAATTCATCCAACGTCATCCGATCACTTCGGGGTAAGGAGTACTCTGGTCGTCGGTGATCGCCAAATAAACTAGAATTGGGATTGATAGGCGCAAGCTTCATAGACCCAGGTGGTAGTCTAGAATTCGCATGTATCCAACCCGCATCGTACCCATTCTCTAGGTCACTGATCCGTGAAGGCGGTGGTAATGGTGGTGGTGCGAAGTTTGTCATGGGGTTTGTTCGAATTGGTACCGGGCCCTGTGAGGGAAATGACTGTCCCGGCATGGCATATGATGATCTCGCGGTAGACATGTGACCGCTGTTGAAGTCGTGGATATTAATCGAGGGAGGCGAAAGCCGAGGAAATTCCATCGTACAAAAGTAGAGGCGAGCTAGGGTTACTCATCGATACCGGAAGGAGCGACGAGGAGTAGAACAAAGCACGAACCAAGTAATGGAAATGCAAGCTGAAAAAGGAGCGACTTCAGATCGACTGTAACCGTAAGCTCTATGAAGATGAGGCAGAATAGATATGACCAGCTTCCAATGGAGTGATAGAAGATCCTGCTTCTAGACCCCAATCTATACACTGGACTAGGTTCAATAGTAGTAAACGCCTAGCAGCAATCTGACGTTGAACTTGGTGGGCAAGCGCCTTGACGACTATAGAAGCGTAAATAAACAAGTCAGGAATTGGGATCGTGGTGGCGAGCGCAGGGGCGAGCGCACTGCAGGCAGGCAAAGTAAGAACTCAGCCGTTTTCCTTCGTTCAACTTGTTTAGTTGCTTTTCAGCGAGAATGTGCAACAGTCGAAGACGAGCTTGCCAACGAGATCAGTGCCATCAATTTGCCAAGCGGCGGCAACTTATCGAGCAAGTGTGTGAGATTCACCGAACATGCTGGAGGATTGGTTGGCGGACAGTTGTTTTCGGTAGACACAGAAGAAAATAGGTAGGTTTAAGGTGCAATGAAAGAATGCAACAGAAGACCAGGGCTGTGTCTGTCCCTGCGGGAGAAGATATTATTGGCACGAAGGGGCGCCGAGACGAAGGTCGCTTTACTCCGTACTCGTAGGCGCTGCTGCGGGTTTCAAGATAGGGAAACCCGCGTTAGGGAACGAGGAAAGATTGGTAGAGATTCAGAAGAATGAAGAGAGTCGAGTTGAATGGTCGGAGCACGTGTCAAATGCACAGATTTGGAGAGAGTGAAGGAGAGAAGGGAGAGATCATGGAGATGGAGATGGAGGGAAGACGAGAAGAAGTACAACACCAGTTCAACAACAAGGCTCACCTGGCAGGGCTCAGGCTCAGGCTCAGGCGCATGCAAGGATTTAAGGTAGAAAGAGAGAAAAAGGTGGGAAGATGGTGGTGCAACCCACTGCCTTATTGGTCCCTACAAGGCTGGAGGAATTGGAATGGATTGTAAATAATTATTTTCAGGGTCTGGCGGAGGTTCCAACTTGTTCAAGTCGTCGGCTGAGCTCGTCTGGTCTTTCTGACTGGGTAACGATGATCAGCAGTGACTGCAGGAGGAAAAGAGACTCGGGGGAGTTGGAAGAGGAGCAGAATATGATCACTTAAGAGAAGAACAGACACTGGCAGAGAAGTCAGCCTGCAATGATACAAGACAAGAGGTTTCGTATTTGAAGATCTGGAGTTGGCGGTGCAGCGACTCAGAATAGCGTGCCTGGCTGTGGTAATTGCTGGTAATGCAAAATACCTGTATCTCTCAGTAAGTATAGTTCAAGTTATACCTTCAGCATAACATACTATCACAGCCTTGTTTCTTGACCATCTCTACGGAGTACAGTCTCCAGTCAATTCTCCATCTCAGACGATCCTCATTCCTCAATATCTCGCTATGACCTGATGATGTTACCTAGCCACAGCCTCCGCCAACCTAATCTCTACCTACGGAGTAGCTTCAAGAACCACGCCGTTTCAGACAACGCGGGATGTCGACACTAAACCCAGGCCAGCGGGCATCATTGAACCCAATCTTCAATCAGAATCTGAGAATCTGCATAGATGTCACTGCTGGAGTAGTCCAGATTGATATCTCTGCTCTATGAGCCCATGAGTCCGGAAATATTCAATCTACAAGTCGTGCATCGTGCATGCAGACTTTCCTCTTTTGATATCTCAGGCTACTGGTGTCCTGCTAGAAAAGTCTAATTCTTTTTATTTTTTAGGCAAGAAAGTACCACGAGGTCACTCAACTGTTGTTGCCTTACGATGGCGCTGCTGGAGGAGAGCTGGAAGAATTGGTCGGTTGAAAAGGGGGTATTGCAATCCACCGAAGGTTACCGTTACCTACTTTGTGTGTTCTCCGGGCAGTTGAGAGGATGTAGCACTACAGGGTACGATCCATAATCGACGTAATATCAGACTGTTCACTGCATGGTTGTACAGGCGCTCTCTTCATACCTTACGTTTGCTGGACAGGAAAGAATAACAAGTCCAAACCACTGAACAAGCTGCTCAACAGACAGCCAACGCATTCAGCCTTACAAAAGCCTGCCCACGGAACGCCACCACGACGACGACGACGACGACTTGTCGTGTCGTAACTGTCGTTCACATCTCAATAGCTGGATATCCAGATCGAGAGCGGTGAGTTACACCGAACGGGTTAGCTTCAAGAATGAGGCAGTGCTGGCAACTGGCATACGTTTGATTGGACAGATCTTTAACTCCATAATCATATATCCTAATCTCCTCTCAGTCCTATATATATCAGTGTTTTTGGTGTATTATTCAGTACTCTCAATGATTTCCCGAGGTTTATCAACTCTAAACGAATAATGGGGACTCCGGAGTCCGTACATCTTATTATCAACTATAAGCGGTCACTTCTGCTTCTGACATTGAATTGATATATTGGACAACTACAGGGTTCCCATGCGCTTTCCATCTCAAGTAAGCCGCTTTCTCAACCGCCTGGGTCCCAATAATAGTATATGTCGTACCCATATCAGTCAAGGCCTTCAAGGGCTTCAAGACTTCCAAGAATGAGCAGAACAGGATCCGTGGAGAAATTTGTCAAGGCTTCGCTTACCAGCAACCGATCCGCAGAAGCCGGCCAGGTTAAAATAATGAAATATGGACATCAACTCCAGACTCCCAAGAAGTCGACCTTTGTGGTTCGGCGAGACCATACCAGAGAAGGAAGCAGCTTCAGGGGGTGGAATTTTGGGAAAGCTGGGAGCTGCACTTGCAAGAGATAAAGATCCACCGGTGCACCGGCTAAGGCTATAGTGGATGAAGCAAGGTGTCAATCGAGGTATCGACACTCCGCTTCATTTTTTCTTCTTCTTCATATCTTTTCATTTCTTTTCCGTCAAATATTTCTTGGGTCGAAAGATGGACTGGAATTCCGAGAGAAATGCCTCGTCATCATGAGCTCTTGTCCCTGTCGGATGTGCGTGGGTAAGGTATGATGGGAGATGAAGTGCCAAATGACAGCACTGTGGCAGTGCATGTATCGAGAGGAGCCTGGTGGAACCACTAGTCATCGACAAGGCCACTCATGCATCTGTTTTGCTTTTCTACACTATTAAGACGGTGGGGCAAAAGCATTGAAGGAGACACGCTTCTCTTTCCCGAGGCCATGGAATTTCTTGGATTGTTGGTGTCCGTCCATTCAGAGTCGATTTTTCTGGAACCCTGAATCTCCAGCTACCGCCGGTATTTTTTGTATATGCCCCCCGTATTTTTGAGCCAAGAATCCAGAATTGGAAGTTAAAATAACTCTAGCTCCAGCTTACAAGATGTCATGATTCAGAGTTTGATATGCCAAGGGCAAATGCTTGCCTCTCCCATCTCTTAGTCGCATTATTTCTCGCACTTTCTGAGCTGACGCACTTTCCACCGCCCATCTCAAAGAACATCCACCGCGGAGCAGGAGGCAATCCAGTCAGTTGCAGAGCTCCGTGGCCTCTTTTATCTGGGAGGCGTTTCGAGGCTGATTATTGGTTACTCTGCAGAGGACGATTTCATTCGCTTCTCCCTGGTTCCAACTGACCTCTCTGGAGTACATCGCGTGCAGTGTTGGACACTGAAGCTGCCTTTCAAGGCTCAGTCAAAGTCATTGTTTGGCTCGATATTAATATAATTCGAGCAGGGGTCAGCGGCAAGGATCCAAAAGAGTGAGAAAAGCAACGAGAAACCATTGGTACTTTACCTCAAGCAAGGTTTGCCGCTATTTCTGTACAAAACGCCGTCAGCCTTAATGGGCTGCAGAGAGTTCCGTGCACTACAAGATTCGCCAGCCTGACTCTTGAAGGCCGAGAGACTGGGGTTCGTATTGAAGCCTCGCTTCGTATCATATCCGACAGCCTTGCCGGTTTCTTGCACTGTAGACTCTGTTGCCACCTTGAAGATGTCCCCATGCCAACAGTGCGATAGGAGGAACCAAGCATTATTTACCTCGTACTAAACTACTCTGGAGTCGGTGTTTTAAATGGGACCAAGGTTACCGGAACTTCTTGGCCACAGGCTACAGGCCTTAGCGTCAAGAAGCTCGTTCAATTGCATCTATGGAGTAGTTGAACAACTCTGGCGTACGTAGAAGGGTGACGACAGCAGTGATAACAACCGATGATCAAGCGCCCTCCGATGACCATCATCAACAACCCAACCAAAGTGAAGTTGCACAGACTCATGCCTTTTCTCATCAAGTCCGAATCTGAAACCAGCTTCTAGAGCCTTGGCGCTAAGTGAAAACCAATCACCAACTGATGTGATTGGCATTCTCATCATGGATGTTCTTCCTGCAGGGCATCATGCAGCAACAGCTTCCTTTCTTTTTGATACCCGAATTAGATGACGAAACTGTCGTTTTCTCACTTTTGAGATGCCCCAAGATTTTCCTGCGTCTTGACTTGACTGGCACTAGCGCTGTAATCAATCTAGTCCCTCTAAACAGAATTTTAAACCTTGTTAGGTGTAGGAATACGAAGCAATAATCCATGCGCACTGCAAGATTTCCCAGGTGGCAAGATCTTCTCTCGGACGATGAGTATGGAGTCGGATATCTTGCTTGGATCCGAGGAAGTGGACACCGGCAAAGAAAAAGCGCTACGATGTCAGCAATCTCCTTGCCCTGACTACCGACTGGGACAACAAAAGATTCTAGAAAAAGAATGAAATTGTAAGGCCGGAGAGACAGTTTTGTTCGCACTGCGAGAGAATAAGTGCGGGGTAAGTCACGGGAGCCACGGCCCTTGCCCTTACCCTGAGCCCTTCCTTCTCATTTAGTCAGACAAATTCTTGGCAGAGGAGAGCCTGATATCAAACTTCATGAATCGGACGTTGAGAATTGAGCTGTTCTTGACCCTTCGCCTTGGCCTCGCTCATCTACTTCGCCTCACCTTTTGCTTTTGTTGTCAGTCTATAAACCTCCCTGTCACGTTTCTATATCCAACACACATCCGCGATGGCTATGAACAAGGTCCCCGGCCATAACATCTATATCGGAGGGTGGGTACTAATTCCCTTACTATGATTCATCATGATACTTCCCATGCCACGTCAAAAATGAGAAATGGGGAAGAGAGGAAAAGGTTGTCAAATCGAGCTCCCGACTGACAACCCGTGTATCCATAGCATATTTTCACTCAAGAACAAAACTGCTTTGAGTAGAGCAAACATCACGCACGTCCTCTCAGTGCTACGGCTACAACCAACAGACGAAACACTGCTGGCCTACCAACATCACCGTATTGAGGTCGATGACGTTGAGGATGAAAACCTCCTAGAACATTTCCCTTCTACTATCAAGTTCATCCAGTCTGGCTTGGATGCAGGTGGCGGTGTGCTTGTTCATTGGTTAGTATAATCCTCCTCTTTGTTGTTATGACTGGGAGCCTACTGCTGGTTACATACTACTTTTTCTGAGGGGGTAGCGCTCGGTTTCGAACTTGAACACAATATCACCCCCTTGTGATACCTCCGCCTTCACATTTGCCCTATTTCTTGGTTGCTAATTGCATATAGCGCAATGGGGAAATCCCGGTCTGCAACTATCTGTATCGCGTATCTGCTCCATTGTCAACGGAGCGCGCTTACCCCACAGTCCGCTCTTGCTCTACTCAGAGAATCTCGACCGCTCTGTGAACCCAACTCCGGATTCATGGAGCAGCTCAATGTCTACCACCAAATGGGGTGCCCCGAGGATGTTACTTCGCACCCATTATACAGCCGGTGGCTATATAATCGAGAAGTCGAGGGGAGCGTAGCATGTGGACGGGCCCCTGAAATGGAGTCTATCTTATTTGAAGACGAACAGCCGCAGCAACGCGTGGACCCTACAGGTCAATCAATAGACATCAAATGCCGTAGATGCAGGTTAGTCTGTAACCCTACAACCACAGTCACTGTACTCACCATGAGCAGGCGCAAACTAGCGATAGCACCATTCGTTGTCCCGCATGGGTCGCATGGGGATGCCAAAGCTGCAATCAAATCGGACTGCGCCCATATATTCTTGAACCCGCTGACATGGATGCGCCCGAGCCTCTTTCCTAATAGCCCTGATGCTTCTGCTAGCCCGTCGACCGAAGATGCTCCGCTGTCAGGCCGCTTGACATGTCCTAATACCTCATGCGGCTCCAACATTGGAAAGTTTGCGTGGCAGGGAATGCAATGTAGTTGCGGCGATTGGGTGGTTCCTGCAATTGGTCTCGCGAAGGCTAGGGTAGACGTCTCTGAACCTGTTACCATCCGACGTGGCCCCGCAATTTTACCTCCTGGCATCCGCCTACCACCAAACATGAGGGTCAGTCGCATGGAAACTGATGCTGATTCCAAAAGTGAAAGGTACCGTCCAGATCATGACGATCAGTTGTCATTCCTGTCCAAGGGAGACTAAGTACTAACACCAGTCTTGTGACCAGCGAGTCCGTGAAAGGAAGCCTTTAACGAACTACTTGCTGTCTAGCAACAAACACCATGATGAACTCAAGCACGGCGTACAGCCGTCCGGACAAGCGGAGCCTACGTAACGTCTTTTATCTTCTGCAGAAAATCGAGGCCTTTGCTTTTGCGCGTGGCTGGAATGGTCCAGTTAATGTTCCAGAGACCATGAGCAAATGCAACCACATACGTCACGTGGCATTGCGATCACCGGTACTCATTTCAACGAAATGAGAGGCAACCACCACTTTATCTCCAAATCGCGGCACTAAGACCGAGAATCAACAGATTGCTGGGACCGTGGGTATGGAGTCTATGGACCCTTGCGTGGGCGAAACGGTGAAACCAAGATAAAAAACTGAGGGTTAAACTCTATTTGAGTGATTGATTGGCGTCAATTCGCTGGCGTCTCGGAAGTCGCAGATCCAATTACTAGATCGACAGCGACCATCCATCATCTGCGGAGTTGTAGAGTGCAGACCGCGAGGAACAAGAAAGAACTGAAAATGCACAAGGTATGACTAGAAGCCTAGCATAGTGAAACCAAGCCAGCCAGCCGCTTCCAATGACCACATCTCATTCAACCTCGAAAGTCGGTAGTAGACGACGGAAATGCCGGGTCCAACTCTGAAGCGCTAGGGCCCGTCATCCTTGGGAAAGTTGAAACCAGGGCATAACCCCACATCCGTTCCACGAGGCTGCCGCTCCACAGAGCCTGAGCAGCCAATAGTGCTTTGTTGTCGTCAGGAACCTGGACCTCACAGAGTCATTGAGCCATTTCGGGGATCTGCAGCATGGGCGGTCCGGAGGCGGAAAAACAATTCTCGGTCATCGCAGGGCCTGGTCCTGGGCGGCCTAGCGCGGATCGCTAGCGCCGGGAAGGGGGCTGTGCAAACTGCTCTTACGCAACGCTCTTCAGCAGCCACTCAAGGCTCAGGGCTGACATTCATCTTGTTCCTGTATTACAGGGCTGGATGGTATTTTTCAACTCGCCGTACGGGCTACTTCTGCTGCGAAAGGCCGGTCTCGTCACTTGTGGCAATCTGGGCTGCAGGAGGAGCTTTTATATGGATGGATCTTGAATTGTATTGCAGCCGCCACTCTAAGAATATCGAGACAAATTGCCTCTTTTCAACCCTCAAGCCTCAGGTTGTGCAGGGACTACATGCAAGCAACGCAAGCATGATTAGGTGCTTGGCGTCTTGTCGCATAATCTTCTTACTCTTGCACAATAAATTATAGTCTGAAGCTATATAGATGCTTGGATCACATTGAATGACATGAGGTACATAATTCATAGTACTCTAAGAAAGTTATAGTTCTGACCTACCAAGGACCTCGAAAGCAGCATCTACTCCAGAGGATGGTAGATTTTAGGTTACCAACCTAAAACAGGCAGGACCCTGAACCAACTTGCCTACAACTACCTCCTCAATATATAACCCTCAACCCTTGAATTGTTAAAAAATCCCACATCCTAGTCAGTCAGTCATGGAGTCAGTTAGCCCCAAAAAAAGGGCAGAACCCCAACGAGAATGACGGTTACCTGGATTTTTCCTCCTCTCTCTAGCAAAAACATCCATAGACCCGGTATAGTATACCGATGGAATTGGATAAATGGATGCCTAAAAGGACTCGTCACCACGCCGGTCACCACGCCGGTCTCAGACGGCCTCAAACAATCCACAGAACGGAAAGAGAACCTCGAAGATTGGGGTTTAGATTGAGATTGAGGCAGCCTAGCACTGCCCCGTTCATATACGTATACCAACCGACACCAACGCCAACGCCGAACCTGTAGAGATTGGAATAATGCTGTTGCCTTCTCTGTCTGTCTGGGTTGAGTTAAGTTGACTTGACTTGATGTCGTCGAGTTGGGATAGAGGATAGATAGTTTTGTTTTCCTTTGTTATTTCGCTCTGAAGTTCGATTTGAACTGAATTGATGTTAATGTGATGCTGGTAGAATAGGGTATGGTAGAGAGGGAAGAGATAACATGAGAGACAAGGTTTAAATGAGAGTCTCGCTTATACCCCCATGCGCTGTACTTTCTCTCTATATCTATTTATCTATATATACTTAGATATGTATGCAGGTGCCTACTATGTCTGACTGTGAATCAGGCATAGTCCATTTTGACTGTACTACACTACAACGATGGATGAAAGAATGGGGTAGGCAGGGTATGGTAGGGTGGTAGGGTGGTAGGGTACACAACATTATCACACCATGGCCTAACAATGATATGGACTCTGTGCAGAGCATAGACTACTGTATGTATGTAGTACTAACTCAGCACTATACTTAGCATCTAGCTCACCTAAGACTCTCTCAATAGGTACATAGTTAAGTAGGTAGGTAAGGACTGTTCGATCCTTGCTCTAACCTGGCACGGCTTAACTGTCTGTCTTGAAGACCATGTCCAAACCAAAGCATATATACTAATATACAATACAGAGTAAAATACAATATCCCGAGATTCAATAGCGCTTCTGCCTTGCATACATGCATCCTACCCTATCCCTACCAGTGGGGTAAGGAAACCTAACGATGTTAGCAAACTACTACTAATGACCTAGGTACTACCTCTGGTTGTTGCGTCTGGGTTTGATAGACAAGTCCGGAGTACATCCGTGGTGATTACCATGGGCTTAGACTCTCTATAGAAATGTACCCCGTAGGTGCATGCGTGAGTGAAGTATGGAAGCAAGTGATGTTGACGAAATGAGGCTGAGAGAGAATAACGCTAAGCAAGGCCAAGGCCAAGGGCAGGATCTTGCAAGGCATACTATCTATGTAGTATCGAGAACAATATGGAGACAAGGCAGAATATCCGAATGACGAGGTATACAGTACGTAGTAAGTTCAACAACTAAAACAAACCAGACTTCCTTTCCGAACAGAATAAAACGATAATAATAAGCATTATATAACGTTGATCTAACTTAAGGCCTGCGCTCCATATTCCATAGTCTAGACTCTAAGTAGTTTCTATTGCCTTGTTGCCCTGCCCTGCCCTGCCCTGTTAGAGACTTGAAGTCGTCTGGTAGGGAAAAAGCCTGCTAGGGCTGAGGTGAGGGTAAGCGAGGTACAGTTCGCAGGATCACAAAGTGAAAGAAAAAGACCAACAAAAAGCTCCCGCATCCCGCTAGCCTGAGACTAGCGCTTACCTGCTGATGGGACCGTTTTGGGCAACCTGGAGCGAACGCGTAGCAGATGCAGTTGCGCGACGTGTATGACGTGAGAAGGGAGGGGGGGAACTTGTCCGCTGATCGATTAGTGCTGACGCTGATGATTTGATCGACCCCCCTCATCCGCATGGAGTAGAACTGTAGAATACGTAGTGCGTAGTTCTCGAACCTGGTCAAAACTCCAACTCCGAAGGGTTCTATATGTCTTGGCTTCTTCTGGGCTGGAGGCCTTGAAGCCTGAAAATGGTAGGAGTAGGAATCATGCCAGACCGCTAGATAGACTAGAGGCTGATGGAGGCACGCAGCGAGCCGTCTGACGAGGGCATCCTGTAGGCGAACGTTGCCCTAAACTAACGCATGAGAACACTTTCGTGCACCCTATCATAGATATGGGTTGTCTGTGGGTGGAATTTCCGGAAAGTAGCATGTTACACAGACGATTCTTGTTTCTGCAGCCTGCACATCTTAAACAAGCCCTAGAAGGACGGCGAGCGTAAATTCTTCCCGTGTCTGGCGCTCAGAAGCTAATACATCCTAGAGCATCAGCCCAGTTAGACAGGCGTTCTGGCTGTGAAAATTGAGACGGCTGATTTGTCACTCGCTCTTCCCCTCAAGCAGAGATAGGTACTGTTGCATGCATTCGAACTTTAGAAACTTCAGATGCCCCCAGACGGAACGGACGGGAAGAACGAGGGGTCTTGAAGCCGTTGACGGTTCCGCTTGGCAGCTTCCAAATTACGCATTCTGTCGATGCGCATTTGATAAAAGTTTCTGGGCGAATACATGTCAGTATGTGCTGTCCTGGCTGAAGGCAACTGCTAGTTCAGAAAATACTTACTTATGCAGAGCGAAAATACGAGGCGAGTCATCCGGTGTGGATGTGTTGGCACTTGTACTTTGCTTCTTGATAGCATCAATCTGCTGCCCGTTAGACAAACAAGTCCGAGTTAAACAAGGAGGTAACAAACCTTATCATCGCGTTCCCTTTCATCATCCTTGTTATCGGCATTCTCGGGTTGATCCTTGGTACCTTTCGACTCGGCCTTGTCCTTCTTCTTCTTCTCCTTCTCCTTCTCCTTTTTCCTCTGCTGCTTCTCCTCATACTCCTTCTTCACCTTTTCAATCTCACGAGACATCTCCTCCGCTTTCTTTTTGGCCGCTTCTTCCTCTTCGTCAATGATGACGGTGCAGAAATGGCGGTCATTGAGATGGGCAGGGCAAACGTAGAAGAAGTCCTGTATTCGTTAGAACAGAGCTAGCTCTCACTGCTTTAAGTATAGCATTAGTAGTTGCACAAGTTGCCGAGTACCTTATTGTTAGGCGTGATGAGCACGCTACTCGATGGTTTGTGGCAGATTAAACAGGATCTCGCGGATGTGTCTGCCACTCGGCGGAGATGCCAGGTGTTGGGTAGGGACGTTGCCATTATATGCTTGTGACAGTAGCCAAATTCAATATCTAAATGTCTATGAAGCAAAGACCAGATATAATTACACCGCGATGGAAGCTGAAGAGGTGAAGATGGATCGTGGAGATGTTGTGCGGAGAAACAGCTTCGTCATGTGACTTCAAGGATAGTGCTATCGAACAACAATAATTCCCTCGTTCAATGCTGAATACTCAAAACCTATTATTTACAAATGCATCTGAAGATCTATTCAGTGACGCTCTCAAGACTACGAAGCGCACTCCGCTCCCTCGCCGGACTCAGAGAATCTGTGTTCAGCGCACGTCTCCGAGCATCCGTCCAAACCATGTACTCGCTGTAGCTCTTAGGCATGACATGGACATCGCCTTCAACCAAGAAGGTATAGTTAAACATACCTGTTGACTTCTTAGTGCCGTGCTCTACATCCCGGACCTTGGTGTCCACGCGCACCTGGATCTTGGTGTATTTGCTCCCTGCACCTTCTCGTTCAAGGGGTTCCGTGTAGGCGATAGTGGCGCGCAGATAGAGCACGCTCCCTACAGGAACTGGGTTCTCGAATGTACTAGGATCGAGAGAGATAAAGTTGGGCCGGGCGTGCGAGGAGGATGCAGCGCAGCAGAAGGCGAGCTCGAAGGACTGCTTGAGGAGGAAACCGCCGAAAATCATGAAGTTATGGCGGTTTCGGTCTTGTGGCTGCATGATCATGGCGGATTTGAGGACGGTTTCGCTCATGGAGATTGTGTTGCGGGGTCTCTGGTCTGGAGATTCAGGGTCTACACTACGTTAGCCTTGATACTAATAGGTATGAATCATACTCACTAAGATAGGACATTTCCTTCGTCCACAGAGAGTGGATGAGGTTACTCTCCTCATCATCAGGTGCCTTCTCGAGGAGACTTCTCTTCCTCAGCGCCTTCTTAGCCTGATAATTCTTCTCTCCTTTCTTGAACAATTCACGCTCTTCGTCAGTTTCGACCAGAAGAGGCGCAACAAGTGCCGGTCTAGCAAATCAGTACGGAACTGACGGGTAAAGCTTAGCTGACTTACGTCTTCGTCGCAGGATCAAGCGACACCATGGTAAACGCGCAGGTAATTAATACATCTTCAGGATTAGGCTTCTCCCCAACAGCAGGGACCTTCGCGACCTGGAGCGAGACCTCCATACTCGATCTTCCAGTCGCGTATGTAACCTGGCCGCTTAGCTCAAGATCACAGATCTCCATCAGTGGATGCTCAATGGTAATCCGATCCACAGCCGCAGTCACAGTCGTCACCGAGTCCCCGGTGTGTCTGTAGGCTATGACACCCGCAAGAGCATCAAGGTCCATCAGCAAGGAGCCGAGTCTACATGCGTTAGCACGAGTGTGGGAGCCAGAGAGAAAAAAAACACGGCATCGTAATACCTGATGTTCCCCGACGCATTCAAGTAAGTATCCAGGAGCCATTTATCCTGCGCCAGCGGTAGAATCTGCCTGTCATCAGCAACGACGCTCTAGCCATCTCAATAAGGAGCTCCGCAGTTACCTACCGCGCTGTAGTAACTATCGGACATCTTCTTCGGCGTCAGATCCAGTTTGGCACGAGGAGCCTCCGCCTGGCCTGACCGCTCAGTCTCTCGACTTTTGTTCAGCGCCTCGATCCACGGCGTCTTCACGCGCATAGGCATCCAGGTCGGTTTAAAGGCGGCATTTGATCGACTAGATTGAAACTCTCTCCAGGAGGTTAACGAATATGACGGACTCTCCGTGCGAGTCCGTAGAACTGCTGTTTTGGGCCCAGCGGACGTGCAACATCTGGACCGTGTCGCGACGGACCGTCTTGTGCTTAGGCTGAACATGCTGATGTTCATTAATTAGTTGAATCACTGCGTATACTCAGTAGGCTAATAGCACAAGGATGATCTGTTATTAATAGAAAATGGAGTAATTGTCATTGGAGAAAGCCGTGGACGGAGAAGTGACTCTTATTCGGCCTCAGGTTTCACTCCCGCTTCAGGTACCGATTCGGCTTCTTTCCCCGGAACAAGTCGGGGGCCGACTAAGAACTAACCCGTCAGCGTTGAGCTTAATATCTCTTGTTTTCAGGCTGCAGATGATGTGTATGTTTGTTTCAGGATGCTACCTAGTCCATTTCATTAGGGAAATTACTAGGGTCAACCGGAGGAGACTCTTGGCTTGTGAGGGATTGAATGACATCATTGCTCTTATATACTGAGTACGTAGTAGCTACACTTCAGACACATTTGCTCTCCTATGTGTGCGAAGTGTTGATGAAGAAGAGTACTCAGGAGTAAGCTACAGCTAGATATAATTCCATTGAAACTTACCGTCGAGTACTAGAACATGAACGGCTCTATACGGCTCTATATAATGGAGTGCGTCAAAATGAAGTCATCCAGCATTTGACAATCTCCTATATCATCTGAGCTATGGAACGCAGTGAATACCCCCAAACATTCAATTCCAACACACTATACTAGATACCATCACAATGAGTGATCCGAACAACCCCAACATCCAAAAGCGAACAACCCCCCAATGGGCCCTCTACCAACGCGAGAACTTCCAAAGGCTAAACCAAGGCAAAACAGCCCCATTCAACACCGGTACGTGAATGATTTCAACCTTCCAGCCCTCTAGATAGTCTTCTCTGATGATATATACATCCCTAGACCCAACAAAACTCGAAAAAAAAGCCCGCAAAACCCTGAGTAAAGGAGGCTGGCTCTACGCCTCCTCCAACGCCGGCCTCTCAACAACCCACCTCGCAAACCGACAGGCCTTCTACCGCCACCGCATAATCCCTAATCAGCTAGTCGACACGAACCTCCGTGACACAAGCACCGAGATCTTCGGCCACCGCGTCTCCGCGCCAATCGGATTCGCGCCAATCGGAATCAACAAGATATACCACCAATCCGCCGAGATCGCGGTCGCGAAGGTCGCTGGGGAACTCAATCTACCATACTGCCTCTCAACGGCAGGGAGTTCGCCGATCGAGAAAGTCGGCGAAGCGAACGGGAGCGGAAACCCACGGTTCTATCAGCTATACATGCCGCACGATGATGAATTGACGATTTCGCTGCTGAACAGGGCGTGGAAGTCCGGGTTTAACGCATTGATATTGACGACTGATACGTGGCAGCTTGGATGGAGACATGATGATGTTGCGAATTCGAACTATGCGTTTTATCGCGGTCTGGGTGCTGATTTAGGGCTTAGTGATCCGGTCTTTCAGAAGCGGTGTCGGGAGGCTGGGATTGATCCGGAGAAAGATGTTGCTGCGGCGTCGATGAAGTGGATTGATTCGGTGTGGCATGGGCGTGCTTGGTCGTGGGAGAAGATCCCTTGGTTGATTGCGCGGTGGAAGGAGATTTCCAGGGGGAGGCCGTTTGTGATTAAGGGGATTCAGTCTATTGCTGATGCGAGGAAGTGTGTGGAGTTTGGGGTTGATGGGGTTGTTGTGAGTAATCATGCTGGGAGGCAGGTGGATGGGGCGATTGCGAGTCTTGATGCGCTGGAGAATATCGTTGGTGCTGTTGGGGATCAGCTGTATACCATGTATGATTCGGGGGTTCGTGGAGCGAGTGATGTTGCGAAGGCGCTGGCTTTGGGGGCTAAGTTTGTATTTGTTGGCCGTCTTTGGATCTGGGGGCTGAGTATTATGGGCGAGGAGGGAGTCCGCCATGTGATGAAGTCGCTTCTGGCGGATTTTGATATCCTGATGGCTGTTGGGGGGTTCAACAGTGTCGCGGATTTTGACCGGTCCATTCTAGGTATGACTCTACCCCATCTTGCAACACACTGTTTCGACCAAAGCTCACATCACTGCAGAATCGTTGCCCAAGTCATACACGTTGATCCCAGATAGGGTGTTGTGACCTGACGAAGCATTCCATAGAACAAGGACATTGAATTTTTGGTAATGGGGTAAGTTGTATATTCTAGAGTACCACTATGTATTGAAGAAATGTCATGAGTTAACATGTTGTATCTGATTACAAGATATATGCAATGAAATTGGTGCGTAGAGGCGGGTATATGTAAAATAACAAACCAACTGGGGAAAAATGGCTAAAGACAAGACAAGTATAGAGGACCGGCCAAAGCAAGCCAGTAGTAACTCGGAACACTGAATGATGTCGTTCCCGTGCCCGTGAAATCGGAAGATGTTTCGGTAGGACTGGAAGCAGATGAATCGGTAGAATCTGAGTTGACACTCTCGGTAGCGAATGTGTCCGTGGGTGCGGCAACTGGCGTCGTCGTGATTGTTTCGGATGAAGGGGAATTAGGGAGTCCGGCAAAGCCAATGCGGTCGTTATCAAAATCGAAGACAGCGTAGACATTCTTGAGGAAGGTATCGCCTAGAATCATGACGTCGTCTCCAAACACTCCTTGACCAATGATAGTCGAGATGCAACCATCACCAGACTCTAAACGATCTCCAATATAATCTTTGGGAGACATGGTATAGCTCACCCCCGAGAAACCGAACTGCACAACAGCAGTCGAGTCACAAGGGACCACGAAGTTCTCTTCTGACACACGTTTGGAGCCTGGGATGAGAGCATGCAACGACTCCGCATCCTTCGGAGGAAGTAACGAGTATGACGTTCCGGTGTCGATAATGGCGGATTTATTAGTGAACCCACAGGCCTTGCCATCGATGCTGGCATCGTCCAAGGGAATGTTCCAATGAATGCTTGAATTAACGACATTGGTGTACACGATATCTCCCGTGAACTTGGTGGTATCCACTCCGCCAAACGTGACGGTTCCATCTCTAGCGCCATCGGAACTGCGTGACAAATGGAAACTGACCAGGTTTGATTTGAGGTTTGCTTGCTCCATGACATGGTCCATAAATGCTGGCTTTCCCAAGGAGGTATCATTAGACCGACCAAGACCTAAAATACCGTCTATAGGATAATCCCTAAAGTCATCTGTCGCTTGGTTGGCCAAACCAAAGGTCATCTCCACGTTGATATCGGCAATGAAAAGGTGATCCGTGACAAGAAGACCGCTAACCTTGCCTGATCCGTAACCCACTTCAAATGGGTCGGTTGTCCTTTCGACAGTCGAGGAAGAGTCGTTGCCAAAAGTGTTGTGCATTGTGCAGGGCTCAGACGTGCAATCAGAGCTAAACACCCAAGTATTCGCGCCTCCCGTATCTAACATCATCCATACCGGTTGGCCAGGGGTGCCGATATTCACAGTCGAAAAGTATGAGTAGTCGACACCATCCTGGTGGAGAGCGACAGTGCCTGGGGAGGTGGGTTTGTCGGCCAAGACAACTTTATATTCGTTGTCACGGCGAACGTGGGATTTCTTGATATCCAAAGTCAAAAGATTGTCGTTGGAGGAACTCGAATCATCCACATCATCGTGTGGTATATTGCCCGATAACAATTTTAGTGGCACAAACCGGCGCCCCAAACTGTCACTGGAGGAATCACTGGAGGAACTGGAGGGAATGGTCTTGATCTTAAAGCTGTACGGAATGAAGGCATTGGCGCCGGTGTAAAGATAGGCTGCAGAGAGAAGACATTGTGAGAGACGCATGATCCGGCCGCGGATCTAGTCGAGAAATAGGAGGGATTAAATCATTGAGAGGATATCGATATAGAACCAAGTTCTGAACTCTTTCGCATGAGGATGGATGCTGGAGAATGTCGGGATGCAAAACGAGAGGATGACGGGCCGATTAGGATTATGAGTGCAAAAGGATGGAAAAGAAATAGTAATTATTGAACTATGCAGCAGTTCGATAAAAATAGGACTCAAGGAGAGAAGCGAGGGTGAAAAGGGAGGTGTTGATAAGCAGTTCAAACGACGATACGGGGATAATTAATGTTGTACAGAAGGATAGACACAGGAAGCGATGGATGCGTCTAAATCATGCAGCAAAGAAAATAAAAATGCAACTGAGATATCAACAACAATAGAAACAAGAGCGAGGGGATGGAAAGAAGAAGTTGAGGATGTCCAAATCCATGGGATCCAAGATAGATACGGAGGGATCAATTCAAGGAACGATACAACCTTGAACAGTGACCTCTGGAGGCTGCAGAAACAGGAAAAGCGGCCAGAAGCATCGATTCTTACTGGTTGCATTTAGACTAGTTCGCGAACGGGCTCGGATCTTCGGTATATCGGTCTCTTTTCAGCGAATGGAGTGGGGGAGCGAACCCCTGAATGTGCTTGATCATGTAGGTAATTTGAGGGGCGGGCAATGATTTGATTTCTTGAACTCTCTGATATCAAGTCAGAGAAGATTCAAGACGGATCAAAATTGAAGATGCAAAGACCATCTGTTTGTGTTGTTTCAGCCCCGTGGCCCCTGGGCCCTGAGAGTCCCCACAGCTTGCACATCCCTATTTATGCCAAGTTTTATGCTTCCGACTTAACTTGGAGTATAGGCTCTATCTGCAAATCAGTTCGACGATAAAAATAGGAACCTGCTCAACTACATCAATACCATGGACTGGCCACTCTAAATAGTAAATACACCACCTCCCAACAATTACTACGTAGCTACAAAGCAGAATATGCCGTGGGGTACCCCACCTGTGGGTATATACGCCTGAGGTCCGGAGCAGGACCGATATTGGGCACAGAGTCTAGACTGCATCGTAACACTGCATATCTTTAACCCCACGATTATTCCACCGAATCAAGACCATACCTATATTGTACTCATATATCCAAAGAAACGAGGCCTAGCACTAGCGAACAGAACTGATGTCTGGTTGAAATAACCTCAGACACCCTTGAAATGCATCAAGAATGAATATACGACTGGGGTATCAACATCATTTAACCATTGCATGATCAATCGAGGGCCACCACTCACTCCAAGAAACAGAAACATCCCCTCCCTCTTCCTCTACCGCCTGATATTGAGTGGGTGGTATTCACATGCGCTGAAGAGGACAGGGGTTTCGGAATATATCGGAGGATATCCAACTACAATCCTGACACCCTCACCAGACCCCTCGAGAATCAATCTGATAATTCTGGAACCCGAGAACTTAACATCTCAGGCGAATGGAATCATGCCATTATGTGGTAGTACCAAGTTTTAGGTGTGGAGGTCAATGCGAGAGGCCAGAGAAGGAATCTTTGGAGATCTACAAAGGGCGCTCTCTGCTCCCGAGGGTGTACTGGACATCATAAACTCGTAGTAACTCCGCGGTATGGGGACTGCGGGGTTGGTCTCCGAATTCCTCGTATCCAAAGACCACGATCAATCGAGGGACATCTAAACAAGATAGATTGCGAATGATATTGACAATCAGAAACAAGATTGTGCAATGAATAGAACTTCATATTAACCACACTCAAAAGGTACAAACGCTAAATCAAACATAGATGATGAACAAATTAAATCAGTTCCTCAAGGGACTCTGCTGTTTAGGACCTAAAATATCGTCCAACAGTCCACTCCAGAGTTCCTTTACAACTCCAGACTGGTCTCCGTTCTGTTCTCTCAAGAGTTCGGCAATGTACCTCGATTTCTCAACTGCTTCGGTTAGGGAGTACGGGTCGATATCTACCGAATCGTTATCGACAACCTCGGACATGGGGCTAGCGGAGACGATCACTCCGTCTCCGGATACCGTGTAGACCTGGGGCTTCATGGGGGAGCTTGAGGGACGGGTTGGGTCATATTTGTTGTAGATATCGGAAAGGACCGGAACGGGAGTATCGGCTGAGGCATTGCTCTCCGCAACGGATGGCATGTAGGCAAAGTCAACGGTAGATGTGTCATTGACAGCCTTCATAGAGCGGGAGGTGTTGAATTGGCGGCTGGGGACCCTAAAGCGAGCACAGAACATGTTAATTCCTGTACAGAGCTTCGAATGCGGTACCGAGGTACAAGGAGAGATAGGGTACGTACTCTGCTGGGGAGCTGCTGTTGATTCTCCTCATGGCAATGCTGAAAGCACGGGATTGTAGAAAATCATGGTTGGAAAGACGCTCAACGAGCTGAAGAGAAGAACAGGTTAGTCAGCTATAACCCAAGGTGCGTTCTAAGATATGGACAGTACATACCTCTTCCTGGGTACCGGAAGCCCCTAGCGAACGCTTTTTGCACTCGCCCTTGAGATCCGCCAGAGTGCGAGTCGAGTACAAGGTCGCCTTATCTGAGACGTTGGCGGATTGCGCAGAGTGAGCGCCAGTGATGTGTAGACCCCGACGAATGGAGGGAGAGACCGTGTGCTGCTGGGAGAGCAGGCGAAGGGCACGAAGTGAGGTTGAACGAGGAGCAGCCATTGTGAGTAGAGACTGGGTAGTTTGCAAGCTGCAGGTGAGACGGTATTTATTAACTGTGAAGTAATTGAATGTTGGGCTGAGGTATGTATAGGTGGTGACACCAAGGACACGGTATGTATGCAACCGGGCAACGGTGAAACAAGGTGGCTTGAAGGAGAAGAGGAAGTGGGAGAGAAGAGAAGAGAGAAGAAAGTCAGACAAGCTGCGGGAGCTCGTCGTACTTGAAGGTGAGCTTCGGAACCGTTGGGAGATGTTGAGCTCTCCACTCTTGAACATGGAACTGGGGCCAGTGGTCTAGCCAAGTCGGCCGGATGTTTAATAGTAGCGCCCCTAAGAAGATCGATCGCTGAGTCTATCAGTTGTTCTGGATCAGCTGTATCTTGGATTCTTTCACTTTCCTCATTGAATTTCACTTTGAACCAACCACTTGTATTATTGGCCAAAACATGGATTAGGGACGGGAATTCTTGGATCAAGGAGGGGTAAAATTGAGCACGACCCCGACCCATGATCATCCCTCCTTTACTGCAGTCCAAATATCTTCACTGCTTCAGTTCCTTTTCCACCCCCTTCGGCGGCACAAGGACGCATCATTCATGGTTATCTCCCGGTGTCTAACGTGTGCGTGGGCCAATAATACCTGATCAGACAATGTTTCCATGGTTGGACAGACCAACCAGCTGTCTTGATTGTACCGACGATGAGCATCCATCCCCTCCTTCAGCTGCATGATTCATCATTCATAGGCTGGTATTCGACAACCCTGGTCTCCTCCTTTCTATTCCCAATGAAATGTGTGCCGGAGTAATCTAGGCTGCGTTAACTCGACTGTGATTCGAGATTCTCGCCGTGGAGGGGTTCCATTCCATGTCCGAGTCAGCTTTGATATTATTATTGATGTCGAGTTACTCCGTATCATCACTATACCATAGGTAGCTCCTCAATCTCATACGATAGCTCACCGATCTTCAGTCTTACGCGTTATCTGCATCCCGCCTACCACTTCGTTTGCAGTCTGCACTCCTAGAGGTAGATAATAGTCATGACGTGGAAAGATTTCTAGGGATAAAACAACCGATACTGCAGTATAGCGCATGGATGCCCCCCGCCTCAGCAATCAAGAGCTTCAAACAAAAAGCCACCACATGATTCTCCAAGACTCGGGAATTGATCTGATTTCCCTTACGTACTCCGGAGTACACCCCCATACCTTCAAATCGTCGCCAGGATCTCAGTCCTCCATATCGAGAGTCAAGCTCCAACCGTGCTCAAGAATACAATGTAGGAAAAATGATGCGGTGAAACCGACAGGATTTCGATATGGGTCTCAAGTTTTCAACAAATAACAGAACTGATAAAAAGCTGCTGATCAATGATCGCAATTCGCTGATCATTAGAGTTATGATTACATCTACTGTGTAGATTGAAGAATAGTGAAACCGCCCTAAAATAGGGCGCCCTGTGATTTAGTTATGGACTGGGTCTCTCGTTTGTTTGTTGAGAGGCGGTGAGATTAACTCTGATTTAGAGGTGATCGGAGTTTCTCTGTTATTCCGGTGGATTTCCTCAGAGCTCCCGTCAGGTTGCGGACTCCGAAGTCAAGGTTTCTCTCTCCTGGTCGGTCGGTTTCTTATCTGATTTTCTTATTGTATCTGTATCGCTCATCCGGTCAGACTTGTGCTACTGCGACGTACACTTCTTTGTTATCATGCTGATATCATGGTAGGGGTATTCAAATAATGCTGTCTTGCTCGGCTGCTTGGCTTTTCTTAATACCAGGCAGCAAAATAATGAGAAGGATGATACAAGAAACTCTATAATCTGCATATGCTGTCCAACGTGGAGGGCCTATCACTTCTGGTAAATCCTTATACATTAGACTAGTATCAATCCTTCAAAGCTTCAACACTCTTGGTTGCCGCCCCCTGGCAATCTTCCGGGCGTACGGATGTAACGGGCTCGAGGGAACGAGATGGTCAATATCCCCGGTGTTAACTAGATGGGGACCGGCTTCGTCAAGCGAGGTGATTCCATTATTTCGCATGGCCGTCTCCAACTCATCTTGCATAACTTATTATTGTCAGCATTTCCGCTCGGGTTAGGCATCGTCGAGGGAGGGTGATCTTACTGTCTATCAAATGCTCAACTCCAGCTTGACCATAGTTTGCCGCGAAGAGCACGCTGCGTCCCATACCGACGGCCGTTGCGCCTAGACTGATGGCTTTCAGGATGTCTGTTCCTCTCCGTATGCCACTATCCACGTAAATCTCCATCCTGTCAAAGATATCCGGGCAGCGCTTGTGGAGTTCAAGAAGGGTAGTAATAGACGGAGGACTAGTATCAAGATTGCGCCCTCCATGGTTGCTCAGCAGAATACCGGCCAATCCGGCTTCCATGGCTAAGATGGCGTCGTCTGCAGACATCACACCCTTCAGACACACCGGAAGATGGGTATGTTTGCGGACCCATACGAGATCTTCCCATGTCAGCCCAGGATCAATAAATCCCGCCATTACACGGCCTAGTCCACCTCCTTTGCTATCATTCTTAGCTTTCGACGGCGACATGGGCACGGACAAGCTCTCATCGGCCTTGACTCTCTCGTCTGCTTCACGCTTTCCCGGCCATGCTGCATCGACGGTCACAAAGATGGCCTTGACATTGGGATTGGCCGAGCATTGGCGTAGAAGTGCTGCTGACTTTGCGCGCTCCCGGTTGACATATAATTGGAAGAAGAAGCTTGCTCCAGGAGCAGTATTTCTGAGTTCCTCCATCGTGTAGGAGGAATTATTTGAGATCTGTCCATGATTGTTAGAGATGAGTCTGACTGGATAAGCTATCAACGACGTACGCCTTGCATAATTCCTCTGCTCTCACACGCTCGTGCGATGGCACGCTCCCCCTCTGGGTGGATAAGTTTGGCCATGGCGGCAGGGCTGACGAACAATGGAAGGGAGGTATCCACTCCCAGAATCTTTGACTTTGTATCCACAGAACGAACATTTCTTAGCACTCGAGGTCGAAACCATATGCGGTCGAAACATGACTTGTTGGCATCGCGTGTGATAAGATCCGTCGCAGCACTAGAGTAAAATGCCCAGGTCTTTTTACTGGCAGTTTTGGATGCCACGAGCTCAAAATCGTGCGAGTTGATTAGTGTTTCGAGTGGCGGCTTGTCGTTTTCCCACACTACTTCGGGGTTCTCACTCGCGGGTTGTTTATGCCAGTCTTCGTGTATCGTCGACTCGTCAAGTTTCCCTTTATACTGCTCAGGCGCCAGTTCTGCTCTCAGGAGCCCGGGCGTATGGACTTCAGAATACGCCTTTGTGGCGTCACGACCAGCATATTTCAGGATAACTAGAAATCCAATCAAAGCAAATCAGCGACTATATATCTGCAATCTGCTTCGTAGATTTGAAGTCTCACTTGTGGGTCCTCCAGGATGTTTGTCTAGAAAGTCCGTCACATCCCACACTTGATTGTCGACAACGATCCAGCAATCGTCTGGCGTCTGGTGGATCGATACCTCATGAGTTGATAAGAGCTTTTCTTGTGCCATTTTTATCCTTGTAGGCGCCGTAGTTATCGAATTGCAGAAACGTAACTGCGTTCGAGTCCCGGCGCAAACCTAGGAGGTTCCGAGAGAAGCAAGCAGGTTGGCTACAGTGAGTTTCAGTTCCTGCAAGGACAGCTGGGTAGAAAGGCGCGGGAACACAAAGATATACGAGCTGGGGCTCGGGCAAAGTGCGCCCGAGGAGCAACCTTGACCTCCGCACTTCACAGCGAAAATGCGGAGAATGTGCTAACAGGTCCACACAACGGAAATAGCCCCGCCCATCGTGAAGGTGCGAGTTCAAAACCTCAAAGTCGCCAAAAAGCAAATGGACAACATAATGATCAACGCGGCAAGTTCTCGTTGGGGAATGGATGGTTAGATCGGAAGAGTTGTCCCCAACAAAGTCTCTGGCCGATGCCGCCAAATCTCGATAATGATTAATGAGTCCATGATTTCCGAAAGAACCTGCGTCAGTGCGAAGTTCAAAGATTAGCACCACCAATCATGGAATAGATATTGTCACCCCAAATGGATTGGATCTTCAACATGGTCGAGGAGTCAAGGAAGAGAATCGGATAAATGCCGAGTGTTCGGGAAGCTCTCCTCAAAAGGGTGTCAGCCACCACCATTCAGCCACAGTGGCTAGTGAAGTGCCAAGGATTCAGAACGTTGGGCTTTCTAAGATGTTCCCGAAAAAAGAATCAAACACTGTATAGAGTACCTACCATTCTCATAATCGACTAATGAGTGGAGGCTTCATTGTAGACGGAGCCTTGAAGAAGCTGGGAAATACTAGTAATAGTTCTTTTCTGTCCTGTATTGCTAGACGAAGCACGGCGCGCCCTCGATCACCGCTGCCCGTTTGGCGAGATAGAAGAGGTAAGTTCCTACTTTTATAAAAAGCAGATGAGGCTTCTTTGCTTTGGTCTCTCTTGGTCGTTACCAGAGTTATAGGCTCATGATTAGACAGGATTCTACACAAACTGTATCACCCCTCGACGCACGCAGCTCTATCCCACATTCCCTAGACAGGAAAGTCTCAAGTATTCCCAGTCGAAGTCTTCACTGTCTGCTCCACCGGCCAAAATGGGTGAGACAAGTACAACATTGAAATATGTGGATGTACGTTTTCCGAGCTTGATCCTTTTCGTCGGGGAAGCTGACTAGGGAGCAACGCCTTGAAAACCTAGATTGGCATCAACCTGAGTGATCCAGTCTTTCAAGGCAACTATCATGGCAAGCAGGTCCACGATGGTGACTTGGACGACATTATTCAGCGTGCACGGGACGTGGGCTGCCAAAAGTTCATGGTTACCGGCTCTGACCTACATGAATCCAAGCATGCTATTGAGATCGCTAAAAAATACCGTATGATGAAACCGCGAACCCAATATATTAGTGACACCTGATGAAGACTGACCCCATTTAGCCGGGTTCTGCTATGCAACTGTTGGAATTCACCCTTGTCAAGCGAAGCTTTTTGATAGTTTCCCTAGTGGCCCGGAGAAAATGCTAGATGAACTCAGATCATTAGCATGGGAGGCAAAGGAAGCGGGCCTTGCTGTCGCCTTTGGTGAGATTGGGTTAGACTACGATCGATTGTTTTTGAGCCCGAAAGAACCGCAGTTGAAGTATTTCGAAGCCCAGTTGGATCTTGCGGTCGAGATTCAGCTTCCTCTTTTCCTCCACTCGCGAGCCGCCAGTGAAGATTTTGAGAAGTTATTAGCGCCAAGGCTAGCTAGGCTCCCAAAGCGAGGGCTCGTTCACAGTTTTACTGGAACCCTGGAGGAGATGCAAAGGTTAGTGGCGCTCGGTGTGGATATCGGCGTCAACGGGTGCAGCTTGAAGACCGAGGAGAACCTCGAAGTAGTAAAAGCTATGCCCTTGGATAGGATTCAGATTGAGACGGATGGCCCTTGGGTAAGAAGCTTATCATCTCGCCATTCATGGTTCTATTTAATATCTCTATTTCTTTCTAACTTTAACCTTATAGTGTGAGATCCGCCCCTCGCACGCGTCCTCAAAATTTCTGGGCGGGGCCCCGGCATTACCAAAGGCATTCAAGAAAGAGAAATGGCAGAAAGGGTATATGGTAAAAGGCAGGAATGAGCCCGTCGCGATAGCCCAGGTCGCGCATGTCATTGCCAATGTCAAGGGGATAACGGTGGAGGAAGTCTGTGAAGCGTGAGTGTGTCTATTACCCTATGACGAATTCGGCTGCTAACGCTCCATTTCCAGCGCCTGGGCCAATTCAATCAAGATGTTCGGGCTCGGAGAAGAATTGCCTTGACTCGTCATCACCTGCTCGCTGCTGTGACGTGGAGCGGGAGGGAGGGAAGAAACAGACGTGTACTTTGAAACTGTATAGAGCTGGCCCCAAGCCCTGAAGCTACCACCGAGTGAAGAAGGTTCAAAGAGTCATAGCTGTTAAGCATCCTCCCCCGGATTGCTGCTCCGTGGCCACCCTCCTCAGTATATCACCCCCCTTCTCTATGTCCTTTCCTCTTTCCTTAGCAACTCCTTCCTTCTCTATTCACCCGTTCAATATTCGCTACTCAGCTTATCAAACATACTTATCAACGGCTCAGATACTATTAAATGATAGTATTATCATAAGGATATATAGTACGTTGGTCTCGGTTTTCTTCTGCTGTGAATTCTCAATCATTCTTACTGGTTGCTATATTATTCTACTTAGTTATATGCATGAGTCAATTCCATTTCAAGCACTGTCAATGTGAATATCTTGTTTTTCTGCAAGTTCCTGCTCTTGTTTACTTCTCTTTGCATCTCACCGCCCCATGCCTTCTCATATAACACAGCACCTCTACCTTCGCTTCACTTCATGTCTCTTGCCAATGATCATTCACTTGAAAGCGGCCCTTTTGGCCTTCCATTCTCTTCTGTCTGACTCATTCAAGTCACACCTCTTCATCATGTCTTACCTTCACATCGACGCTCAGACCTTATAGTCTATCACCAGCTTCTTTATCATTTTCGTTCTTTTCATTCACTGTGTACTGATCTGTGATTCCCTTTAAAAGATCCATCATTCCCAGATCCTGGGTTACTTCAACAGTCTCGACTCTCCCCTCGTTTCAAACGTGGAGAGCTTGTCGAGTCAGTCATCTACCGATAACCCAAAATACGCCATCACGATGACCTATCCTCTGTCAAAGAAGAACGCCAACGGCGTTACTGAAAGCAATCAAGGTCAGTCACTGCCCAGCTTGACCTTATTGTGTCTATTCATCTAAAACGAATATGTTCTCGCTAACATTTCTGCTTGGTATAGTCGACAAACAGGGCACCAGAGTCTCTTCGGTAGATCCAATCGGGCCCGATGTTGGAAAATCAGAACTTCCTGAAAACTTTGGAGAAGTCGTGAAAGGAATCTACCGCAGCTCGTTCCCTCAGCCGTGGAATCTCCCGCCACTCGAAAGCCTAGGACTGAAGACCATCATGTAAGTACGCCTTATCTGCTACTTTCTGGGACTGTTGCTCACTCATACCTTATAGCACTCTCGTTGAAGAACCGTATACGCAGAGCCACATGACCTTCTTGAAGGAAAATGCTGTTACGCATCATCGTATTGCCTTCATCGCCAATAAGGACGCTGCCGTCAGAACACCGGAGAGCGTCTTGCACCGCATCATAGAAATCATACTCGACAAGGCCAACCACCCTATTCTCATCCATTGCAACAAAGGAAAGGTAAATATGGAAGGCATGTCGATACTTGATAACTTGACGGCTAACTGTCAATAAATAGCACCGTACCGGATGCGTGACTGGCTGTTTCCGCAAGCTACAAGGATGGAACATGCAAGACATCATAAACGAGTATGTTCATTACTCGTTCCCGAAACAACGACCACTCGACGAGGCGTTCATCGAAGCATTCGACCCTTCCAAACTCTCCCACTTGGCTCAACTATCCGGCGCAAAGCTGTGGCTTCCCACAGGAGCTTACCCCAGTACTCGACAAGAGAAGGAGCAGGAATCTTCTAGGCGCCTCGTTCAACTCACATGCAATGGGATCCGCGTGTCTTAGTCACCAGACTTAATATGTACTCGACCTTTATTACAGAAATTACAGAGAGTGTGGTGCTATTGGAGTCATGTGGCTAGGACCATCGGACACTGGAAGCGACGGTTATGGGACGGGATATTTCATTTGTTATGGCTATTTACGGCAATGGGGGGTTTATTGTAATGGGACTGGTATTTGTAATGATAGAAGGATAGGATCAAGTCATCTTGGGTGGTTTTTCGTTGCTATCAAAACATGTACCTTATTTTACTCCTAGGGATCCAGAAATCAGACAGCTTCTGTTCCTCCAACTTGGTGTCAATTGCAGAAGCAGTATTTAATTGAGCTTCGATTCACTAGCTGGATCAGCGTTAAGCTCGGCTTGAACATAATGGATTTATTAATTCATCTTCATTTACTTTCATAAGGTCCTATTGCTATACAGGATGTATTCTACGATCTAGTAAAGTCATATATAGCTCGACTAATATCATTAGTCCTCACACCACAACATCTCCTCGCAGTGCTCACTGACCGATTTCTCAGCAAATAATTGCAAGTGGTCCGAGAAAAAAGTCTGGCTTGAGTCAACTTCCTCAAGGGAATCATAGATGGCTATGTCATGGTCACTTTCTATGTTGTCATGACGTGTATATGAAGGAGATATAGTTTCTGATCCTCGATCAATTTCCATTAATAATAGGCATTCCTCTGACGTTTCCGCTGATCGCTCAGTGCGCGTGTCTTCGAGTATCATGGACGAGGCGGTTTCTCCTGTTTCGTCGAAGTCGAAGTCGTCGAATTTAAGCCCAAGATCGTCGCTGTCGTCTGGATAGAGATCTGGTCCATGGTTGAAGGCATCAAGGTCATCGTTGAAATAAACTGTCTCTTCAGTCACTGTCTCTGAAAGTAGATTCTCATCCTGACTGTGGTCGTTTTGCTCCGTGTCGAAGAAAGAGTGCAGGGGGTTCAGTTGTTTCGGGGTTGGGGTTTTATAGAGCTTGTTCTGAGCGATGCGCCAAAGTCTCGTCTTTAGTATGGTCTTCGTATCTTCGAGCGGTGGCAATGTAGACATGCCCAGTTCAGTGTTGTGTGATGTTTGTAGGGAGGCAAGCTTGCCTTTTAGTTGCTGGTTGTCGCTGAGTTCTATCATGGATGCTAAGGACTTTGCGATTGACGAGATTAATCGTGATCGTTGGTTCATGGCCTAAGGATATCAGCTGCGAACCATCAAGCTGGAGATTATGTAGAGGATATGCTCACATCGCTATAGCGAGACTTGAATACCGAGGGGGCTATCCTGGATAGGCTGTGGAAAGCGTCCGTCCTGGCTTGGTTTTCGTTGTCTTGCGACGCATCACCCCAGACCAAAGCTTTCAGACCTTCTCGGAATAATGTAACGAGCTCTTTCGAGTCGAATCTCTCGAACATATGGTAAGAATCAGAATCCCATTTTCCCTTTGATATCTTAAGTTCCTCTTCAGATACCGAATCCCTGATTTCTTGACCATTTGGGATGCTGCTCGGCGGACCATATAATCCGTCACAGTCTAAATCGTCATGGTCTATTGTTTGTATCATATCATGGTCTTCATCATCCGCTTCCTCAAGAATGGCTGCTGAAATTGTCGGACTAGGAGTAGACGGTCCGATGTGTCGATGGTGATGGTAATCGTATTCTAAAACAACATCGATAGAAGTTATACAAGCAGTCGGTACATCAGCAAATGGGTGCAAATTGCCGAGATTTTTCAATATATTCGGTAACCTCGGTGGCCTGGTGTTCTCTGGGGGTCCAAGTCGCTTTTGTATTCCGAAGGAAAGTTCAATTGTAGAGGAAGCCCGCTGGATACAGCTTTTGTATAGAACACTGAGGCCTAGCTCAGACCACATCTGTAGCGCGTGTGAGTTGGAAGAAAGCTTGATAGACCCGGTTATGCTGTGAGCTCAGACATACCTTCGCCTTGCAGATAGTATCACCCGATTGTGATGCGAAATGTGCGAATGAGCGATGCGATTCGGACCCAAAACCAATGCAGATGCTCAATATGAGCTCAGGCGCTTGGTACACCCATAAATTGCCAGAGCAAAGGGCCTTTTTCAGATGCTCAGAGTCACCCAGAGCTGGACTTTGCGAGGGAAGTTGTATCGACGCAGAGGCACGTAAAGATAAGTTTAGATCTGAAACCGAAGAAGGAAAGATTTTCTGTCCAAGATCTATAGAACAGCTCATTATATATGCTCTTTTGAAGCATCAATATAGCGCAATTATGGGCCATCTTTGGTGGAAAATACGAGGGGGAAACATATGAGAGGAAGGAATGCTGGCGAAAGATGTCGCGGACCTCAGTTTAAATCTTTATAGTAATTTACAACTGACGGGGAGGGGCCCCCAACCGATACTCAAGTAAACGAGTGCGAATAGGTAGAAATTGAATATATACTGCTAGCATTAAGTCTCTAGTATATATTACATTAGGTATGTTTGTCTTTGACGACTTTGAGACAATGCACAGGAAGATGCAGCCCATTTTGCTGTAGTCCTCGACAAACGAGCAGAACTATCTTATTTGCAGATGGATAAGGACAGGAAAACAAAAACTGCCTTTGAAGAAGGCAATATCTTCTCTTTCTACAGACTTGTTGAAGCTTCTAGTATAGGCTCCGTAGATATAAATAGCTTATCGATAAGCATATCACGTGTATATAACACGAGTGGCCCGTTTCGGTCAACTCGACCATCATTGAAGATGCTTGTCAAGCGTCTCACAATCAGCAATGCCCGATGATGAGAGACAACCTTCTTCCTTGGCTGAAGCTAATGGTCGCGTCGAGCTGGAATCGCAGCGACTTCTCTCAGATCCGTCAATCGAGGAGCACAACAATGCCAACATAATCAACTCAACCCCCGATACACCGCTGTCACGATCCACCCCATCTCCGCTCCCAGACGGACAACGTCGCACCCCCCGAACGCAGAATCGCGTGAGATTCGACATCGAAGATGACTCCGAGGATGAGCGCCGTACGAATGGAGATCATCGCGACTCCGAGGAGACACTGTGGTTGGATGAGGAGGACTACACTCGTACTAACGGGAGCCTCCCAGGGCGGCACCATGCTGGACAAAGGATCCCCCTCTTGACAAACATCGAAGCACCAAGCGTGACCCTCGCCACGTCTGAGGAACTGTTTCCAGAGGATCATCTTGAGAATGCGAGGCCGAGGAGCGGAATGAAGATGGCGTTTATGAACATGGCAAATAGTATAATCGGGGCGGGGATCATAGGCCAACCATATGCACTCCGTCAATCGGGTATGGTGATGGGAATAGTGCTTCTGATTGCGCTCACACTGACGGTGGATTGGACTATTCGCCTAATAGTGGTCAATTCCAAGTTGAGCGGCGCAGATTCCTTTCAAGCAACGATGCAGCATTGCTTTGGGAAGTCAGGGCTCATTGCCATTTCCGTCGCTCAATGGGCCTTTGCGTTTGGTGGAATGATCGCGTTCTGTATTATCGTCGGCGATACTATACCGCATGTGTTGAGTTCTCTGTTTCCTTCTCTTCGGGAGATGTCATTTCTATGGCTTCTCACGGACAGACGGGCTATTATTGTTCTTCTGGTTCTCATTATATCGTACCCCCTGTCCTTATACCGAGATATTGCCAAGGTTCGAAATCGCTCCTGGTTGAGTTTCTATCGCTGACTGCTAGATAGTTAGCCAAGGCATCCACTTTGGCCTTGATAAGTATGGCAGTCATAGTGGTTGCTGTCCTTACTCAGGGCTTCCGTGTCCCACAGGAATCACGGGGTGATGTCAAGAGCCTACTGTTCGCAAACTCTGGCTTCTTCCAAGCTGTTGGCGTGATTTCATTTGGTAAGTCTCCATCGGCTCCTTTATTAGCCTGGAAACTAGACTGACCGCGTGTAGCGTTTGTTTGTCGTATGTAGCGCTCTTTCATTCACTTTGCAGAGACTGACAGTCTGAAGACCACAATAGCCTCTTAATCTACGGTTCGCTGAAAAAGCCGACCTTGGACCGGTTTGCAACGGTAACTCATTACTCTACCGGGGTCTCACTTCTTATGTGCCTAATCATGGGCATCTCCGGCTTCCTTTTCTTTGGCTCAGAGACCCAAGGAAATGTGCTCAATAATTTCCCTTCTGATAATATCCTGATCAACATAGCGCGGCTGTGAGCTTTTATCTCATCTGAAGTATACTGATAATGATAATCTAACGTGCACACTAGTTGCTTTGGCCTTAATATGCTGACCACATTACCGCTGGAGGCATTCGTATGCCGATCGGTTATGACAACCTACTACTTCCCTGACGAGCCCTTCAACATGAACCGGCATTTGATGTTCACGTCTGCCCTAGTGCTCACATCCGTGGCCATGGCTTTGTTGACCTGCAACCTCGGCGCAGTTTTCGAACTGATCGGAGCGACAAGCGCAGCTTCGTTAGCGTATATATTTCCCCCATTGTGTTATATCAAGTTGAGCAACGTTTCTCGAAAAGCGAAGATTCCCGCCTACATTTGCATTGTTTTCGGAGTAACCGTCATGGTTGTCAGCCTCATACAGGCGATTGGAAAGATGATCAACAGTATGCGTTCTCCTTCGTCTGTTTTTGATCCTAGAAGGCCGCTGCTAACACATCACAGATGAAGGTGGTGCAGCAACTTGCAGTGTTTAGAATCCTTCACTTACGTCCACATCGAGCCGCCCTTCGCATGTATAAATACTCTCGATAGACTGTGGCTGACTTGTCACAATTAAATGTACTACATATAGACGTGGACCTCGAGCTGTATACTTAACTGACCCCCCATTTCTCAAAATGTTCATTGATGCCTAAAGGCTGTGTTATTGTCCATTTAATCTACCAATTCTGAGAAGAAATCAAACAGAAGAAAAGAAACAAATAATTGATCACTTCCAAGTTGAGCAAAATATTCCCGTTTGCGCGTTGACAGCTCCCCATTTTAATCTCCCCAACCTTCCCTTTCTCCTTTCTCTATACTCTTTCTTCCCATCCTGCCTCTTTCTTTCTTTATTTGACCGGATCCTTAACCTTTCCCACCTACTCTGATCGCCGTTGATGGAGTCCTTCCCTAGGTACCCATTGATCAACACACTCCAGGTTTGAGGTTCGGTCTAACACACACCCTATGAGATGCTCATTGAGGTCTCAATTGACATTTTGCTTTTGCTCTGGGTCTCTCTTCTTTCACACATCTTTTTTCACGTGGATTGTCTCCGACTGAAGAATTTCCCTCCCTACATTCACCCACGCTCTCTCTCTCCTCGCCAACACCCACTTGATCCTCCATCAGCCTAGAGAAATTCCAAGATCTGTCAACCTTCCCCCGGTACCCTCCTGATTTGTTGGCTTTCACCATGACCGAAACAGCATTGGAGCGCCTTAACAGGCTGCAGATGGTCAGTTTGTTCTTTCCCCCTTGGAGTTTTGGGACAACTAGATCCTCGCTAACACCGGTTGCACCACCTACAGGCAGATTTGGGAACAGCTCGAAGAGAGCACATTTCAAATCCCGATCGCACATTACAACACGCTCGACTGGAGGTCATTGAAGCCACTAGGAGATCGAACATACCGGGATCAACAGAGCAGCATATTGCTGATGCACACAAATCTCGGCTAGATGGCTGGGCCAGTAAGCTTTCTACAGTTCTCTTAATATAATAGTTTGCGCATACTAACTCTCTACAAAGACCTGCATCATGAAATAGGTGACACCGGAGAAGAACAACTCGATACCCTTCTAAACGGCCAAAGCCACCGTTTGCAGCTCAATGATGCCGTGCGCGCGGGTGGGGGGCGGAACAATGGGTACCGTGAGCTCCAAGGCCCTCTGGCCAGGCCGGTATCAGCAGCTGGTGGTAAACCGTGCCACTCTAAATCGAAACAACACCCTAACAGGTATGTATACTTTCTTTCATCGTTGGTTTAGCCCTCTAACCTCAGTAATAGGGCCGTCTCTAATCCGCAGCCTGGGCCCAACCTTCCCCATACCCGTAAGGCGCTGAATCCGGCACTCAACGATGTCTGGACGAAAGATCCGAAGTTCCAGGGACAAACAGGCAGATACGGGAGCAGTAAGGGATTGACTCCTGAGACACTTACTGTGAGAAAACTAACAGCAACGCTGCAAAGGTGCGCACACTGCTCCACTCCTTAGAACTAGACGGCCTCCTCTGTAAGTTGTGTTTTCATTTAACCTCACTCATTCTGACATCTACACCCGCAGAAATGACTTCGCCCGGATTATCAGCACTCCTGAGAATTTCCTCGCCGTGGCTCGTAGCCTGGTCCCCACGTGGGTTCATGAAGCTGCTCCACTACCGCCGCGGATGTGCTAACAATAACAGACACAAAACAGCAAATAAAGCATCAACCGAGAAGCCGAAAAGCCAAGACCCTGCGAAAGCGTTGAGCCACCCTATTGACAGGGTATATCTCGTTCCAAGAACACTACAAAAACCGGTCCCCTCGAAATCGCCAAAGGCTGGCCAGCGGCCAAGCCAAGATGTGTCCCCTCAGCGTTCCACTTCCCTCACTCCTGCCGACAAGGTTGTAACTCCAGATGTGGACCTGAGCTCAGACTCGATGAGCGTAGATTCCTCGGAAGAAGAAAAGCCTCAAGCTGTCTCCACTGATACAAGGGATCAAGTGAAGGAAGAGGAAAAGCAGGATATAGAGCCACAAGAATCCTCCGCCGTTGAAGAAGACCTAATTCCGGTATCGAGCCCTTCAATAGTTGATGGGATACTCGTTGACCTGAATTTTGTAACGCCTCAAAACCCCGAGGCAGGGGTTGGAATGAGCCCGGCTCTAGAGGAATTGAAAGGTTTGGAGTTCACGCAGTTTCTCGAGCCGCAAGATTCCTGTTCTCCTGGTCTTGCAAACGCTAACAGAAAACTCGACTTTGGAGAAGCCTCGCACGAGCAAAAGCCAAATGTATGGAATGATAGGGAACTCATAGACGAAGAGCTTGCTGAAGAGTACCAGCGCGAGATCGACATGATTTGCGAGCTCCTCGACCGCACGACTCTGTCGGAAACATTTATCTCCAAATTGACTGAATGCAGAAATGAGTTGAAATTCAGGCTTCAACTGCCTCGAACTCCCAAGCGAGACATCGGACGAAGTCAGCAACTTTCTGCTCCTCCAGCTCCTACCACTGAAGCTCTTGTCACAGAATCTCTTGTCACTGAATCTCCTGCCACTGAAGCTCCTGCAGCTCAAGGCCCTGTAATTAAGGTGCCCGAAATAGTTGAAACTGCTACTACTCCAGGTACACCGAAGGCTAGCTGCAGAGTATCTAATCCTCAAACCAGTACCCCTCCCTCTCAATCTCGATTGAACGCAGCAGCACTTCCATTCTCCCCAAATGCATTCACGCAGTATCGATCTCTATCGAACGCCACCTCTACTGATTCATTGACAATCTTTCAGCCCACGCCTAGCAAGACTCCCTCTCCGTCGCAATCTGGGGATGAGGAAAAGAATTCCACGCCCCCCCAGGCAACGGTTGATAAGCCGTCACCACAGCCTACTGTCGCGGCTATCGCGACGGGCTCTACAGTTGCTCTTCCACGATCTCCTCAAGATACCCACATATTCGGGGATCATATCCTACCTGGTGCTAGGACTAGAAAGGCGGGGGGAACTCACCTATTCGGTGATCATTTGCTCCCTGGACGGCGCGCGGTCCAGCCTTCAATTGCAAGATCCATTGTCTCTTCTTCAGCCGTATCAGTCTTGACTTGTAAGTGCCTATATATGATACTATTTTGGTTCACCGATACTAACTCACATTTTCTAACCTGCAGCTGCCCCCAAGCCATCTCCCGCGGCCTTCTCTCTTCCCCCTCAGCAACCAAAGTTCGTGAACCGGTCCTCAATATCTAGTAACCTAAGACCTGCAAACGGCTCTTCATTGACACTCAACGTACCTCAATCCGGCCCGGTAAAGAAGGCTCTCAGCCCTTTACCCACGAATGCGCCGACTCCTAACATCGCAGCGAAGGACACACGCAAGTCTGCTCCAGCAACAACCTCGATGCAGGAGTCTATATATGCGCCGCAGCCCAAGCAGGAAACAGCCCCAAGCTCAGGGACACAGAGGAAGCCGTCATTCGGGCAAGGACTCATGGGTTCACGATACGCAGACCCGAAATGGCTGTAGACCCTCTACCCAGTTGGCAATATTCTCCCGTTCCGTCCGACAATGAGGGTCAGAGCCAAGTGCGGTATTGACTTATCTTCCTCGCGATCTCCCCATCTTGTCTGATTCTTTTCTGTTCTCTCTTGTGTTTCCTATTTTTCTTTTATTTCCCCAGTCCATGTCGTGATCTTCCTTAGTCTTTTTTTTTCTTTTGTTATGAAATCTTGCCTCGAACGCCGTGTCCCATAGGGATTGAATTACATTTCTTTTTCTTTCCTATGTCGTATTCGATTTTGTTTCTTATTCAATTTAAAACCAGGGAGCATATGCTTTGAAAAGTGTAAATTACCCGACTTGATAATTCAGATTCACTCTTGGGTTTCGTGGTAATACCGTGCGCAGAGCGGGACGTAAAGTAGGCGCAGGTCAAGTGTAGAGAGCTTGTTCAATGCCGATGACAAAACATCCATCAAAGCTAGTGACACTTTGCTCGTAGGTAGTTCATAGGAATCTGTCTAACTAACCTCGTATGAGTTTTATGACTATCGAGTTGAGGACGCGCACCGGAGAGCGTAAGTGGGATATCTTCAACACAAAACACTAGCCTTGCGCTTCTAGTTCTATAAACTAAGAGAGAACAAATGCAAAAGAAAAGTGCTGCTAGGCAAGATGTAAAAGACAAGAAGCAAGAAACAAGCAACCACAGAGGTGGAACGAAAATCAGGGGAAAAAAATCCAGACCAATGCATGGATATCAACACAAAAGAAAATACATCATGAGAATGAGTCCAGTCATCAATTTGAATCCCTGTTCGCCTAGGCGCCGATTACTCCCCAATACTCCTGAATGTAAAAATAATAGCGCTTCATGAAAGCACAATAACGAAGGATAGTTTATACTTGAAATCTTGATGTCGAAGATAAGACGACGGCTAACGTTGATGTGGTGGTAGCGGTGGTTGTTGATGGTGCTGTTGATGGTACTGTTACGGAGGAAGGTTTCCGTCGTATCTCGCTCTCTTTGGATCATTAGCACCGTTTATTGGAGCAGGTCCGCTGTCACTAGGCATAGATGCATTCGTAACGTCGTTCAAGGGTGGTCGTTTCCCATTCAGATTCGGCGCAAACCCGCCCCGGTCCCCGGCTAGGTTATTCGGCACAGTCTTTGAGTCGATATTTGGTCGTGTTAGAGGACGGTAGGATGATACAGATGGGCCCCTGTTCATGGGACTGCTGATCCCGCTGCCGCTGGGGGCGCCGATTTTTCGATACGTGTCTGTGGAAGGGTTGATGAAGTCTCGGGTTTGGTTCGGGGGTGGTGATGTGCTGGTCAGCATTGGTTTTGAGATCGGTACACTCTTGGTATGATCAACGCCAGCTGTTTTACGAATCGAAGGGCTTTCTGCATGAGGATCAAAGACCGGAGCGGCAATGATGGCGTTGTTGGGGTTGTCACGTAGCATGTCGACTCCGCGGGCTGAGAAGAATCCCACGACAGGGGGCCGTTGGCCGTCTACGCCTGGGGTGCCTGGGGGGGGCATGTTTTGCCCTTGAGGATTTTGAGCATTCGCGCCATACTCCTGTTCGATAGGGGCCTGAGCACCTAGGCCTGACGCAGTCATAGGGCTAGTCCGTTGCTGCCCGGGAGGCATTGCTCTTCCATTCTGAAAACCTCTCTGCATGTCCTGAGGTGGAACAGACTGCCTTTGATTCGTGTATTGATTTTGCGCTGCTGGAGCATACTGCCGACTGTGTGTGGCCTGATTGGGGACGTGTCTGCCTCCTGGAGCTTGATTTACCGGCCTTTCTGGCTTGGATGGCGTAACGACATGGGGATTAACCCCTGTTGATGCACCAGACGCATAGCTCGAGGGCCTTGGGGGAATATTAGACCTCCCGGCTGGGGGTGGTTGGTGCACTTTCTGTGTCTCTGCGTCCACCACCATTTCATGGGGATTGGCGCCCTCGCCGACGTTGAAGTCAGCTTCATCGAACACATCACCTGGCGCAGTTAGCGATTCTGAAATGAATGGCTTCCGTAGACTACTGACGTACTTCCAAATTCTGCATCATTACTATCTAATGCAGCATTGCCAGCTGATGGGTTGCCCCTTCCTGCTATTGTCGGCCGCGGCGGTAGATCATCGTCTTCTGGAGGCGGCTTGACTCGCACCGGCTCTTTCTTTACGGGAGCAAAGTCGGGATGACGATGCAGTTCGTCGACATCCAGCTTCGACTACAGAATAAATAAGTACCACAAGAGATAGAGCTGCTATAATGAAGTCACATACCGGTACTGTCTTTACTTTTGTGACCTTGGAAATGTAATCCTTGTCGTATATACAGTTACCCAAAACATTGCCGAAACTCCGTAGAGCACGTTTTAGGGCGTCTGTTGTTGCTTCCTTCTTGGCTTTTTCAAAAGCCGCCGCCTTGCCCTTGCAATTCTCAATGTGTCCGTAACCGACATCCTATTATTGTTTTGGATCAGCATAACACCCATAACCTAGTGTCGCAGGAATCGTCGTTTTCATACCTCATGGTAAGTTCCATCCTTCAGAGTTACCCTCACTATGACAGACAGACCCAAACAAACCTTCCCAGTAGTCGAGAACTCATCGACCTATAAAGCAGCCAATTGATCAGCAACGCATCCTAGATACCACGAACACGATAACAAAACCGAGCATCCATCCACTCCAATGAAAACAACATACAAAATCAATCATTATATTCTGAATTGAACTTGACCAGCCGTTGAACCCAAATGCTTCGTTCGCGAGGTTGATACATTTGTCCGCCGTCAGATAGTGTACCTTCTGACCCGCAGCCCCCGGCCGTGCGGAGATGTACTCTGGTCCTAATTTCTTATTGAGGTGTACTTGGAGGGCAGCAACTTCCTCAGGGGTATACTGATTAAGCCGTGTCGTGGTTTCTTCGAATGGGTTCTTGGCGATAACTCCTGTTGCATTTGGCATCATGATGGTCGCCGGACCGCCCTGATGTTGGTCGCCGACGCTGAACACACGGGACGCGTTAGCATACTTATGTTTCATTGGGTATTTGGGTCGGGATGGAATAGTAGACTCACGCTGGCATAATTATGTTTATAAATAGACTGATCTATGAGAAGTATCATCAGAAGCTGAGAGCGTACTGGGTGAGAGGCCTGAAAACACGATGAGGGAGACGCGTCGGAATCCGATGTTGGCGCGGTGTCACGTGACAGGTAGTAAGGCAGTGAAGCTTGTGAGGAGATACGGGAAGTTTTGAGAAGCTATTTTAAATATTGAATTAAGAAATTACAAGGTTCTATTGTGAATTACCAGGCGACCTTTCTGTGATGCTCGATAATTATCAAGTTATATGGGCCGTCAAGTGCCTTCTTGGGCATGCATTTATCATGGTTTTGTTCCTACCTTGTATTTTAGATTAGTTTCCCAAAATGTGATAGGATGCTCTAAGCCTGGCATATAATCATTCAACGACGAGACTTGCGCTAGGGACGAGCCCAAGGTCCTTGAGCGACTCGCCGAAAAATTCCGAATCAAACACCTTCCTGGGGAAATTCTGGCGGAAACTATGCGCCTCAATCCCATCCTCTTGGTTCAAGGCCGCAACAACCTCGAATAGTGTTGTATCCACCGGCAATGTTTTCATGATGTTTCCCTTGGGTGTCTGGAACCGGAGGCGAGTTTCTGTATAAGCAGAAGCCGGTTTGGATGCAACGGGACCCGAGGTAGTTGGTGTTGGCGTAGGGGTTGGTTCGGTTGGAGGTGCGAGTCCGGCACGTTCAGCTTTCTCTCGCTCAGCCTTCAGTCGCCGGTCTTCCTTATCTGCTTCGATCCTGGCCTTAACGCGGCGTTTAGCTTCAATTTCGTCCTGCTTTTCTTTCTTCTTCTGAGCTGCTTCTTTCATCTGCTGCTTTTTCTGGAGCTCTTCCTTAGCGTCCTGGGATTCTTTAGTAGCCTTCCTTCGAATTTCCTGAAGAGGAACCACAGATTAGCGGATGTTCAAGGCTGGGGGAAACAACCTCTGCATACCTCATTCCGCTTCTTGTCAATCTTGTCCTGCTCTGACTGTCCCGCACGCTTCTCTGCGAGCTTCTCCCTGAGCTCCTGGAGCCTAGCCTTCTTTTCCTCCTCCGTCAGGGGAGCAAGTTCTTCCGTCGATTCTGAGAAACCAACATGTTCGGTTTTGGAAGCGTGGAATTCAGCTTGCGCTTGGCCTCGGAACTTCTTGCCGCATTCATTGCAGACCAAGCTGCGGGCTTCCTCGCCAGGTTGGAGTGGCGGGCCATCTTCGCCCTCCTCACTGGTCCCCGCTCCAGCTGACTTAATCTCCTCGATCGATTTATCTTGGTTCTGTTCGAGCCATTCAAGAGCTCCTTGCACTATGTGTAGATCACAAAGACGTTAGTAAATGACATCAGGGGAGGCAGACGAGTGAACACCTACGTCCACCACTCTTTTTCACTGCTAGCTCCGCTCGCTCCTTATCAAAGCCCATTTCAATGAGCTGGTCGAGATCTGAGGTAGCCATTTTGGTTCTGATTGCGGCGACCTAACCGGAAGCTCGGGGTGCGGGGTAGCTTGCACGGAATTGAAGATAGATTGGGAGGAGAGAAGGTCCTTGTGAGGTGAAGTTGAAGTATTATAGGATCGGTAGAGATCAATAGACACCAGGTCTGCAGATTAAAGAAGGAGAAGAAGTGCCAGGTGTTACTAGAAAGGTGAGCTATTGTTGAGAAACTGCACCTCCGCTTCAAACAGTAGGTAAGCCGGGTGGGTCAGGTGACCATCTGCGGGGATACCTACTGGAGTTGACCTATCAATACCAACCTTGGAACACTTCAATACCTATACTGACAGCATCCTCTAAGCTCCAAGTGCTTGCTATATATGAGTGGAACTCAATTTGACCTTGTATACCCCAGGCATCCTGTCTGTGCCTGTCTACCCATACGGAAAAAAAGTCACTCGCCCGAGGCATCCTCACTCTAAGACTAAGGGCAATCCTAGAATCCGAGAGTCAGAGCAATTTACTCATGTTGAGCATAAAAGAGAAGTTTTCGGGACCTATCCCCAACGTGTGGAAGTGGACGTTCTCATACTGTAATGTACGAATGATTCGGGTTAGGGCTATACTCAGTTTGACGAAAAGGCAATCAAAGTGATCTAATGAAGGTGAGACTCGAGGTCTATACAGAGCTTGAATAATATCTGGTTTTGTAAGAACAAATCACTCATTGTTTTCTCTAGTTGCTTTACTATCTATTTTATGTGCACTGGGTACAACCCCCGGGCCCCCAGCAAGCCAGTCTACTAGTACTAGTACTACAAAACCAACCCCACATCCGGGACCCAGGCTTTTGGGAGAGATGGAAGGATCTAGTTTGCGATTGTTTCCGCGAGTGTCACGGTTCGGCTGCGTCGTCCGGTACCGCGGCTCGGGCTCGGGCTTCAGCACCTAGGATATGAGGATTGATAGACTCGTTCTCCAAGACAGGGGGTCGCTTGGAGAGGTCCTTTAATTTTCCAAGTGGAGGGCATCTTCTTGATCCCTTGTAGATACTGCGGGATCTCTAGTGTTCCTTATCTTCCAGAATAGCGGACAATGTGCCTGGGATTCAAGATATCCGTTAATCTGGGAGAATGCCGGTGCGGAATTGGCCTTGAGGCGAGCAGCGACTGTATAGAGATCTTGGCTTGCGTTGTATCGAAATCCAGGGCATATTGCAATCAACGCCAAATCGCAAGCCTAGATAGGCAAGATGCTTTGCAGGCCCGGGAAAATTCATATCTGGGCCCCCGGAATCGACCACCCACAGCACCAGGATTTTATCCGCAAGAGCCATAGCCTCATATACAGAGCTGATATTCCGTCAGTTATAGCCGACAATCAATAAAGGGGACTTAGCCCTAACCAGCCCCTCTGCAACTCCCTAAACAACAGTAGATAGGGAGAGCTGTTAGGCAAAAAGGTGGGCAAGTCTCGCCGTGACAGCGTTCGTACGCTTGGCAAAGAGACAGCAGAGGAAATGACGGTGGTACAAGCTTACGGACTGAAAGAGACCTACGGTGTTGTTTGCTTGACGGGCTGGGGATCAAGCGCTTGGTTCATGCGGCCCTCTGTTGCTCGGTTACGAAGTTGATCTACTAGGCCCCGACGGCAGGTGAGACCAAACAGTACAACGAGAGTGACCAGCTCTTACTGATGTTGCCCGGTGTCACACTCGGATACCTCAACAATCGAAAAGACGCCGAGAAAGGATTTGCTGATTGGCCGGACGGCCGCTTTTGCGGACCGGAGACAAAATCGAAATCCGTATATTGCCTAATGGTCGTGAGTATATTCGAGTTGCCGCAAAGATCAAGGAGTTGATCAAGGTTAAGGTTGGTGACCCGACTAGATGTGCAGCAACCTAATATGGGCCCTATACTGACGGAAGGATATTTGCAGGGCTTCCAAGTCGCTCTAGCAGAGCTTGAGGCTTGCATCCTCAGTCACCCAGCCACATCCGATTGTGCGGTGATCCTGGTTGTCGATGCGCGTGCTGGTGAGGTCCCAAAAGCGATTGTCGTGAAGTCTTCGAATCTAGGGCCTGGTGGGCGCGTTACCCTGCTCAAGCGCGACATGTCAATTTGTAGAGAGGAACTAGACTCGACATAAGGAGTAGGATTCATTGACGAGAGGCGGAGAGAAGAGGACAAAATCTGTGGAGCTGACTGGCCAGGCAATTCATGTTCCCCAAGATATATCGACTGTAGGTATAGGTGATCGCGAAACAGAAGACAAATGGTGCCATTTGAAGGTTACATGTCCAAGCCAAATGGATGGATCCGAGGAGGTCGACCACTGGATTGGACGGCCACCAAATCAATCAAGAAAGTTAGCCCTCTAGTACAAGAATAGCTAAGGTGAATAACAATTGTTAATGTCAGGAGTGACTTGGTAGACCTTTGGTAGTAGAGAGTAGGATGTAGTTATCTACAGTGTGGATGACTTCACCTGACAAGGCTGAGTCAGCAGCCCAGGCCAACCAGCAGCCGCGACGCTCTTCCCCCAGCAATTAATTTGGTTGCGCCTGAACTTCGGCTTCAAATCACAACTTAACTGCCTGTCCATTATCGATATTACCACTGCCCTAACCCCCCGGAGCCATCAGGTACATCTCTTCCGTTCGCTCTCGTCGCTGCATTTTCTCTTTCCCATCAGAGCTCATCTTGTTCGGCCTATCTGGGCCGCCTGTGGAACTACTCCGAGCCTCTGTGGCCCATCCTCTTCCCCAACGAACTCCCTGACTCCCTATATCCGCCATGTCGGTCCTCCTCGACCCACCAGACTTGGGGTTCAAACGTACGTCTCCTGAATCAGCATTTCCAAATTTGAGCCATGCGAACTGACTCTCGAGCTAGGCCCCTTCAACCGTGAAGTGTGCCAGATCTTGCATCTCACTAATAACAATCAAGACGCCGTTGTCTTCAAGGTATGCGCCCCTGATATGTCTGGTATGATAACAATCGCGCTCTAACGCTTAGTTGCATATGTCAGGTTAAAACCACCGCCCCTAAGCAGTACGTGCTCGCTCTTCCTCGCCGCACTACGGATGTCTACTAAACTAAAGTCAGTTACTGTGTTCGACCAAATTCGGGACGAATAGAGCCAGGGAAACATGTGGAAGTACAGGGTATGGCCTTATAGAACCAACATTGTTCATTGGGCACGATGGCTGATGATTTGAATAGTGCTATTGCAGGCCATGAAGGACGAACCGGCCGCTGATGCCAAATGCAAGGACAAGTTTCTCGTCCAGACTGTGGCTGTCACCAAAGACATGGAGTTCGCCAATGTCGGCTCTATAGTACGTCTTCTTAATGTCCGTCCGCTGCCTGTTGTCTAACCAGCCTCTAGTTCGAGAAGTCTGGCAAATCAGCCATCCAGGAGCGCAAGATACGAGTGACTTGGTTGGCTGCCGATGATGCTTCATCTGATAAGCAAGAGGAGCCAAATGGCACGGTAAGTCATGTACCAGGAGGTTCCTGATCTGTCTCACAAACTCATGTCTCTCAATATAGAGCGCTCAAGACGATGACCTTCCCGCCTATTCTTCCCCCAAAGGAGACTATGAGACACCCGCCGCTGCGCTTAGTAAAAGCAACAGCGAAACATCACCTATCCCCGCTCCAGATTTCAATGATAGTGTCAAGCGTGAGTTTTCCACGCCACAAGTGAACGAGAATAAAGCCACGTCAGCGAAGTCCCCTACGACAGGAAACGGAAAGGCGAACGCCGAAAATGATGCTCGACTGTCGGAAGCCAATGCTCAGATTCAACGATTGAAAGAAAAGCTCGCAGATCAGGGTTTGAGACAAAGGAAGATCGGAGGCGAAACCGAAGTGTCGCCGGCGGCGCTGGTGCAGCAACAGGCCCAGTCCATCGAAGGCGTGCCAGTGAAGGTCGTGGCAAGCCTATGCCTGCTCAGTTTCCTAGTCGCCTATCTCTTTTTCTAGCTCTTCATTGTCTTTTGTCCTTTTCCATCACCCAATACCTATTTCATACTACTACAAACCAACTGTGTTCATTTCTCAGCTGCCTGTCTTTTATTTTTCCTTTTGTCAGCAACTTATGTCCATGTCTCCTACCCCAACTTATGCTACACGGCCGTTCGCCCCGAGCACTGTGGCTTCGGTGTCGTTACGCCGCCGCTATCAACCTGACGACACGACGAAAACAACAATCGAGTTGCGAGATCGGAAGCGAAGTTTGACCTTTTCGTGACTTTAAAGCAGGAGGTTACCTGGCGGAATACCTAGGCAGCCTCCTGTCTTTATTAGACAAGATATGCCTAGCGGGCCACTCCTCCCGTTCTCCTCTCCCCTTTCTCTCGTTGACTTGATGCATTCTTCTTTTTCAAAGCGAGTGTCGGTTTTAGACGAACGTACCCATGTTGATAGCTAGGCAGTTTTAAAGTAATAATGATGATGCTACTGAATGTTTATACCTCTCCATTCCCCTTATCTCAAAAAGTATGTATAAACTGGTTCAGTACGCACTAGTAGCAACTCAAAGAGAACAGTTAAGTCACGTATTTTGTATCGCATACTATACATTTAATATTGATATATAGAACATGGTGAGCACGCTATTGGCGTGAGTAACTAATAAGTGAAAGAAAAAAAGGTTCAGTCAGGTTTCAGTGATATTATCTCTAATGCACCGCAAAAAGGAGTCTCTCCCACCAAATGAACCAATCTTGTACAGTACTGAAACGTGGACCGAGAACGAGCAAATCAAAATTTACCCTAGGTGATTTCAATCAATTCTGAATCTCACTCTCCTTCCACCCGTCACCGGACTCGTCGGGCCCAGCGGAGATCCCTTCACCTGCACGACCGCCGCCTCCACCAGCTCCACCACCACCAACAAGACGACCACCCTGTTCCCGCTTGACACGACACCAGGGGCCGACATTCTTGTCTAGGATGAAGGTCCAGATAACCCAGACCCAGCTCCGGTGGGAGGGTAAAGGCTCGTAAAACTCGCTGGCTATATGGTGGAGAGCGTAGAGTCTTGTCCAGGGGATGGCGGGGAAGTCATGGTGTTCGTTATGCAGGCCGACGTTGTAAGTGAATATGTTGAGCGGGCCGTAGTAGGAGTATGTTTCCGGTGGAGGGAGGGAGTCGAGGGGGTGTCCTTCTCCCCTCTTTCCGTCTGTTGCAGGTTGGTTCTGTTCCTGGATCGATTCCGTGCCGTGGCCGATTTTTGAGAAGAAGTAGTGTTCTGCGATGAAGTGGCCGGCGCAAGGGTGGAGGGAGCCAGCTAGGAAGGAGCTTAGGATGAGATAGAGGAGTGGTTTGAGGGAGCCGTTGCAGAACTTTGTTAAGGCATAGTCGACGGAGAGTTGGACGATTAGGTTTAGGCCGTGGATTATTGTGAACGGCGGGCTGTAGATGAACATGGGGCGGAGGGCGTAGAAGAGGATTTGGCAGGTGCAGAAGAAGGCTTTGCCGAGGATGGAGTCAAGGACGAAGGCTTCGAAGGCTGTGGGGAGGTCGGTGTCGAGACCGGCGACGCCGAGGGACTTGTGGTGGGTTAGATGGTAGGGCTGTGTGGACAATGATTTTATCAGCTTCTCTTTCTTCTAATGTGCAATTCTACGGGGCTAGGGACAATGGCGTACCCTGAATGCGGCGCTGTAGGGTATCCCGATGGGAAAATTGGCAAAGATGGCTAGCAGCCTGTTTGCCATGGGTGACCGGAAGGCCAGGTTATGGGAAATCTCATGGATGGCGAGGAAGAGGTTCTGGTTTGAGGTAGCTCCGATCACGTATGCTGTTAAGAAGAACCGCCAGGAGAAGAAGGGAGTATCCCGAAGAAGGTATGCGCAGCACATCTGGAGGGAGACAACGCCTAGCACCACATATTTCGTCAATGGCTCCGGTCCGCAGAGCTTGGTTACCTTGTGATTCGGAGCAAGTTAGCCCTATAAACAACACCTGGCGAGTCTCGGGAATATGGAGCGGAGATACCTCTGGATGCGCCTTGATAATTGCTTGTCGTCTTGAGCGATGGGGCTCCTCTGTGTAAGTCCAAAAGAAATGATCATCGGCTGAGGACGGCCCCGGGGGCGAGGTTCTGACTGAAGGTTCCTCATCCTGTGGTTTTGAAGCTTTGCAGAGGTTCTTCGTGGCCGACACGCGGAGCTGCGGTGTAGCGGAGGTTGCGACAGTGGAGGCCATGGTGGGAGGAGGAGAAGAGCTGCGGAAGAGAAGAATTCGGGAAGCCCTTACGCCATGGAAGTCGCCTAGAATAAAAGCATGAAAGTAAAGGATAGGAGATGTGGATTGATCTAAAGAAAGAACATGGGAGAGTTGGAACTTGGAACTGAGTCTCGGAACGTCTCTTCCCACGTGGGGCGCGCCAACCGTTTGGATGGTCCGATCTACAAGAGGCAAATCACAGCGGAGCTATACATAATTTTGTTCATTCTGATTGCCTTTACTTTGTGTTGGCTTAAGATAGCTGCTTCTTTATTTCATGCATCCAAACAAATATTCATCAAAAGTGCCCTTAATAGTCGTCACCGCGACTAATCACCTCCTTCACGGTAGGTCGCAGCAAAATCGTCTGCCGCCGGGGTTAGCCTCGACTCCCAAATTATGCTTTAGCAAATTGGAAACTTACATGTTCGTACTGGGCCGTGTATGAGCCCTTGACATCACACAGGGGTGGGTAATCCTGCACGATACCCGACGAAACGAGGTTATTGAGCTGAAAAGAAAGTCGACCATTAGCCGGCATCCAAGTAGAAGGCGCTGCAGGCACTTACACCAAGGAGATACTTATCCTGGCCGAGTCGATCAATGTAACGACGGCAGAATGGGAGAGTGCCGAAGTTCTTGTTGATCACATTCAAAAGGTTCTTTGCCGAAGACAACCGCAGAGGAACCTGGGGTGCATTTTGAGCAAGAGCATAATGAGAGGTTTCCATCTATTACATGTCAGCTTTTGAGAACGCAAGAGTTGTAGTATAATCCGCTCACATCGTCTCTCACGTAGCCCTTTCCGGTACTACCGAAGGTTTCGATGGCAAAGACTTCGCCTTCCTCCATCTTAGTCTGGTCTCCGCCTTTCACGATGGGGACACTCTTGCCACCGTGGATAACGTGCTGATCAATGTTATGGCCGTTGAGGTTGCGGATAGCTTTGATGGGGTATGTGGTACCATTCAGCTCAATCTCGTAGCTCTCCATGGTCTCCTGGATCGCGGCACCGATGTCGCTCATACGGACGTCAATTCCTGCCTCCTATAGCCAAACTGTCATCAAATAGATACGGTTAATGCGGACAAAGAGTAATGCCTACGCGAATACCGGTATTGGTAGCATCCTTAACAGCCTGGAGCAGAGGATCATACACCGGATCAAAAGACATAGTAAAGGCACTGTCGACAATACGACCGTTGAGGTGCGCTCCAAAGTCGACCTTCATCACATCGCCTTGCTGCAGAACCATCTTGTTGCCGGCATTCGGGGTATAGTGGGCCGCACAGTGGTTAATGCTGAGACCGCAAGGGAATCCCATACCACCCTTGATATTATCACCTTCCTCGAGACCCTGGTGGCCGGTCAAAGCGCGGACAGAGTCCTCGATGCCCTCCGCAATCTCCGTCAATGTCTGGCCCGGCTTGATGTTCTTCTGCGCATACTGGCGGACCTGTCGGTGCACCTCGGCACCCTGGCGATACTCCTGCAGGAAATCGTTGTTCATGCGATCTAGGTATCGCTTTTCTTCGTTGGTTGTGCGGAACGAGTTCTCATCCTTGTATTCGACAATCTCGCCTTCGGGATATTCGTTGTTCGCGAATAGATTCGACACTGGGACTCGGGGAGGCGAGCTCTGCACCTTGGCACCTCCCTTCTTCTTCTTCTTAGGCTTGCGCTTCTTCTTCTTCTTGGCTGCTATAATCCCGTAGTTTCTAGTCAGTGGTGGGTGTGCGGGAAAGACGCGGCAGGTCGGGTTTGTCCATGCGTACCTCCGGTAGCTGCACCATCAGCAGCCGCATTGGCATCGTCTGCATCATCGTCCGAATCGTCCTCCACCTCTCCGCCTTCCGGTTGGCCCGCTTTGGCTGCGGCCGCGGCGGAGTCGCCGTTCTGACCGTTCACTGCGGAAGATGCTGTCTTAGCCCCATGCGTATCAATAGATAAAAGTGGGAAACTCACGGTCAAGCTTCTGTAGCTTCTCATCAGCCTGGGCAGCCATGGTGAGAAGATAGAAAAGCTTGTGGCTGAAAGAGGTAAAAAGTAGGCTGGATAGTGATCTGAACAAGAGGGAAAAATAGCGGGGAATTTTACGGTAACGGGTATCCTCTGCCAAGCCTGAGGCCGTCAAGAACCAAGCAGTAGTATACAAGATGTTAAATCCAGCTGTGACTTATGGGAATGTTCGAGTATTATGCCGACATTTATCGAGGTGAACGAAGAAAGAACCCCCGATTACGTAGTTGGGATCCTTCTAGGTGGATTGTCTGGCTCTATAGAGCGCCCGGTATACTACTCCGTGTACTTCGCCACCAGCAAGACGCTGTTACATTTATTGGCTTACTACGGAGTATAAAGCTAAGTATTCGAAGTATTTCCCCTGCATACCATTCTATCATACTCATCAAATAGTGGCATAAACGAAGTTTACATTGGTAAAGTCTCAGGAGAGATCTCGCGCACCGATGACGCAGTGCTGCTCCTCCGATAAGCGGCGGACGCCATCGCTCAAGAAATGTACTTCCACCTCCTCTTCTCGACTTCTATCCTCTTTTACGCTAATTATCACGCTTCCCTACACAGATCCATAAAGGCATGCCTTTTCCCCGTCATTTAAGGTCCTCAATATCTCAATTACTCCTGGATAATCCCCATTTTCACATCTATACGCCCTCAAGCTCCTGCCATGGCCGTGAACATAGGCATGGAGACACCCACAAAGCTACCTTCTCAACAACACACCCTCAATCATACGCTTCAAGCCGAGAACCAAATCACTACGAGATTCTCGACGTCCCCGTAACAGCCAACCCCTCCGAGATCAAAAAGTGCGCCTCCTCCCCCCTACCTACTCACCCACCACTCACCCCCATCTCAACTCCAATCCCAAGCTCCTCATAATACTAATACCACGCTTTAAAATAAAACAGAAAATTCTACTCCCTCTCCCTCCGCCACCACCCAGATCGCAACCCCTCCGACCCCGACGCCTCCTCCCGCTTCGCCAAAATCTCCTCCGCCTACCAAGTCCTCAGCAACGCCGCAAAACGCTCCGCCTACGATCACGAAGCCGGAATCCACTCTTTCACCTCAACCTCAACACACTCCACTGCAAACCCGGGTCAAAACCCTATGGGCAGTCATAGCAGCCACAGCAGCCACTACTATAAGAGCGGTGGCGGCGCAGGAGGAGAAGATGGGGGAGCGTCATATTTCGGCTCCCGGCCCGCAAGCGGGTTAAGTAAACGGCGGGGGGCGTTTCGGGGCCCCCCCCCGAGTTTCTATGCGCATGGCGGGTATGGGAATCGGAAGGCGCCGCCGCATTCTTCGGCTTCTGGGGGTGCGGCTCGAGGGGGAGGAGGTGGTGGTAGGTCGGCTTCGAGCGGTGCTGGCTCTGAAGATGATGATCCGATGTCGTTTATTGACCGGAATCCTTTATCGCATTTTAATGCGCGGGGGCATTATCAGACGCAGACGGCGGAGGATGCACGGAGGCATGAGCGACGGAGGCATCAGCGGCGGTCGAAGCACTTTGACGAGGATATTAATGAGCAGTTGATAGGTAGTCGAGGGGGCTTGGTCCTGCGGTTTGTTGCTGTCTCTAGCATCCTTGTTGGCGCAGTCGCCTTGACGGGGTTAATTCGTTGGCCGAGCAGTACCAACGGCATGGAGAGGTCAGGCAAAACGCCGAAATCGTCAAGGCTAAAAGATGGCTGAAACTCTCCTACAAATGACGACATTTAATGTAGGCTTCAAGTTGTATATATACGCTGTTCCATAGAGGGAGGCGCTTGGTTAAGTACATTATTTTTGATGGTTGGTGCATGGTGATTTAGAGCGTGTTGTGTTCACTAGGTGAAGTTATTCAAAGTAGATAAGAAAGAGGCCATGTTATGGCTTGCAATTGAACAAAAGAAATTTAGTCTTATTGATATACAGTTGTCGCCAATGACTACGGTACACGATTAATACCTAATATCTAGATATCACGACCCACCTAATCCTAACTCCCTGCCCGCTATATACGTGAACTTTACTATGCATGTGCTTCAGTTCTAAACCTCAGAAGCAATCCCAGAAGCCCCCGAAGGACGTTCAGATTGCTACGCTTAGGCATATCGGAACAAGAAATCTAGGCAGACGGGTCCTAACAGCGAAAAGGCGCGAAAAAGATCGTTTAAGCCTCAAAGGTGAAGCTGGCGCCGACTTTGTGGGCAGCTTGGTTGAGGTTCTGGGTATCGAAGGAAGCACCGAGGCCGAGGGTGACACCGGGGCGGAGGAGAACGTTGTAGGCCAGAGCGGCAATACCACGGTCGTTGATCTTGACCTAAAATGAGAAAGACAAATATTAGCACTGCACCGCAATCATCCAATCTCTGGCTCCTATCACATACCTTGGCGAACGAAGAAGGGTCGAGTCTGTACTTGCTGGCAACCTCAAGGCCGACGGAGTTACCCGCCTTGGAGTCCCAGGTAGCCTTAGCACCAGCCTCAACCTGAGCGTTGACGCGGTGGTAGTAGCTGGCGGAGAAGACAGTCAGATTGTTCGCAGCGGTGATGGCAGCAGAGTACTGGGAAACGCTGTAGCCGACGGCAGCTGAGTACTTGGTGATGGCGGCCTTCTGGACATCGTAGCCACCCTCAGCACCGACGAGGAAGCCCTCGTGGCCAAGGACAGCATCGAAGTTGGCAGAGGGGCCGTTGAGGAGGTCGAAGAAGGCACGGGCGTGCACGTTGGGCTGCTTGAAGAGGAGGTTGAGCTTAGCACCCTTGGACTGCTTGGCAGGGAGGTACTGAGTAAGGATCTCCGCCTTGAGGCCCTTGGCAATGTTGTTGTCGAGCTCGAGCTTGGTGTCGAGGGCGTTGCCGGTGGTCCACGCTTGGGTGAGGGTGAGGCCTGAGCAAGGACGGATAATTAGCATCAATTTATGTTCGAGGACCTTTGATGATAAAATGATTCTGGTGGACGGTGATAAAGTATGGGAACGTGTGATAACGACAGTGGGCCCTTTGCCAGGCAATTTGGGGTATTTAGGATCGGGTGGCTTTCGTTTGCGACCATGGGGGCGGTTACCAGTAGGAGCGTCGACATATTTGGCCTCGAGCTATTCCGGCAAGAATTGTTAACATTGGCCAGCATGAGCATTGATTGCTCAGAGCGGTGGTATTATAAACGTACGCTACCGGCGATGGGACCCTCGTGGGCAGACTTGCCCTTCACATTGAAGGTGACGCCATTGGGGGCCTTGGACTTGACCTCAAGGCTAGCTAAACAAATCCAAATTCAGGTTAGCTTAGGATCGAACATAGGTCGAGGGGAGGCGCCATTGCTACATACCAGCGCTGGAGTGGTAGAAGTCCTTGTTCAGGAGCTGTCGCACATCGAATTAGCATGAAAATTCGCGTTTTTTCCACCCATCCTCTTGCGAAGCCAGGCGGAAGAATCCATGAACACATACATCGTTGGCCGCTTTGGCGATATCGGAGAAAGCAGCAGGAGCAGACATTATGAGGAATATGGATATTTGAGGGGGTAACGTCAAAGGTGTGAGAGAAGCGTAAAAGAAGGAGCGTTGGGAGAGAAGATTCGGATGGGGGGAGGAACCACGCAGCAGGAGGTTCCAACTGCCAAGTTGCCAAAAACAATGGGGAAGCCACGGGAAAGGTCCCCCGGTGTGATTGGCTATTTCTCGGGTGCCGGCAAAAGCCGCCAAATCCCGTGACGTCTACCCTTGTCGCTGCCTTAAAGCCTGGGGCACTTCCTTATTTACTCCGTCGGTCAACAAGCTTGAATTCTTCTACTAACTTACTCCGTACTGGCCGCTTCTTTTACTGATACAGCTTGTTCCATGCCTCAAAAAGCACACTCATCCGAAAGAGTTATATAGTTAACTTAAATTTACTACTATAACTAAGTCTACCGCGGATCGTCCTCTAATTCTTCACCCATGGTCCCATGGGCTCCAAGATCATCAAACAAAGCACATGATCACAAACTAGCTTCAAACTCTAACCAGCAGTACATAGAAACCAACCACAACTTCAAGGAGTGAAGACAAGACGCCACATTTCCAATCCCATTCTGTTTTGTTGCCCTCAAAGAGCACGCAGGACTCGAACAAAACGCAAACCAGACGCTGGTGACGCCGATATATCCCACTCGCATCAGTCGGACGAGAACTCGCTTTGCGCCCCAAAATGAACATCTCGGGATAAATCATCTATGCATGCTTCTATACCTCAAAATAAACCCAACCAGATTTTTGCAGATTCCCGCTATCCAAACATCTATTTGGTCTCGTCATACTTGGCGTTGTGGGTGGAAATAGCTCTGGTAGAAACATGGCAGTCAGCAGTTGAACACGCATTATTGCATCCTTCAGCAAATCATACCTTCCACTAGGGTCACTCTGCTTTGACCATGTAGGGACCCAGCGCTCAACTGTGGACGCGCAGTAAGGTGGGAAGTGCTCGTCGAACATCGTGCGGTACCAGTAACTGTTCTTGAGTTAGCTTCCCTCTTCACATTGGTATCAGACGGGCATGGAAGACGTACGCTTCCTTGGTATCGGGGATATCGTTGCCCCACTCGGGCTTGGGGTTCTTCATCATTTCGTCAGTGACGTGCAACTCGGCGTTATCCTTTAGGCCGTCAATCCAGCTGTAGCCGACACCGTCGCTAAACTGCTCCTTCTGGCGCCAGAGAATCTTCTCAGGCAGGTATGGCTCAACGTCGGGCTCGTCGGTGGTGTCGAACGCTTTGCGCAAGATGTACTTCTCGATGCGGCCCTTCGTGATCATCTTGTCCTTAGGATCGACTGCCATACATGTGTCAAGGAAGGCCTTGTCCAGGAAAGGAACACGTGCCTCCAAGCCCCAAGCGGATGTTGACTTGTTCGCTCTGAGGCAGTCTGCCAGATGCAAGTTCTTCACGCGCCTAACGGTCTCCTTGTGGAACTCCTCCTTGTCGGGTGCGGCGTGGAAGTAGAGATAACCACCAAATATTTCGTCACTTCCCTCACCACTCAGAACCATTTTAACTCCTAGACCCTTAATCTTGCGGCTGAGCAAGTACATGGGGGTGGAAGCACGAATCGTCGTCACATCATAGGTCTCCAAGTGGTAGATGACGTCGGAGAGAGCGTTGAGACCGTCTTCAACTGTGAACGTGAGGGCGTGGTGCTTGGTGCCCAGGAACTTGGCAACCTCCATGGCAGCCGCGGTGTCAGGAGCACCAGGAAGACCGATGGAGAAGGACTGCAGCTGCTGGAAGGAGTTGACGGTAGAAAGCTCGTTCTCATCGTCGATGCCAACCAGTTGACCGTTAGCCTGGCTTTGATCACCGCCAGAAATTGTCTGCTGCGTACGCCGGGTCTCCCGCTGGGCAATGGAAGCAACCAAGCTGGAATCGAGGCCACCAGACAGCAAAACGCCGTATGGAACCTCCGCCATCAGGCGCTTGCGGACAGACTTCGTGAGAGATTCACGGATAGCCGTATAGTCAACCGGGGTAGAGGGGACGTTGGTCGGGTCCCACCATTTCGGCTCGTAGTACCGGGTGAATTCGCCAGTCTTGGAGTCGAAGACATGGCCAGGAGGGAAGGATTGGACCTTATCGCAAACCGGATGCAAGCTCTTCAACTCGGAGGCGAAGTAAACGGCCCCGGGGGTCTGAGAGGACCAACCGATATAGAAACTGCAGATACCGATGGGATCACGTGCGGCGACAACCCTGTCCTGCTCCTTGTCAAACAGAACCCAAGCGAACATGCCGTCCAGGTGCTTCGGAGCATCAAGACCATATTTCATATACTGCAATCCCGTCAGCACCCATCCCTACCACAACCATATCACGGCGCAAGCATTTCCTTCGCACATACCAGTGGGATGATAACTTCACAGTCCGAATGTGTCTTGTATGTATAATCCACCTCAAGGGTCTTTCTCAGAATGCGGTGGTTGTAGATTTCGCCATTGACAGCCAAGGCGAGGGAGCCGTTGTCGTTAACGAGGGGTTGCGCACCGGAGTCTTGAAGTAAGGTCTTAGCGAGGAGCCGAGCCGGGAAGGCGGAGAGGGAGAGGAATTTATAAGGATGGGGGGTGCTTTGTCTTGACGAAACTGGGTTACATACCGACACCAACAATGCACAAGCGCTCGTGGCAAAGAACTGCAAATCCAATCAGCTTCCAAACTCGACAATATTCCACTCTGCATAAAGGAGGACCACTAACCGGTCTTCTCAGCGATGTAGCTTCCACCTGTTGCCGTGGGTTAGGACTGTATTCCTTCTGAGAAAGGTCAATGACTGCATGACTCACTCCAATCTGGTCCGCGATGGCGCACACTGCGTATAGTCAGTCGCAATTCCACTTATCAGCAAAGTTGAGAATTGGGGGAGATACTTACGCCTTTGCCATGCGCAAAGCTGTGGGCTTGAAGGCCCGCACATCAGGGTGACTATCGCAATACTGTTAGCATCAAAGGCGCGGGGGAATGTCTGCCGTGGAAGACAAGGGAGGGGAAAAAAATCAAAGAAGACATACTGGTGACACGCGAAGATACCACACATGCTGGCAGGAGCAATTGAATGGCACACTCTAAGAAATAGACAGCCCGGGGAAGGGAGGGGATTTCAGAGAAGAGAAGAGAAGATGAGTGTGAATTGACCAAGTTGTAGATTGAAGTGGATAGTTAGAGGGGAACAGGGGAATTTTTAAATGTCAACGAAATACCCAGGGCCCCGGTTCTGTCTGGCGGGGCGGAAATCGAGGGGCGATTTCGGCCTCCAAAAAATCTGGGAGTGACAGAGTCCAGGACTGAGTCACTCTCACTTTGCGCTCCCGATAAGATAACCACTCCATTGCCTAGACCCTCATTGGCCGGCTGGGGGAAACTCAATCCAGCCTATCTTCATATTGTTCAGGTACTTACGATGCAGTTTGACTACGTCGTTTTTCACCCATGAGAAAGTCTTAAAGCTATGACGCAGTATTTTCTTTTTTCTTCACTCTTGAAAAGATCTACCTAGTACATAGCCGGTGCATGGGGTAGTTAAGGCGATCATCTTGCAGGTGCTTCTAAGTTGACATTGGTCAATTGTTTCAATGGTGACTGACCTCGGCAACCGCCGAAAATCCCCAGAGTCCAGACAAAAAGAAAACGGTCGTGCTCATGACCAGCACCCCCATACACTGAATCCAGTCCTTCTCCTCTTCTCTAAGGTTCCCCCTCACCGGATCCGTAGAGGTAAAAGATCTTCTATGCAAGCGAGGATAAAAGGCGCAAACAGTGGAATGTGCGCGGTATGTGCGGATGTCTCGAGGCGCTCGCCTCGCAGAAAAGAAAACCCCTCATAGATGGATTCGAAAAGGCTTTTACCTCGAATTGTAAGACGCCACGCTCGCTAGGAATGGTGAGAAAGAAAAGAAAAGAACAGAGTGTAGGGGAAAGCAGTACCATGTCCATGCTAGATAACCAATCATCATGAAATGCGGAGTAGAAAATTGATTCTCGTGATCATGCACCCGAAACAAACCGAGCGTCGGGGTTGAGATGGGAATCAGATCGGTCCATATTCATCCTCTAGATTCATCTTTACACCCCACGTGGAATAGTATGTTTCTAGATCCGCGATTTCCGCCAGAGCCCTCGGTGAAGTGAAAGGGTAAACTAGGGCACGAAAAACAAACATTACAAAATGATGAAGAATCAAGTCGATCAATGTGATTGTTCGGGTCAGCGCAGAGGTTATAACGCTGGGTTGTCCTTCACAACCTGGCGCACACGTCTCTCATATGCTGGGCGGTCCCTCCTGAACAAATTATAAGCCTCAGCCTGCGCCGGCGACTCCGGATTGGGGTCATTCAGCAGGTCTTGGATGCCGAGCAGAAGTTGCTTGATCGTTGTAGCCGGTGTCCACGCTTCATCTTCGTTCAAGATTGAGAGACACACTGTCCCAGAGGGATAGACGTTCGGGTGAAAAAGCGCTGGGACAAACTTGCCTATTCGTAGGAGCAACAAGGTCAGCCCAAATCATCAAGACAGTCAAGAAACCGAAAGGTAGGAAGAAACTGGGTGAAGTAACACAGGACAAGCGGGGCTTATTTCATATCCAATGCAGTACCCAAAAATAGACTTAGGGAATGAAGCGGGGAAGAGCGTACACTTAGGGGGCTTCGTCGGATACTCTGTAAGAATAGGATGAAATGTCAGTCAATCGAATCAAATGTTTGCGCTCCTGTGTCTCGACGAGGATGTCACTCACCGTCGGGAAATGACACTTCTAATTTGAACAGCCCACCCTCCCACAATGTTGATGCCTTGCCAGGGATGCCGCATTCCCATTTCTTCAAGTCAAGAATACCTTGTGGTGTGCGATGAGGTTTCGCATAAAATCCGAATGGGTGATCTCTCCGCCACTGTCTCCTGCCCGCAACGGAAGGGTTAGATTAGCTCAAGTGCGGGGCTAAAGGTGAAGGGCGAGGAGTGTATGTGAGGTGATATAGACAGCGTCTTCAACATACCTTTCTTCCGTTAAGCGATTAATACTAAGCGACATCTCAGTTATGATTAGGCTGAGGTTATCTGGTGAGGTAGGTGTAGTTGACTTGTACGCAGGGCAGAAGAAAAACTGAGAGGTGGAAACGAGGAAGATGGTGGGTCTGTGTTGGTGGCGGGAGAAGACGTGATGGTTTAAAAGAAGATTCCGGAAGTCAGGAAGTAGAGGTTGGAGGTGAGGGAGCTGAGTGTTACCTGAAGGTTGGACAAAGCTTGTAGAGATCCACGGTGTTTAAGAGAAAATGGTGGCCTGAGGCGACCACCTTTTGTGAACCATCATGATCAATTGATGTCTCGGGGCCAATCATCTTCTTTCCCCTCTTCAGTGCTACCTGATAATCACGTGAGATGTATAGATCCATGGATGTGAAGGAGATAAGCAAGTTCTCATGTGGCCTTCTCCTAATTTTAGTCAGAATGATACTCCATAGTCAGTGCCCTCTTATTAAGTATTCATGGCTTTTATTGCAGGAGAAAGAGCTACCTGCTAGGTAGCTACAGGTCAAAACCCATGTTATGTTGACAAAGAACAAAATAGGATACCTACATTCCAGAGCTCTGCCCAGTAATCTTTTGAGATGGACAGCAACCATACATTTCCGACGCAAATATCCATGGCTATATTTTGTTTACCTTCAACGACATCCAAAGAGTGGCTATTATGGAGCTCCATCGGCAACAGCTCTCCAGATACCGACAATTCGAGCTAAATATCCCTGCGTCAACAGACCCGGAAGTCAGAGCATTATGTGCCACCACATCTCCTGGTACCACGCCCTCTGCCTCCATACAGATCACACCTCCACCGTGCGCATCGGCTGCAAGACCGCTCTGCATTGCAACTACGGCTGCGGCATCCTAGAATCATGGTCGCTTCCCATGCTCGGAGCCTGCTGCCGAAAAGCCAGCATCATGGAAAGCTTTGAAGACGAGGTCTTGGTAGAAAACGACGAGGCCTACTTCTCCGGCACGCATAGCGAGGACTCAATCGACGATATGGAACTATTTGACAAGATAACCTTCTGAAGCCTCGTCGATTTAGGGATTGTCGTGTGTTCAGCACATAGCATCGATTTGGTTCCTTCTTGGATCATCCCGGGTGAGGTCGTGCCGAAGGGATATAAACTCAAAAGTACACATGACACGACCGACGTACGCCTAGCTGCGACTGATCAATCTTCATATATGCCTTGCTCAAAATTGTGAGTGTCGAAAAAGCGCGCGGAGATTGTATTCCCATTGAATATCCGACCTTCAAGGGCGTTCACGGCCTGCATAATTAGCATCGTCGATATACATGCGGGATATCCGCGGATCTTGAACCACTGGAAAGATACTCACCCGAAGAGCGGATAATTGACTGGTGAATTTGACAAAAACAGGGACCGGGGGTCCTGAATCACGAGAGATATAGACACGCTCGACACGGCCGTACTGTTCATATTAGATATCAATAATAGAGAGAAATTCCAGTTACTTACCTTTTCAGAGCATTCTTCCCCTATTTCTTGCATCAAGCCCCCGCCTTCACGGCCTGCTAACTCTGCATCGACGTCCATACCATCAAGCATTCCTCTCAGAATGATGACTTCGCTCATCGGACCAAACTTGCCTGCATCTTCTTCCTTCCTTTTGCCACCAACGATCTTGCCTCGGCCTGCGGGTGTAACAAAACCACCGCCCTCCGAATCCGGTCGTTTCTTCCGCTTTTCAACTTGGACTTGAAGAGGTTTGGCGATTCCAGAACCGGTAGCACCCAAGCCAGATCCTTTGGTCCATCCATATTTGGCCAACAATCGCTCGGCGAACCCTTTCTGGCCCGGTCGGAGCGAGCGCTGGCTGTCCCCTTCCGCGTCCTCTTCCGCGGCCTGCTCTTTCGCAAGAACTGCTTCTAGTTCTGCTTCTGAGGCAGGGATATCTTGGGGAGGCGGGGGAAGAGTATATCGAACCGGTGCCCGCGATATCGTTGCGGATGCTGTCTGGATGGCGCCCAGCAACCTTGACGGAGCTGGTGGAGGCGGAGGTATGGACTCAGCTGTGGTCTGAGTCTGCCCCGACAGTTGAAGACGCCGTAAGTAAGCATCTTCACCAGTAGGGTCGTCTGGAACGTGCGCAGCTAGCTCTTCGGCTGGAGGAGGAGGGGGGGTTGAATAGTCCGACACGGCTGCATGAGCAGTCGTTTCGCCCCGCCGCCGTATGAAAGCATCATCCCCATCAGAGCCAGTAGGCGCTGGCGGGATATCGTTGAGGTTTAGAGGTGGTGCGAAACTGCCCGGGGGTGCAAATTGTCCTGAACGTAGATTTAGAGTCTGACCCGCGTTTCCGGATAGAAAATGTCTCAACTTACGGTTCATTGGACGCGAGTAATCCTCATCGCTATACGAGTCTCTACTCGGCGACCTGACCATCCGGTGTGCGTATAGACGGTCCTTCCATTCTCGAACCTCCGATATTTGCTCATCGCTATGCTTGTATTCTTCGTAGATGTTTGGCCTCGATGGGTCGTAGATATCATCCCAGTTCTGTATAAATTCTTGCGCCTCTTGGTTCTTCTTGCGCTTTTTACGACCTCCTCGCTGCCTCTTAGGCCCGGAGTAGAATCCGTTGACGTCGTCCTCCTCGGTAGCTGCCCAATCCGCGAGTGTGGTCTTGACAGGAGCAGCTGTCGGAGCTAATGATATTATCTTCGGTATATTTTGTTTCGGCTTAGGTTTTTGAGTAGCTAATTGGGGGCGCTTTGTAGGTTGAAATCTAAGAGCTGTGTCGTAGAAAGCGTTGGCGCGAAAGTGAGCAATCAAGATCAAACGATGCATCGGGGCGCCCTGCCCACCGAGAGAGATAGTGCATACCATTAGCGATCTGTTTCTTTGCGGGGGATTCGTCCGGCTGAGCTTCGCCTTCGGAGGCTTGCTTGAAGACGACTGGGGCGCGAGAGATGGTTCCAGGCGAGTCGTCGGTGGATGGGTCGAGGAGATTGGCATAAAGTGATAACTTTCCGCCGCCTTTAGCCAGCGTTGAGTCGGAAGTCATTCTGCAATGATAACTATTCAGAGTAAATTAGAGGGCTATGGAATAAAAACTGATCATGAATTCATCACCGCATGATGGGAGCTCATCCTCTTGGATTCTGTCCGATATAAGAGCATGTTTGCTCTGTTTGCTTTCATTATGTAATCAGGGCGGAACAAGGCCGGAGAGACTCGGCAATCGGCCGATAACGAATGATGACGAGCGAACAAGCAATAATAATGTTACCTGAATGCGAGAACAACCTCCGATTTGTATCCAATTCCATACCATAGTCATTCAGTCAGGACATCCCATTGCCGGCAATATAATGGCTACCTTGGCTCAATCTTTCTCGTCCGATGGCGCGGACGTCGCCGTCATTGTTCCCCAGACCCCAGCTCTATCGATAACCTACCGAGAGCTGCACTCCCACATCTCCGACTTCCAGGCCAAGCTGGCCAATCTGGGCGTTGGACATGGCGCAGCAGTGAGCCTGGCACTTGTGAACTCGTATGAATTCATCGTCGGGTTTCTCGCCGCTTCATGGCAGCGCGCAATTGCTGCTCCCCTGAACCCTGCCTACAAGCAGGATGAGTTCGAGTTCTACATCGATGATCTCAGCTCCACCCTAGTCCTCATCCCCAGAGGGGCATATGGCCAAAATGGCCCTGCGGTCCGCGCAGGCAGAAAGTATCAAGCAGCTATTGCGGAATGCTACTGGAACGGGACAGAGGTTGTCCTCGATGTTAAGGAGCAAGGCAAGCTAGCAGGCAAAGGGAATGTTGGAATCCAGAACGCCCAGCCCGATGATGTTGCTCTTGTCTTGCATACTAGCGGAACGACTGGCAGGCCCAAGGCTGTTCCCCTCACGCACAAGAACCTGACAACAACCATGAGTAAGTCGCGCCAATCGTCTTCAAGTCAGCTCTAACTAGGTTCTAGAAAACATCAAAGCAACATACAACCTTACCCCAGCAGACCGAACCTATCTAGTGATGCCTCTATTCCACGTCCATGGCCTCCTAGCCGCCTTCTTGGCTCCCCTTTACTCTGGAGGCTCAGTAATCGTACCCGCTAAGTTCTCTGCCCACGAGTTCTGGTCAGATTTCACCAAGTACAAAGCAAACTGGTACTCCGCCGTACCTACAATCCACCAGATTCTGCTCAAATCTCCATTGCCCAACCCAGTACCCTCGATCCGCTTCATCCGCTCTTGCTCCTCGCCCCTCTCCCCAAAGACATTCCTGGAATTGGAGAAGACATTCAACGCCCCAGTACTCGAGGCGTACGCGATGACAGAGGCAGCACACCAAATGACGAGCAACCCTCTCCCTCCCGCAAAGCGACACCCAGGCAGTGTGGGCATCGGCCAAGGAGTCGAGATCAAGATCCTCGACCAGGCCGGAAACGAAGTCGCGCAAGGCGCAGAGGCAGAAATCTGCGTCCGCGGAGAGAACGTAACAAAGGGATACTTGAACAACCCCGCCGCCAACGAATCCTCATTCACCAAGGACGGATTCTTCCGCACAGGTGACCAGGGCAAGAAAGACCCGGACGGCTACGTGATCATCACCGGCCGTATCAAGGAACTCATCAATAAGGGCGGGGAGAAGATCAGCCCAATCGAACTCGACAACACGCTCCTACATAACCCCAAAGTCGGCGAAGCCGTCTGCTTCGCCATCCCAGACGAAGGACACTACGGTGAGGACATTGGAGCGGCGGTGGTCCTGAAGAGCGGCCAAAGCGCCACAGAGAATGAACTGAAGGCGTGGGTTGAGGGGAAACTAGCCAAATTCAAAACTCCCAAGCAGGTAAGGCCACTTCCTCACCATCCAATTGAGTCTTTTACTTTTAACTAACACCAGATTGAAAAGGTCTGGATCGTCTCGCAGATCCCTAAGACGGCAACGGGCAAGATTCAACGACGCAAAGTGGCCGAGACCATGTTGAAGCCCAAGGCAAAGCTGTAAATGTTTCAGGCAGTATACTACACTCAAAGTGTATATATGTACTCTGTATGCATATATAGTCACACACTGTCATATAGCAGTAAAATTGTATAGCCACTCATGATCACCCCATAACACACAATGCATATAACGTACACCACCCCAACCCAACCAATCCTCCCTACCTACGAGGCAACCCTAACTGCAGACTTAAACTAAAAATACACACAAACCCCGTCAGCATCAACCCCTCACAAACACACCACTCTCTAGGCTTTTCCTTTTTTCTTCTTTTTTCTTAAGACAGGGTCGAGAAGGGGGAAACACACCGGAATAACCCGCACGGCATCCAAATCCCACACGCCGTTCTTCGTATAGATATCATTCCTGATAATCTCCCACACCTGCTCCTCGTTCTCAACGAGGCAGATCAGCATACTCCCCTTGAACGAGGGTGTTTCGCCGTCGGCGGGGTGCGCGTTGAACATGGCGCCTGCGAGGTTGTTAGATGATTTTGGCGAGATTAGGATAGGGTAGGATATATAGTATAGAAAGGAGAGAGGATTTCAGGTGCGGAGTGGAAGCAAAGCTGAGGGGAGGGGGAAAGGGACATACCGCCAACAACAACCTTTCCAGCCTCAACAAGTGGTTTCACGCCTTCGAGATGCTTCCTATATACCCCCAATTCAAAATAGCTTAGCAACCATCCATCCAATAGTATCAACCCCCAAGATCAAAAGGAGAGAAAGAGAAAAAGAGACATACGGCCTAACCTCCAGCCTCTTATCCTGCACACCGGGCTTGTCAGGGAGGATGCAGAGGAATTCCTTGGACATTGTTGCGGCTGTTGGGTTGAAGATATAGCGGCTTGAAGAATGGAAAGTGTTTCTTTGATATGCCTGACAACACTGGAGGAGCGAGAGAGCGCGGATTGATGGTGATTTTATAAAGCGGGGTGATCTGGTCAGCGATAACATGGTGGGGAAGATGCAGTGGGATCATTCCGGGCAGGAATTACTATTTAAATTGGAATGCCGGGGTGGAGAGCGGAGTTCTATCCGACAACTTTTAGGAACCCGATCAGTTTACTTAAAAAACCGATGTAGAAGATGAGGATTTAGTATCTGATCCATGATGGTACATTTAATACTTCGTTTAGTTCCACTTGACCGTCAGTTTGACTACACATAGCCTACATATGTATGTACATGAAAGGAAAGCACCAAATGCCCTTCTGGCCTCTGCTCTCTGCTGTCTGCTCTCTGATGTCTGCTCTCTGGTATTGAATCATGACAACGCCCCTGTATGCTGACTAAGACGAATCATCGGAAGACCTGTAACCTGCACCGTAGGTACACAACATCAAGGCGGCGTGCGAAGCACCGTAAATACCGAAGCAGGAGCGAGAACCAAAGCCGAGTCAAATGGTTGCCCTTCTCTGACGAACAAGGTAAGCTCAGAAACAGAGCTCAATCACGTTCAACTCTATGAGCCTCCAAGACCGCTGAACACACTTTCCCCGAGCGCCAACAAACAAAAACAAACATAACCCTAGACCACAACATAAAAAAGGCTAATTACGGGAGTCGAGATAGCAGTTCCCGATCCGCGAATATAATGATTAATATGAAGAATTGCGTAAAAAAAGGGCAAGGTCCTAGCGATGAACCAAACCGCAATGCGTCGGATATACACGAGGCCCGGGGTATTTCAAATAGAGTCGAAGAACCCTGTCTGTGGGTTGAGAAGGCAGGAATCGACTCAGATGCACAGACTAGTAATCTTGGGGAACACTAGTATGCCTTGCGTTCCCCAAGATTACCCGCCTTCTCATCGGTATCAATGTGCCACACGACATAGTTTGGCAATCCGATGACCTGGTATCCAGCACGCTTGGCCATTTTCGCGAATCCCTCGGTTTCAGCTTGGTTTTCGAAAGAATATGCGGGGAAATTGATTCCTAGAGGCAAGGTTAGGACGCGCTATGGAGATATTGTTTCCTAGGGGCAGCGCGATAGATACCTGAGCGATGCACGTCGGCCTTGACGACGATATTTACACCACCAATACCATCGAGCTCAACTTCTGCATCCTTGTTGTTTCTCCAATCGCCCATCCCAACGAGGTATTTACGGCCCGTGTCGTACTCCTTGTATCCTTCCGCCAGGACTGTGTCAGGATCTAGAGTCGCACGAAGCCTTCGTCCCTTGTCGGATTCGATCCAGGAGTTATAGTCAACTATGATAGTCAGTTAGTTGAAGCCAAGTCCTTGAAAGCCGTGGAAACATACAGCGACCTTCCACATCAACGTTATCCTTGTATCGGTGGAACCAAATATCTAGAAGATTGTTAGTTAATAATATTTAGGCGAAAATGGTAAAATACATACTCGGAACGAGGATATCCCTGTCGTGGGCGATGAAATCCTCCAGAATGGTATCCGGGCTGTCGACAATATCAACATCTCGCCAGTACACCCAAGAGTGGTCGGGCTTCAGGGCAGAGTAGAGCAAGTAGTTGCGAGCTCTACCAATAGCCTTGCGCCGAGGTCCTTGGGCGGCAAAAGAATGCCTGTCCTCCACGCTCATTTCAAAGGCGGTTCCGAAGTCCTTTTGGATGACTGTCGCGCTGCGGAAAGCGATCTTGTCGCCCTGGTCCTGAATCCGCTGGAGTTCGGAGGTAAGCACTGCCAAAGTGTCGTCCTTGCAATCGCCGACGAGGAAAGCCAAGTCAATGAGCTCGTGTGGGTAGGTCAACTTGTAAATAAGGTCAAAGTATCTGTTCATGTGGACTGCAGCATCCCTCATCGGGGTGAGAATGAGTATACGCTCGGAGTTCTGTACGGCCTGGGATGTGGACTTGATCGGGTTGAGGTCAACAGTGGCAATAGAGCTGGAATTTACTTCGTAAGGTTCGTGATAGTTGAAGAGGACCGGAGTCTGGGCATGGGCGGTCCATTCGGCGATCTCATTGAGACTCATATCCATCGGCGCCTTGGGGGGCCCATAGCAATAGAAACTAGCAATCGCACGCGGTTAGTATGGTTGAAGGATAATTCAGATTGATCGCGTCGACTCACTTTTGCATTTCACCCGCGGAACTGCTGATTCCGCGCCATAATAAAACAACCAAGCCAGTGATAGCCAATGATATTAAGAAGCGTGTCCTCGTCATTAGGACTAGGATAGCTCGCCATGGAGGCAGCCTAGATCTGGCTGACTTCCACGTTACACCACCCTTCGGAAGTAGCATCCTCGCAAGCGGGATAGAATGGCGGGCTGAACAATTCGAATACTATTATTCGCGAATACCAGGCTCCGTAAAGTCCACGGCGCGCAACACTCCCCGGCACGGTAATGTCACAGGTCGTCGGGACTGGCTCACCCTTGACGCAGGAGGATAGGGGCCGTAACGGGGACTGGCTAGGCGGTGGCAACTCCGGAATCAGGGGGGGTTAATCAACGTATTCCAGACTGTTGAGTGAAGGGGAATCGGATATCAAGAGGAGGCGATGCGAGTCCGATGACGCGATCGACTTTGGATGGGAAGGCCTGCGATGGGTCGAGGGCGGAAAAAAGATTCGGTACGAGAAGGGGCAATAGCACCGATCAAGTAGAAAGCGACGAACCAAACGAGTGGAAAGAACCAAATTGAGGCTCGAGAGAATACAGGGCGAGCAGATGAGGTTGGAGAGCTCGTTGTGGTCGGCACAAAAAGGGCGAGGCAGAGGACGATGGAGGTGGTGGAAGAGAAGGGGCAGTTGAATGTTTGACACCTGGACGAAGTTGAATTGGTGAGATTAAAATGCACCAGCCGGGAGTCCAGCCAGACTAGCCTCCGTTCGGGGATTGGCCCGCCATGGTTGCTTTTTATAGCCCTCGCTCACGAAATAGGACAGTCAATAGTGGTAGATTCTGTTGAAGGATTTCTTGTCAGAATATTGAGAAGCATAGTTAGAATTTAGAATATGGTTTGCCCTCGTTTTCGTGTCGAAGGCTGAAGCTGGCTTATCATGACTCGTCGTGAAATCTCAGGGTAAATTACGCGTGAGCCGCCGAGTTTGCACTGACATCTAGGTATTATTTGGTATGAGCTGTATGGTGTAAGGTATCTATGCCTCAGGCCGCCAATTAAAGGGTCTCGCATCGACCCTGATCGGCCATGACCCTGGAGCTATACATATGACAAAATCAGATATTGCAAAATCAGGGTTAATCTCTAGCTTTCCACCTTATACCATGGCTCTAACAGACTAACAAGCTGGCATCACTCACAGTGATCAAATATCATTATCATCAGTTGTCTGTCTACCGTACTATGGTATGTATATAATTAGCCAGTTGCTTTGTGCTTATAAAGATATAAAGATACATTGATTAATCCAGAGATCGCAACAGAAAACTTTTCGCTAGAGACGCAAAGACCAGAAAAGAGAAGGAAACAAAGAACACCGAAATCAGCCCTGGTGTGCTAGAGGCCTGCGAGCTTCGTAGTACTCTCTCCAAGCACGCCTCCGAAAGTAAGAGAAATATGCCGATGTCCGATATAGACAGCGAATGTATTATAGACATGAAAAGGGGGGAAAAGAGAACCAGAAGACACCCCCTCCCAAAAGGCTTTTCGGTGTGCTATCTGAAGTCTCCCGAAATAAGAATGAAATGAGACAGCGACCAGATTGGCCTCGAGAAAGTTTGGAAATGACCACACGCAGAGGCTGAAAGAAAGTCAAGGACGTGATTCAGATTGCCACCCCTGCTCTAATATTAAACCTAAGGAAAGTCATCACAGTGTTGAAGGAAACTGGTTGTCGTCATCGTCATTCTCCCACCTCATGGTGATTGAATTAGAGATGGTGGTCGTGAACTAGTCACCGAGTAGGTGGCTTGGTGGAAATCAGGGGAAGATGGTCCCGCCATGGGAGATGTCCGGTCGAGGAATGTGTGTCTAAAGGATTGGGAAGTTCCGGTCGACAACGCGTCGAACCGAGGGGAGTCTGGGCTGCCAGCAGCAATCCCATCGCAGAGTACGCGCAGACCAGGTAGCATGGCTTTAGGCTTGCTACCCGGCAGCAATGGGACTTGCTGGGGGCTCAGCTGCTCGCTCTTCGAAGAGCGGAACATATGCTCACGAGCCGTTAACTGGTATTCGAGAGCTTGAACGCGTTCTTCCAAGGCTTGGTTACGCTCTTCTAGCGCGTGGTTTTCCTGCTTCAATGAATTGATCTGTTGCTGCGCCATCTGGTTTTGCTGCTGGAGGTTGGAGATCAGCCGCTGGAGCTGCATGCAACGGAATTGAGGTTGCATCCTTTCTTGTATATGGTGAGGTAATTCAGTCTCGGCGCGAATCAAGATGACGATGATAAACCGCATCAAGTCAATTAGTTCAACCGCGCCCTGCACGATGTGTTCCTTAGACTCGGGCAAGCTTTTTGAGGGATTCCACCCTGCTTGTTCCAGGAAATAGTCGTGAAGTCTGATGTCCAACTGTTGGTGTAGATGGCTCAGGTTCTTTCGTCGATTGCCCTCCGCAATGCGGTGCTTCTCCCTCTGGTCGTCCAAATCCGCAGAGATCATGCTCCCCTTCCGCTTTCGGCCGCAGAGCTGCTGCAGCGGTAGCTTACGGGTGATGTGCTCTGGATTTGGGGCTATTAACTTGACAAGATCGTCCGCAGAAATCTTTGAAATGTCTTGAGGCCATTTGAATAATCTCTGCGACGGCACTGGATCTGCCCAGGAATCTGTAGAGTTTGCTGGGGATGGAGGTGCCACGATATACTCCGCTGGTGGCCATGGCGACTTGACAGGGAACGGTTCATGTGTGCTCGGTGGGCTGGGCATCAAGTTTCTGTGCGTAAATGGATTGAAAAGGTCCCGCTGCAGGGGCTCGATGCGCGGGAGTGGGGGTAAACGCCGGTCCTCGGTCATGTCTGTTGGGCTTGAGGTGTTGGAAGAAAACGAACGTACGCCGCTATATTGAAGTCAGTCAAGTCGGGGTGGGAAGATCTCGGGACACTTACGGAAGAAGGCAACGCTGAGAGACATCATCTGTCATTTGGGCTATTCCGTCGAGAGACATGATTATATGTCGCATGTGCAGGCGATGGTGCAGGTATGTATGTGTATGTGCGGTACCAATGTTGGAAGTAACAGACTGTATATATAGTAGAGTTCAAGGGAGGAGTAACAACAAGGTAGCCGTACAGATCGGGGGTTGGTTGTGATTGGCAGCGAGTGAGATATTTGAAGATACTTGAATCTGGAGCGAGAAGCCGCTGCATGATTTATATGTTGGATGCAGAATGGTGAACAAGGTGAGGGAGAAGAGGGGATAAGCGAAAATAGCAGTACCGTATAGAATGGATGGAGAGGGGTGGCGCTCAGGCTCAGTTCTCTCGTCGATTGAAGATGTATCACCAACCCTGAAGGTACTTCTTTGCTGTCTGCGTCTTCCTCAACAGGGAAACTGGAGTTGAAGATTCATGACAATCTCCTACAGATCGAATTGTTCTTTCCTCTCTCTTTTCTTTTTCTCACTCTTCAATATTTCCTTTTTTACGTTTATTTTCTTTCTTTTTTCAAGCCGTCTTTCTTTTCTTTTTCCAATATCATATCATCTTTCCTCAAACTGCAGCCTTCTTGGACTCCCCAGTATTCTAGACGTCTTCTTCTTCTTCTTCTTCTTCTTCTTCTTCAATTCGCCACAATAAATCACCCCTTCGTCAAACTCTCCTCTTTCCCTTTTCGCAATTTCTCAATAAAGTCCCTGATTCCCCATGAGGCGACCAGGCGGAAGGTCCGCGAGGATTCCGGCAGAGTTCGACCCTCAAAGTTAATCCTTTTCAACAAGTTTCTGGGGCTCAAGTCCCTATCATAAAGAGCACGGACTCGGAAAACAGAATAGGACCCGCGAATCAGCAAGTTCAAACTTCAAATCCCGATGGATGGGGATCGCAGACCCTTGATTTGTCACCGAGGTAGCGGGTTCTCGATCTTCACGGGGCAACGGTATCGATTCTCCTTGCATCGCAGGCTTCGTAGCCATCAATAGCCTGTCGAGCCAATAATCATAATCCGTTCAAGGGCGTTCCACCTCTTCAACACCCTAGGGCCCAAACACTCCATACTCCGTCCAGTGCTAGATTGACAACCGTTATTATCGTCAGGTTAAGCGCCATTTGGTGGACGCTACCTACGGAACATGGACCACGCTTTCCGGCGCTTATCCATGCAGCATCGAGCTAACGTTTTGCGAAAGGTCGACTCAACGTTGCATAATGGAAGCAGAGGTCCAGTTACCATGAACGAACGCCCGTGATAACAAGTGATCGGGGATAAGCACCATATTGCCGCAAGCAAAACATACCTCAGGGCCGGGGCCAGAGTGGACAGAATCCCCTTGGCGATCAGAAAGGCTACTGTGACTATGGATTTTTCCGTATACAGCCTGCTGCATCGACGAGACTCGCCCTGTCATGAAAAAAAGTACTATTCACGGGCATTGCGAGCCACAGTTGCGGGTTGTGCATAAACTTCCCGTGCGTAGGCAGTTGCAGGATCTCCAGGCAGGCCGCAGATCACCCTTTCCACAGGAGGTGATCCAGAACCTACTAGCACGAAGCAAGGATTCTAGATCTTTCAAGTCCAAAATAATTGATCAAGCTCCAAAATTTCTTCATTGGCCCATCCACACGAGAGGCCAGGGATCCAGCGCGTGGTTGACAACTTACCCTACTCTTTGATTCTACCTGGCCGAGGGTGCAACGAATATAACCCAGTACACTACAAATCATCAAACATATCAATCACTATGGAACTGACCCCAGCATCTCAAACTCGAGATGATAAAATATTGCCAGTATGGCCAATCTTCAAATTGAGCCTAGCGGAGGCTGCGGGGCTGAAGCCTGAGCCTAGAACAACCGTACGGGATGGGGTAATAACTTGAGATCACCACAGCTCCGAAGGCTCATACACCCGGGCTCATACATCCAGGCCATCACTAGGAGATCCCAGCGACCAGCGTTGTCAGTCCGGATTCGATTCGTTCTGAATGATTTCTTTCCTGGGTTCAGCCCCCCAACTAGTCCATCTCAATACCATGGTTTGGGACTCGGGTTGTATTTGGAATCTGTGTTAGTCTAGCATCTCAACGGATAGACAGCATCAGAGCTCAGGCACTACCGATAACATGGAGCAAGAGCCATGTGGTGTGGGTACGCTCATCAACCGTTACCAATACAAGAAGACTCAGAAGCTCTACTAATTGATGATCATGAAACCTCGGTTGATGGTGGCATGGCCAACATTTGTGCGAGAGCTCGTAAGGCACGTCATATGTATTCGCATACCGGGCTGTTATTCCGATGATTTGCTCAATTATTTATTATTGATATGCGTGGCATGGGGGTGGTGGAGGTGGAAGAGGCGGGTCGCATGGCATCAAGGATAAGATCTGTCAATTCTTTGTCCCCGGATCCAACTCGAAGAAGGACAAGGAACAGGGCTCCAATGGGTTTTATATCTCTCAGATCCCTCCCAGGGCGCCACGCTTTTCATCTGGCTGTTTCTACTCCGTAGTTGATGGCGATTCCTGGGTTTGTTTTCCCAGGCTAATGTATGATGACCGACGGTGGCTTTAAGTGGAGGCTCTGGAATCCCACCACGGTTATTCCATGGGATTGATGGACGTTGATAAAACAAGCCACAAAATCTGAAATCGAACGCTTATTTGAATTTGGAATCAGCACGCAGCAACATCAGGCACGAACCCATTGGGAAGCTTTTACAAACACTACAAAGTAGCTCAGGTACAGACAGTTTCCGACAGGGCGAGGGCACACTGCACCTGTTTGATGGTACGGCGAGCGTGCTTCAATCAGTTTCCCTCAAACCACTATTCAGTGGGGATATGCGCTCTAAAACAAATGCCCGAATCGAATATAACTCGCCATGTTTCGCTTATTCTCCGAAATACCGCATTTTGGTACGTCGGAATGCCATCTACATCAATAATCTATTGGCTTGAGCCTTGAGTAAATGGGAAGGAAGAGCTACGAATGTGGGGAGACACAGGACAAGAAGATATGTGAGGAAAATTGAATTCATAATAACAAAAGTCAGCCTTTCACGTACCCCTCTTTGATTTTAACTCCGATAAGTCTTAACTCTAAGGCCAACAAATAATCTGAATCTGCAAGCTGGGCCTCTCCTACAGGCTAAGCCGAGCTAAGAATAATTCTGATTGATGCATCAGAAAGCCGAAAGCCAAAAGCACTGATCCCTACAGGCACGCCTCGACTCTCAAGTCTATTACGAGCCCTATGCGTTGTCACTCGCTTCTTCACCCGTTGAAATCTCAGCCTTCTACCTATCCTCAACCGCCCCCGTTCAGACCTACTAATCCGCCAACTTGCAGACTGCCAACCAGGGATGCCCTGCGTACAAAAGAGCCACTTCATGCAAGATCACGCCCAACTAAGCATGGTAAGTCGCACATCCCTACCCATGAACCTTGGTCCCTCTTGTAAATTTTCCAACCCGTCATCCGGTACTCGATGGTGCTTGCCACAATTCAACCCCCGGAACCAAGGAGGAATCAATTCCACCTTGCATGCACCAAATCCAGCTCGGCAAGGACTTGACTTGTATAGAACTATTCACCCTGGCTCTTTAACGAGCACCTAGACCTTCCATTGTGGCCAATCATCGATCATCTCAGGTTCTGCAGACAGCTAGACCTACTCGGTTTCTCGGCGGCCCTTGAACGCCTATCTCCTTCGCCACTATCGATACACGATTTATACGCAAAAGTCACTATACTCACTTTCACCAGCCCATACTCCACCCATGCATATTGATCCATGATGCTGGCGCTACAGAACGAGACGAAAGAACACGCGCTGCTAGCAAGCCTTGGTGTATCGATTAATGTATCAGATTCAGTTCGCCCAATGTTTGTTGACTCGCATCCTGCAGAAATTCGAACGCTTACCAGAGCCTACCTAGTATCTCAGATCTCTCAGATCTTTCAGAATCCCTCTCATCACCCTCATATCGATCATCGAGTGATCCCACCAACCCCTCCCCCCGCTTCTCCTCACGGGTATTGCAGTTCATTTCTATCTTCAGACTACATCAAGGCTTATTCTGAGCTCAAGTCTCTATCGGGAATGGTAAGATAATTGCTTTTCGTGCGGGGCTTATCTCCGGAGTACCGTCCGCCAGTGGGCTGCCCCATGCGTTCGGATTCATGGAGATCCTTTCTCCTAGTCTCTGTACCGGCATGTAGAGGAATTCATTCTGGAATCTCCGAGCCAGTTCATCAGTATTCGCAAGACACGTATCTATTGAGTGCAGGAAAGACACAGGACGATGATGGGCGCGTATTTCTTTACCTCTGGCGAACGGACGACTGTAATTGACACGATGCCGCGGAAGACTAGAAAAAGAAGGTACACCCATTCACCAAGTTGGCACCTCTCTGCTTACTTCCTCATGAATCCGACTTCACCCTCCCCAGTCCCAGTAGACGAGACTATCAAATCCTAGCTCTACCAACAAATACATATAAACCAAATATGTAAAGTACCTACCCACTTCAAACCTAACCTACCTACCCGCTGGCAGATCCATCTCTATCCAATACCCCACCGACAATGTCCAGACTCCAGTCCCCAGCTTCAATGCCTATCCCTCCCCTCCTACCTACATAGGCAATAGCCTAACCAACATCTACACTCACAAACCCTCCCCAGTACTTTCAGCAGATACCACAAATAAATAAACTACCTAGCATAAAGTACACGTAGAACTCCATTTCCAACGCACAGATTCGACCTATCAGTGATCCACCCACTAGCCTTTATACCTACGGTGCTCTAAGTATCTACTACTGAGGTAAAGAACATGTAAGTTCCCCCTAGCGGAGAATATACCCCGACCTAGTACTTAGTACCTGGATGGATCCTGATCGAGCTCCGTGAGAAAAAAAAATGGTTGTGATTTGGTGTTGTGGTGCTGTGGTGGACCATAATTATCCCGTGGAGTAAGGACGTAGGTAGATACAAACAGCTTCGTCGAGTCGACGACTTTGGGAGTATCCAAGGTAGTCCTATAATATAATAATAATAATAATAATAATAATATACCTACGTACCTAAGTACTAGGATCTACCTACTCAAGGAACCCGTTGCTGCAAGGTAACTGTGCCGCAGTGCAGATTCATATCTAGGGTGGGTAGGTTGGCAACTTGAATTTACATTCAATAGTTTAGGTAATGCTTTTTTGTTTTGTCAGACGGTAGATCCCCCAATGTCTTCCCAACCAGGCCGGTTGGAAATTGTATCCCTTGGCCAATGGGCTGCATTCGTGGAACCATCGTACTAAAGGTCCTAAGGTACATGGAACCCAGGCTTGCTTTCCCCGATGGCAGTACTTCTAGGAATTTCTATTTTTGCCTTTGATTGTAGTATAGGTATTAGGAGTGTAATCACTTGATTGATAGCATGATTAAACTCGATTCTTGTACCGAATACTGATGTAGCCCTAACACATCAAGCGCCTCTATGCAGTAGACAACAAGAACCCAACATAGAGAGAACAAGATCTTCAACCAACTAATAGCTGTATATCAGAGAATCTTCCACCTATCATCGACTACTCTACATCATGAACCTATGCTTGGTACTTACTTGGCAGATTAGGGGTGAGTTGTGCGAGTCAGAAAAGACCGACGACTGATAATTGCTATAGTCCTAGGAGGCCTAGATGCAGATTGTTGTTCCGGATCACCTACATTATATATAGATCGAGGATGGCCTAAGTTTCATAAATTGACGAGTTGAGGTGGTTGATAAAGAATTCAAGGACGGTGGAATACGCTCGGTGCTGGTAGAAGTGTTGGATTATTAAGGGATACTGAGAACAGATGGTCGTCAAAAGATAAACATGAACTGCCAAAGGAAGGTCTATAAAACAAGTAAAACAAGGTGTTTGAGCACCGCCAGCCCAGAACTTCCCCATATTCGGCAAATGTTCACCACCACACCACCCTGAACCCAAGGCGTGTTCGACGTTTGCGAACGGAAAACGATAATAGTGCTCAAAAACTTCAATTATTATCATAAGAACAACACGATACAGGAACCAAACCCCCAGTGCTTATTATGTCACTTTACACGATCACAATGACGAAGGAAAAGATAAAACAGGAGGCAAAAAATGTGCATACACAACTGTCAGGTATCGATTGTCCTTTACAAAGCAAACTGAGCGAGAACGCCGAAGATAGCGGCAGCACCCATGACGGGGAGGTTAGCAGCGGTCAAGACACCGGCATCATCGGTGGTTGAGGAGTCGCTGCCGGAGGTGGTAGTGCTAGATCCAGAAGAACCGTCGGACGTGGTGGGGTCGCTGGTCTCGGCCTCGCACTTGTAGGTTCCATGGATGGTGTTGTCCTTCCAGCTGTCAAAGGTTTCGCAGCTGAAGTTACCGGTGCTCTGCATGTTGAAGCCACCACGAACGTTCTGCAAAGAAGGAAGAGAGGCGCTGTGAGACGCATGTTAGCGGCGAAATGACGCGTCGCTAAAGCATTATAACAACTTACCTGTCGAAACCACCGCTGAAGTCAATGGCACCGGTGACGGTGGCCAACTTGGGGAAGGAGATGGTGTTGAGTTCATCGTTGCGGGTGATCAAGAAACCGCCGTTGACAGTCTCCAAAACGGGAAGACTCAGGTTGGAAAGACGGGAGTTGTCCTCGAGAACCAAGTCACCAGTCTCAGTAAGGTTGGGGGCGCTCAGAGAGGAGAAAGAGTTGCCCCAGAAACCCAGCTGGCCCTCAAGCTTGGTGAGAGAGGGGATGGAGACGGTGCTGACATTACGGATGGTCAGGTTGGTTCCAGAAGCCAAGTTGGGAAGCGAGATCTCAAGCTGATCGTAGTTTCCAGCAAAGTTGATCAAGTTAGTGGCGTTCTTGAGGCTGTTCACGTCGACGGTCTCCAACTGGGTGTTGTCGGTGATGATGAAGCTACCAACGGCGGTGAGCGAGATTCCGGACAGGGAAGTCAGACCAGTGTTGACGATCGACACGCTGCTGGCGCTAGTAACGCTGAAACCGAGGCTCTGCAGGATGGGAATAGCAGTGAAGTCAATTTCTCCAACCGAGGTGAGTTCGGGAGCATCGAGGGAGGTAAGCGAAGTAAGACCGTCAAGGTGGAAGGCATCGTCAATGGTCTCGAGGGTGGGGGCAGAGAACGAGGTGATGTTCGCACCACCAGTGCAGGTCAGTGCACCCTTGATTCTCTGGACACCGTTGATGGTCACGGCGCCGGAGACGCTGCTGGCGATTTCGACATCACCATCGAGGGTTTCACAAGTGTTGTAGCTGTCCAGGTCACTCTGGCTGCTTATGGTGATAGTATCACCATCACCACAGTCTGGATATTCAGTCAGTCAATGGGCGACGACAGCGAACACGATGCTACTATTCGACTCACCAGCGGCGAAAACGGCCTGAGCCGCAGCAAGGACGGGAAGAGCGTATTTGATGAAAGCCATTGCTAATGTCTCTATTAAAGGGGGCAAGGTTTAGTCAATGAAATCCCTGAATAATCTGGTTGATGCGATCGCATCAAATTAGTGTTTTCTTACCGGGAGATTAAATAGTGATGTAGACGGACAATGTCTGGCCCTGAGAAGGAAGAGTGAATAAACGAGTGAAAGAAGAGCTTCAACGAGAGAGAAGCTTTCAGGTAGACGTTCCTCTGGAGGACGGATTCGGCAAGCACGTTCTCGGGTTAAGAGGAATGAAGGGAAGGAAAGAAAAAAAGAAGGCGAGGGAAAAAGGAAGGACTGGATGGAGAATCGTCAGAGAGGAGGAAAGCAGGCTTTCAGGGAGGACAAGAAAGGAGCGTCGTGGCCCAGAAGTGGTTGGTTGGTTTAATTGGTTGGTGGGCCATCGCTCCCCTTGCTACAATACCGGGCCACTGTGTATTGTGTATTCACATTTCCCTTACAGTATCTGTAATTTCGATGTCCATCTCAGGTTCTATCGATCGACTTCGGAGTATCTATCCAAATCATACTCTATGGAGTAGATGATATCCGTCTGATATCCTATGGACACTCCATTGAATCTGTTCTGGTTCCTTATCTTCAAACTACTTAACAGTTCTAACATGGTGTTCTGTAACAAGATCGTAGTCCTTACTAGTCCCATTTAGGAGTGGCAAGTCTTCAATTTGCTGTTGTCTCACCTGCAAGACATGAAAACAACAGATAAGGGAATTTGCGAGCGCAGACTAGCCTACTGTGTGTATCGACTCAAAGGGATGCTCACAAGCCAGAATCTTATACTGATGATATGTCTCAGCTTAATATAGAATTATATATAGTTACTGATGGTATTTGAGGTTGTTTGCTCCCAGGGCAAGATCAACTGGCCAGGTTTAAGTGGATTTTAAGCATCTTAAATTCCTTCTGGTGGTTCAAAGTTCTCACCAAACATGCCAAGCACTACTAGATCCACAATCAACACTCTGGAGTCTGAACTACGATTTAATAATGTCACAAGTCATTCTTGAGAAGACTATTTCCGTGCATTCTTTCCCCCCAGAATCTGGTGTCAACTGTTCAAGAAATGTCAATATATTGACAGAAAAGTCTAAAGTCCGTGGACGCGTCGTCGTCTAAGAGCTAAAACCCGCCACTCTCTCGGCTGTTCTTTACTACCATGATCCATCCGCTGGTATGCGATCGCTCGATGCAGACATTGAATACGTGCCCGGATCAGATGGGCTACCAGCAGGACCTGCGTTGTTTGATGCCTGAGATCGAGTTTGCAACCTTTCTTGATTTTCATCATGAGTTGGCAACCATGGAACAATTGGGCAAAAACCATCACAGTTCCCAGGCACAAGCGGGTCACCACAACAGCCAGCTCCAGTAATCGCTTATCATCGAAATGAGCGCTAAGAATAAAGTGGCAACTCTACGGGGTCGTATCACGTGTTAGTTGTGGTCTTTGATTTGATCGCAATTTCATTGGTTGTAATTTACATACAGTACACAGTTGATACAGAGAAAAACACAATGTCGAGATCCAGACTCCAGAGCGAGAAGTCATGCAGTGGACGCTCCTAGGAGATGATTCTCGGAAGGTGGCGAAGCACAAAGCTTGTGTATCCTATATTGATCAATATTGATTTGTTTCTCATAGAGATCATCATGCTCACAATCGAAGCTCTTTCCGAGCCCATACAGAGAAGGCGACCATCAAGGGGAATGCATCTCAGCAATGTCAAGCTGAATCCGTCAAAAGTCGACTCTCGATTTGCCCAAGAGACAGTTGAATTGTTGATACCGTTTCCTTCAATAATCTGTTTACGGAGAGTCATTCGTCACTCGGCGACTCGCACATCAGTGACTCCACAGATATCCATTGCAAATCGCAATTTATGGTCCTCGATTTCCAAGTTGTGCTCTGCGCTTAAAAGTGATCGGCAGTCGTCCCTTTATTGTCTGAAGATCTTGTATGTTTCATCTCCTATTTTTTCTTGCCTCCTATCAAACGCAGCGTAACCCTTCGAAAACACAAGCATTTAATATAAGCACAGAGCAGATACACATTTGCTCTGTTTGATACACATCACAGAAAACTGTAGAATGATGAAATTCTTGAGGGGATCTCTTCCTTCGCTGACACGTTTTCCGGCGCCACTTAATCAAGTGGCTGATAAGGGGCGAGAATCTTCACTCTGTTTCCTATTATGGCGCAGATCATAACAGTACCATTTTCAACTTTTCATCCTCTGGAAAATTGAGAAGGACTATTATTTGTCACCAGACTCACCTATGACACCATCGTTCGAGGCAGGCCAAGTATAGCAAGCCACCAATGTCAAGGAGATCCTCAGTCAGCGTTGAAGTAGGAACAACAAACACAGGGCCAGTGACTGCATGAACTCAAAGTAATAATGACAGCAAAATTCTGTCCTGTATATCAACTCCCAGGAATAGATCAACAACAACAACAAATTGCTACTGAATCCAGGGTTCACCAAGTAGCACTGCCAGCACTGGTCTACCGTCTGACATCTCGTCAGCGACCAGGGTGCTACTGGTCATGACAGAGCGAAACTTTTCCGAGTAAAACAACAAATGGCGGCAGACAAATCTTCATGTTTCATAATACAGACAGTTTGCTTGTCATACAGCATTTTAGACGCCCATTTCCATTGGCATGAAGGGTTTCAGTTGAGGATTCAGATGATGAGGCTGTTGGTTAGGGCCTATAACTATTAGCTTTTCATAGTATCTATATCAGTCGACTTGGAGTTATATATCTTCGCAACCTCGAACAATAAGGAAACTACTATAAAAGTCAAAATGCGGATACTTTATCCTCCTACCGGTACCTGGGTAAGCCATGGAGTACAAGCACCATGGAAATAAGAATTGCTGCAGCTTTTCAATCAAGCTAGTCAGCAACGTTATAATTTTTTTTATAAACAACAGCTCGGAGTTGCGAGTTGAACGCCATGATGATTACTAGGATACGATACGAGATTCTCGTGACTTCCGCAATAATGTCAGAGCGGCTAACTCCGAACCCCAGATTCAACCTGAGCTCCTTATAAAACTACTCAATAGATCCGAAAACCTTACTTACATCTGCCTGAGTCGGAAGTTTCAAAGCAACATCCCCTTCATTATCCCATTCATCGCTATAGATATAGATATAAGAATGGTCCTCCGCCGCTCTGCCCGACTGAGCACTGTGCTCCCCCTCCAGCCAAGCATCCAACAACCACCCAGCAACGGAATTACAAAACCACGCAAACCATCCACGCAGGAGAAGAAGAAAAGGACACAGACGATTAAGAACCGAAAGTCACTTGCCCAGTCTCGTGCTCTTACAGATACTGACTCCTCAACCTCAACCTCGACACCAACCCTCAACCCCCCAGCCAACACCAACAACTCCAATAGCTCTACAGACTACTGGAACACCACAACAAAACAACCCCAAACCCCTCCTTCCCTAAACCGCCCCGTCGAACCCCACCTTACAAATGCAACCCTCCTAACCCCGCACGGCTCCTCCCTCGTCGCCTACAACCCCGGAGCGGAGAACATCTCGCCCTCAAAACCCGGCCTCCCGCGCCCTACCGCCACAACCGGAACGCTTCTCGAGAAGGCCTCGGCGCATCTCATTGCAACAGACGCGCGCCTAGAGCCGATTATAAAAGCACACTACTGCGCCCTCTTTTCTCCAGAGGGGTTGGCGGAGAAGATTGACCCGTTTCATAGCTTGGTGAGCACCATTATTGGACAGCAGGTTTCGGGCGCCGCGGCGAGGAGTATTAAGGAGAGGTTTGTAGCATTGGTTTATAGGTTGAATAATCATGGTGCAGATGGGGCGGGTCGAGAGGAGGGGGCTGTGGGGGAGGGTTATTTTCCTAGTCCGGAGGAGATAATCCGGGTTGATATCCCCACGTTACGGACGGCGGGGCTTTCGCAGCGAAAGGCGGAGTATATCCAGGGTCTTGCGGAGAAGTTTGCGAGTGGGGAGTTGAGTGCGCGGATGTTGCTGAATGCTAGTGATGACGAGTTGTTGGAGAAGTTGACTGCTGTGAGGGGGTTGGGGAGATGGTCGGTGGAGATGTTTGCTTGCTTCACGCTTAAGCGGATAGATGTGTTTTCAACGGGGGATCTGGGTGTTCAGTAAGTGCTTCATCGATGTGTCCCTATGTGATGTGGTGTGATGTGGTGTGATGTGGTGGAATTCAGGGTAGAGTTGACCGGATATAGGAGAGGCTGTGCGACTTTCATTGGTAAAGACGTCAGTAAGCTCAAAGCAAAAGGTGGTAAGTTCAAATACATGTCGGAAAATGATATGCTGGAACTGGCTGCTAGGTTTGTGCCATATAGGTAGGTCGACACCCGAGCTCTTGATTCTGCAATATGGTGTACCGTTGGGATTCTGACCTTCATTAGGAGTCTCTTTATGTGGTACATGTGGCGCGTAGAGGAGGTTGACATCACAGTAATGACCACCTAGTGAGATCTAGGGTAAATACGTGTGGGACTTCGTTAGGAGCTATAAGATATTCGGGTAAGACTTAAGAATCAGACATATATATCACGGGGTATATACGCGGTGTCTCAATTAGTGCCTCTGAGCGAGCTGGAGGCGGCGCTGGGATAAACGAAGCACAGGCAATTCAAGCAGGAGAGAAATGATGATGAATTTGTACAGTATCAGTACACGTGGTTTGCACGGCATAAATCCAAAGGCTCAAGCAACATTCGGCCGAATGCTCCACTCGATAAAGCATTAAGTCGGAAGAACAAATCTTGTATCGTCTTATTCCACACGTCTATATCCCAGAGAAGTTTTGATATTTTCCATGGCGGAATCACGGGAAGCCATTTACCGTCTCTTGACGACAAGGTTATCGAGGTCCGCACGCTCCTTGTTCTCCTTCTCGATCTCGCGGATAATGGGGCTTAGGTACTCGACATCCTAGCGACACAATCAGTATATGCTGGTCTTTTTTATCTTGATTGCATCCCAGGAATCCATCGCCATTAATATGAGGGTCATATATGGAGCATCGATCGGTTGACAAATTCAGCTCACGGGATTGGTCGAACACAAATGCGGAGGTCTGGGAAGCTAAAGGCGAGAGAAAAAAGCTCGAATTGACTCACCTCGTGGGGCTTGGTTTGCTCGGCAGGAGGAAGAAGGGTGTGCGAAATAGAGCACTGGGGAAGAGCAATGTCTTTAGTAAATAGACCTCTTAGAACAGCTGATGGCGGAACTAACCTGGAAAGCTCTGCGGATGCGGAAGATGCGGTCATAAGCCACCTTCGGGGGGAGACGCTTGATCGCGGTCTGGACGGTCTCGCTCTCCTCGGGGACCAGGTCATCGATTCTGATGTTTCAGTTAGTTCAGTGTTTAACCAGCGAGATATCTGGCGAGTTTTTGACAAGCAGGGATGACGCCGGATGCAGTTCGAGTATTGCGACGGACTCGATATATGATTGTTGCAATTGCATATTAATTATCTGCGAGGATTGTCCGGCGACCACTAGAAGGAGGGCTTGTGTACCTGAGACCGAGTTTCCTGTAGCCAGCAGCGTCGACATACCAATTGGCGATTGGGGTCATCCAGCGCTTCAGCAAAGGGCGCTTGACAATGAAGTTGGTGAGAGAAGGAGCCGACATGATGATAGAGCCGACGAGAAGTGGCGTGCGGTTCCAATTGACGGGGCGGAGTGGAGGGGATTCGCAGGATGTCAGTCAAGCTGAACGAAGATGGCCGGACGTTGATTGTGCAAAACGGGAGGTTCGCGGGTGAACTTTCCCAAAAACATCCGATGTAATGCCTGAGGCACCACAGCTCCTGTATACACGTGATCCAAGATTCGGCATTTGGGAATAGTGCCTCAGGCCACCCAGCCACAGCCATATTATTATTATTATTGGATCCAGACTTTCTCGAAAGTCAACTTGAACTTGCTCCCTGGAAAAGCAGAAGGACTCGGCGGAGACTTTTCAGTGTTCGACTGCTCAGGAACTGGTCCTTCACTAGTTCTTACGCAAGTTGGAGTTCCATTTCCCTCTTCCACCCTTCCACCCTTCCGGACATTGATCCTCAATTCATTTCCGACTCGTCCACGCTCTCGTCATTCGACACCTGAGGCTTTCATTTTCCCAATCATTTGTGATTTCACCCACCATTTCCGTCCCTCAGAGGTCGGAGTGAGCTTCACTGACCGTCCTTTGTCGCTTTCTTTCCCTATCTTTCCCTTTCATACCTGCTAGTACCCTACCTACCTACTTGTCAGAAGACCCCGCGCCCCCCGTCTGTGCATTATCTTGGGCAACTTTAAAATACAAGGCGCCGCGGCAACATCGGCTCAGTTAATATAAATCCTTGGACATTCTCTGCACCTGGCCGTCCTTGCCCACCCCACAAGATCCTCGAACAGCAGATTACTATCAAACCTCACCGCGATTTCTAAGGGTTCTTTGGGTTCCGGAGCGGGCACCGATATGCTCGGTTCCGGGATCCCTCATCGGTGAAAAGCAATAGAACGGACAGCTGTGGAACTGCTTGAGTGCCGGCTGCAAGGATGTTTCCAGGAGAACACAACACGTCAGGGGCATCCAGCAACTCTAACGAGCAGCAGGGATCAAATTCCGACAGCTCTCCGTCCCAGACTTTTCAGGTAGCCCCCGCAGGCACTTCATCCCCGAACCTGAACCGGGACTTTGTCACCCGCATCGAGCTTTTGGCTGCCCGCACGCCGGACTGGTATGTCGCTCCGCTCTGCGGGGCTAGTGCAGGGGTAGCATCAGGGATTGTGACATGTCCGCTCGATGTGATCAAGACAAAGCTTCAGGCCCAGGGGGGCTTCGTGCGACGACGGGGGAGGGCGGTTGAGGCGATAGTATACCGAGGGATGCTGGGGACCGGAAAGACAATCTGGAGAGACGATGGTATCCGAGGTCTTTACCAAGGATTAGGACCCATGCTTCTAGGGTACTTGCCTACCTGGGCGGTCTATTTGGCGGTTTACGACCGATCACGGGAGTACTTTTATGAGACTACTGGTTGGTGCTACTTTCTTCCCTGGCACTCGGGCTTTTGCTGATTACATCACAGATAGTTGGTGGCTGTCAAGAGGCTATGCTTCTATCACCGCGGGCGCTTGCTCTACCATAGTTACTAATCCTATCTGGGTTATTAAAACACGCCTTATGTCCCAGAGTTTTAAGACAGATACCGAAGGGTTTCGAGCCCCTTGGCGATACCAGAGCACGTGGGATGCAGCTCGCAAGATGTATACACAAGAGGGGTTCCTCTCATTCTATTCGGGTCTCACACCAGCTTTGCTGGGGTTGGCGCACGTCGCCATACAATTTCCTCTCTACGAATACTTGAAAATGGCTTTCACCGGCTATAGCATAGGTGAACATCCCGATAACGGAAACTCTCACTGGATTGGGATAAGTTGCGCAACATTTCTGAGTAAAGTATGTGCCAGCTCTGTGACTTACCCGCACGAGGTACTACGGACAAGGCTTCAAACACAGCAAAGGACTCCACCTTCTTCTTCATCAGAGGGGATCACATTCCGAGGCGGCTTGGAGAACGGGGATAACGGTCGGCCTCCAGGTGCGGCATCATCAGATGGCATGCCAAATAGACCTCGATATGCTGGAGCTATCCGCACATTCCAGACGATTCTGAAGGAAGAGGGATGGCGCGCATTCTACTCTGGGATTGGGACGAACCTATTCCGAGCTGTTCCCGCTGCTATGACCACTATGCTGACGTATGAGTATCTCCGAAAACTCATGGGGCACATGAAGCACGAGGGACAATCGAAGCTCCAGCTGGAAGAGGAACAAGAATCCGCGGGAGCAATATAGCTGATCGGGCCATGATACGCCTCCCCAATCCTTTGTTTTATGGATTGTTGCTGCAATATTTACGCAGCCCAAGAGGGCTGACGTTCTCTTTTCCTCGTCTTCACAGCTTATAGCTCGAGTCATCTCAACGAGAGCCGACCTATGGAGTGAGATATGCTCCTCTAACATGGGTCCACGGTGATTTCTTATGTCCACGGTGTTATGATAGAGTGATAGCCTATAGGGCTCAGGCATCCGAAGACCTGGATTTTTATGCATTAACCACGAAAGATTTGTGTTTTATGAGCGCCGTTCTTATTACCCCGTAACTCAGATTACGTGCCTCGAAATCTAAATAATTTACAGATCAATAATTTCCTTATTTACTAGTATCTGCCTGTTCTTTAGAATCCTTGAAATACACTCACTCTCTCTCACTAACGTAATTCCCGGACGAGCTGGTCACCCGGGCGGGCTGGTCACCACATCGATTTTTTGAATGCTTAGAATACTTGAAGCGATTCCCAACAGCCAAAAACAACATATTTTACTCCAAACTAATTAATTTAACGCGTAGGATATCTAGTTATAGTATGACCCTGAATACCACAATTAGAACACTTTGGCGGAGCTGGTCTTGGCGCAATTGAAGTTAGTGGTGCAGATTCCGCGGCCTCTCCAGCTACCCTCTCTGCCTCATTCAATTGCTCATTTCTCTGCGATATTAGATCTCTAGCCTCTGAAACTTCTTGGCCTTGATCAGAAGGCATTTGACGCTTAGATCGAGTTCTTTTCTGCTTCTCTTTCTCATTTGCAGCGCGTAGATCATGGTTTTCTTTCATTAGAATTGCTGCATTGAACAGGGCAATCTCACAGCCCTTTACAAGCTTCTGTAGAGGTGTCGAAGGGCTTTGGGAACGTCTTTGAAGATGCTTCTTGATAGAAAAGACCTGTTGGTTCAATTGGCGAACTGTATAAGGCATAGCTAGCGTGGAGCAGGTAGACCCTCCATGGCTTGAAGATGGCGGAGTTGAAGCTGGTAGAGTTGCTATCGAGATCTTCAGCTTATCAAGAACCCTTTGAGGATCAAAAGGAACTATCCCAGCTGCAGCGAACCCGCTTAGGATATTTGAAGCATGAAAGACTGTCTGGTGAGCCTCTGGATAGGCCTTTAGAAAGTCTAGCTTGTCAATATGGTTGAATCCAAGCCGGGTCTTTGCTTCTATCAATCCTCCATATGCATGCTTTAAAGGACCAAAGCAGCCAACATCAAGTGGTTGCAAGAGATGGGATGAATGCGGAGACATGCAAATAGCAATAATATCATGATCACTGCAGAGTTTATCAAATCAAGGCGTGAGATGGCTCCTATGGCCGTCCAAAACTAGCAATCAATATCAACCAATTGTAGAGGCATTTGTAGCAGGAATAAAGACTTTTTGAAGCCACCGGAGACCTATCTCATCTGTAGTCCACCCATTTGCACTGACTTCAATACGCCAGTCTCCTGGCAAGCTCTCTTCTTCGTACCATCCCTCTATATGCACCTTTCCTTTGAAGATAATGCATGAAGGAATGGCTCTACCTCTTGTATTAATGCATTCGATTGTTGTAACCCATTCGCGATTGCCTGGCTGGATTAGATGAGGTTTGCCAGGCATCTTAGCTCTAGAAACTACTCTAGTAGTTGCTATCTGACCCATAGCGAAGCCAGTTTCATCAAAATTGTAGATATCTTCATCAAGAATCCCATGGTCCATCTGAATCTTCTGTAGCTCATTAAAATAGGCCATGAGAACTCCAGGATTCTCGCATAGAGCTCTCTGACAGCTGTACTTTTTAGCAAATCGAGATTTGATATCTGGATGTTGATTGGTAAATTCAGTAGTCCAATTTTTGCCTACTGGCTTAGATTCAGAGATAGAATCAGATGCAAGAAGAAGATTGGCCATTTCCTGCACATGGGCAGGTCTAGGAGGAACTCCATGCGTATCTCTGGATATTATCCAATTTATCAGAGCTGTTTCCTGACTTTCAGATAATCGGAGGCCGTTGGGAGATATTTCTTGTCGAAATTGGATTCTATTGAGGCGGGATTGAAGTGTAGATCGAGGAATATTAAAAACAACTGCTGCAGCGCGAGCACTGGGAAATTGACCATTTTGAAAAGCTTTAATTGCGAGTTGAATCCTCTCCTCTTGTTCTGCTAAGTTTCGATTCGATTTGATTCTTTTTGGTGGCATGGTGGGTGGTTGAATAACTACGTGTAGCTAAACGCGTAACCTGTTGATGTGTTGACCAGCCCACCCGGGTGACCAGCTCGCCCGGGAATTACGTTATTGTTACGAGTATTATGTCATAGCTCAACAAGGTCACCTGACTTAAGCATCCACACAAACCTTGGACCTCGAAAAAAGTCGAAAAACAAAGCCCGATCTCAACAAATCCTCAAGAGCCGCCTTTTTTCTTTTTTATTCCAGGTCTTGATGAATTGATCTGAACTTTGACTTCTTTCTGTCTTACAAAGATGTCCTTGTATAGCTTATATCTTCAGCACACCTGAAACTTTCACCATCTGTTGGCGAACTCAATTGAAGCTCAAACCTCCGAGACAGCTAAAAGCCTTCATGTTTGGCTTCAAGTTGGTTACAGTATCTTGGCATACTGGCACGTACCTGCTATTTATCACTTGACGCGTCGCATCTTCCTTCGATTTGCTCCTTTTTATTCCCACAATGTCATCAACACCGTGTGTCGGTCAACGCCTGCATTTTTCATACGTGAAAATGGTCGAAGAGGCCCAGTTGCCGTGGAAGAGACTGAGGGTACCTGACAAGGTTGAGGGATAATCGAAGTGCTTCAAATTATGGATGCAATGGCTTGGAAGGATCTGTATGCGTTTCACGCATTCGCCCATGGCTTCCGTCCCATCGGCGCCTGCCTAGGACCTGGCATGATCAAACACCTATAGGGTACTTGATTCAAGATTTGAAAGAACCAGGTGCGATCAGGCATCAGTAACGGACTGGGCGGGCGGTGCCATATTGATATCTTCTTGGCCTGAACTTTATACCGGGGCGTTTTAGGTCGAACCGCCTGTCGTCGCTTCTTTTCTTTCATTACCTGGATGCTCTGGATGTTGCATACATGACATCCAAGCCTTGAACAACCTGATTTTCCAAGCTTCAGACAAAAGGCTTCAATTTGATGCTACGACATCTCTGAGGTGTGAGGCTTCGAGGCTGTATGATCATCAAAGCCCTGACACGGTTGTCATTCAATGTTTGGATAACCAAAGTGCGGCCAGACCCCGGTAGTCAACTGGGGACTGGTCGTGTCGGGCTGGCTGCGCGGAGGCCAGTCCGACCATAATGCTTTTTAACGTCCTTTTTGAGTCACAACCTTATCCTGGGAGGTCAGCCGTTCGACTCCCCTGCCTCCTTTTCGGCTGATACGGCTATATTTTGGAAGCCCAGTTTTATTTACCGTAGCAAGGCAAGAGAGTCTCACTAAATTGGTACGTCCTTCCTCAAACACGCTTCTTTTTTTCCACCATATCACACTCTCGCATTCCACCCCAAAACCTCGAGAATCACCATGATGAACCTTTACAATAATGGTAGATCCGGCTCAATACAAGCTGGAAATGACTATTCATACACTGAAAATTCTGATACCGATCTCACGAGTTCCCACGTTGATTACTGGCCCTTTTGCTCTTGCTTTGCTAACTGCTGTTAAGGTTCTACTAGGTAAGTGGTTCATGATAGCTAGATAGAAGTGAATAAACAAGCCTGAGCCGGCAAATACCTATTCATGAACTATTACTAGTACTAGAATGACAACCCTGTAACACTAGAGCATCAACACCAAACAACAATCACTTATAGAAGACAGAACCTATACTATACAGCCAGTAGTACTCATAACCCACTCCCCCCACCTGCACCTCCACTCCCACCCCCATCCAAATCCCTCTCCTCCAAAACCCTCCTCACCCACTCACCCTGCGTCCTCTGCGTCTGTCTCTGTTGTTGCCTCTTCTGCACTAAACTCGAAGACGCCTGCGACACAACCTGATCCGGAGACTGAGCCAAAGACTGACTCTGCGCGCCCCGTCCCCGTCGTGCAGAATTAATCGAGTAGATGCAATACGAGCATAGCACGACGGCCATTGTGAAGGCTGCAATGGGAGCGTTTAGGGACTTTTTTTTGGTCAACAGTTAGTTGAGTATTTATTTATTGGCTTTGTTGTTGGATAGGGAGGGAATACCTACGCTTGAGGAGCGACCGAGGGGCTTTTTGGTCATTTCTGTGTTTGGGTTTGGGTTGGTTCTTGCTTCATAGGGACTGACGGTTGTTGGGGAGATTGTGGCGGGAGGTTGTGGTGAATCGTGATTAGTTGCCGCGACGGCAGAAGCCTTAACCTGTTACGAGTTTCAGGTTGTAGGGAACATATGATTTAACCAATCACTCTGAATAGATTTCAAGATAGATCTATATACAAATTTCTAGCAAACTCTATAGATTGAGACGGGAAAAATAGGCTGGAAATCCTAGAAAGACAGGGTACAAAAGCACATCATCTAGGAAAGACAAGTTGCAATATAATGAAGATAAAAAAAAGAAATCGCCACGCCGTGATGTACGGCTACAGAGGTATTAAAAATACAGAGGTGAGATAGTATGCTGGATATATGTCATGGTCAACGTGCGCGGTGGACCTACTACAAGAGTCCAAGTCGGCTCTTGAGCAAGAGTACGGTCTCGTACACGGAGAGTTTCATCTCAACGCGAAGAAAATTCGTCCAGGCACAGAGGAATTGCCAGAAGTTGGATGGGCGCAGTAACCCGCCTGTCGCGTGGATGTTCTCCAACTGTTCTTCGAAGACGGTGCGGGTTGCGTAGCGGGCGAGGATGAGGAAGGTTCGTACGGGGCCTTGTCGAGTGTGGAGGTTTTCATCGAGACTGCGGGCTATAGAGCACATGAGTTAGGCCAACGTTTCTGAAGATAATGGGAAATGGAAAGGAGGGTTCTTACTGAGATCATTTGTTTTGAGAATTAGGAGCATGATTCGGGGCACCTGGCCTAGTAACTCCACCAGCTGTTGCAGCATGCCCTCACCAAGAGCCCCTGAAATGTTTTCCTTCTCGGTCTCTGTGCGGGCTGAAGCGATGTTCTTCTTGGTCAAAACGGTGTAGTCTCTGCCCGTGATTGCACTTGCGAAGAGAGGGAACTGCTCGTCCGTGACGCCGGCTACCTTGCGAGAGTATTCTCGCATGCGCTGCTCGTCCGCTTCAATAACAGATAGCCAGAGCTTAGCATAGTTGCGGCGCGTCTCACGAGGAATATCACGGTATAGACCATGGTCGTAGAGAATGATGTCGAAGTTATGACGGCTTCGGTTGGGGTTTTTACGGATGGCGATATTCCCACCATGAGGATCACAGTGCAATGGAGCCTCATTGCCGAAAATCATCTCGTTGAAGATATGGGCCAGCGCCGCCGAAACCTCATCACGGTCGATATGATTGGCATCCAGAAATTCCAAGTCGTCAGGTCGGTGGCCAGACAAGAACTCCATCACGAGGATCCGTTTCTGTGCCGATACAACTAGGCACTGTTAGAATGCACAGCACGAACTTGGATTAGAGATAGTAAATACCTTCCGGGATGACCAGCGGAGCATCCGAATGTTTCTTGAAGTACTCGCTAGCCCTCATAGCATTTTGCGCCTCCATACGGAAATCCAGCTCTTGCGGCAGTGAAATATCCATCTCGCTCGAAAGCCACTCTAGATCATACTCAGGGAAGAAGCGCTTCAACATCGAGAACGTAAACCTCGTCAGTGCCAGATCCAGCCGCGCCCATTCCGTCAACACCGGATGCTGCACCTTGACCGCGACCTTCTGGCCCGTTTCCTTCAGAATCCCAATATGTACCTGTGCCAGAGAAGCAGCGCCAATCGGCGTCCGCTCAAACGACTCAAACAGCTCATCAATCCTTTTGCCTGTATCAGCTATAAACAATTGCTCGATTGACTCCATCGACGAAACGGGGCATTGGTCTTGGAGAGGGATGAAGGTCGTCGTCCATTCTAGCGGGAGAAGGTAGCCCATGCTACTCAGATGTTGTCCCAGCTTGATGAAGATAGATCCGTTCTTCTCAAGCACGCGCAGAGTCCGTTCGGCACAACGCTTGTGGCAGGCGCGAATCAATTCGCTTCGTTCCTCGGGCGACGAGGTCTCTTCTTTGAGGGTCACTCGGTAGCTAAAATAAGAATCATGAGTATGGGATTCAGCTAGTAGTTCCAATGTGCCTTCTTGACTTACTCATTGATACAGACCGCCAACGTGCTAACAACCCTCCCGGATCGCTGCGCGGCGCCGATGATATGTTGAAAGTCATTGGCGACCCAGTATTGGCCGACCAAGAGTAACCCTGCGATTAGTGCATACCTTTTCCACGAATTCGGTGACTGATCAGTCCTAGGCTGCTTTTTTTGACCACCGGGTGTCTGTTGCGGTTTAGATTGAGCGAACGACTTCGTGAAAAAAGGTGTTCGGGAGGCGCGCGGTGAGAAGATCGCGGTATTCGACTTGGCTGGGTAATCGTTCCATGGGTAGGACAACGCATGTGTCAGACTGTGTTGAGAGGGAATATCCCTAGAAGCTGAATTCGAAGTATATCGGATGGGCGCCCGAGCAAGACCGAAAGCCCGCAGTGAGGGGCGGAGCGCCACTCTCATACCGGGTAGGAACGATGCCGTAGTATGGGGAGCGACGGCAAGTTGAGGACGAAAGAGAGCCAGGCAATACCTTTCATCCGTACCACCTCAAACCCATTGAGCGAACGGTGCAGTTGTAGATGGATGGAGGGAGAAGTTGAAGCCGATGGCGGAGACAAAAAAATCCTCGCGTGGCCGCTGCATCGATAGTCGTGGCGTTAACCGGCCAAACTCTCATCATATGGACTTTTTCTAAAGGTATCAATTACGGAGTATGTGAGATTGAAATGTAACCGCTACTATCTACATGCACCATATCCATATCCCCTTCCCTTCCCTATCAGTCAGACAGTTACTGAATTAAAAAAAATCCAACACACAAAGAATGAGGCATGTTACCAAAAGAATACGCCCCCAAATGCGCCTATACTATGCATTGACTTATAGTCCACAACCATCAAGTCTCTTTCGACAAAGGAAATCTGTAAAAGAATAGACAAATTGAATCTGGTCCGACGAACTAGGGTGCTCGCTCTGCCTCTAGCTGTGTCAATCGCCGCCGCCGTGGGAGAATAGATTGCCGACGAGATATAGAGCTTGGAGGTCGAGCATCATCCTCAGCTAACAATTCGACATGCGACAGTCTATTAGGTACTCCACGAGCTATCCTGGATCTTGACGCACCCGAATTTCCATTGACAACACCTGGGATGCTCGTGGTTGCTCCGTCCCTGCTCCCAGGACGAAGCGCGAGCGCAGAGCTGTTGAGAGCGCTTCGTGGGTGCCGTTGACTCCCTTGACCATCGAAGTACCCTTTCGATTGGCCCTGTCTGCTCATTTGAGGAGTGGCAGGCGCAGACTGGTTTAAAAGTAGGCCAGGGGACGTTGCAGACACACTTCCGCGTCTAACATTGGGTTTGCGCTTACCCAACCCGTACGACTCGCTTTTTTCGTTGGACCGGATGAGCTTCCCAGCCATGTCCCGAACAAGGATTGCAGGATCATGCTCTAGTTCCCGAATCGCATCCAAAAGACCGTACCCTGCGAGTAACCCACCCTGTTCCTCGCTTGAATCGCAAATGCTAGATATAATGCGGAGTAGATTTAAACGAACAGCGGCCTTGTTGTGATAAAGCTTTTGTCCAATCCGGCTGAAGAGGTCTGGCCGCGCAAGGGTCGAGGCGATGGGAGGACTAAGCCTTAGGAGCTTCTGAAGAGGCTCGAGGAGGTTCTCAAATGCGTTTGCCTTTGATAACGTTAAGCACCTGATGATTGCGTCTGTAAATGACGGCTGTTCATAACGGTTTTCCAACAGGTGTTCTTCGACCTTCGCCGTCTCTTCCTGGAGCCTGTCACAATTAATTAGCTTGTGTAGCAGACATCAAAAAGTCACTACTCACCATGTAAAGATAGCGTCCAAGGCAGTCACCTGCCAGTATGGATCAGAAAGCAACGAAATGTAGAAGGCAAGTCCCTTGTTGCGCCACAACTCCCGACGGCCGACTTTTCCGGAATGGGCCATATCGCATAGGATCGGCAAGGCAAACTCCTTCAGTGGACGCTCGGTCTTCACGATTTTCTGCAGCAGGGGCACGATGCCATTCAAAGCAGCATCTTCTTGCCGCGATTTGTTGAGTCGGCACATATTATAGATTGTGTTCAGAATCTGGTTAGAAACCTCTCGGAAGTGTGGGCGCTTGATAGTCGACCGCAAGAGGTCAGTCAACACGTCAATAGCGTTCGAGTTCTGGAGAGCTTCAAGCGTCGTTGAGAGCATAGACAGGTTCTTGATGAACTTTAGCATAGTGATCTGATGAGCGGGCGTCATGCGCCTCAACTCCTTTAACACTCCTAGGGGCATCGTCAGTGCAAGTAAAGTCCGAGTCCGAGATGAGGCTCACTGTGTAAAACTGTGCGCTCAGAAACCATCTCCTTGACATGATTCTCGGCCTGTGAGAAGATGAAGAATATATTTGCGATACGGCCTTCCACTATCTCGGCCAACTCCCCTTCTTCGTCCAACACTCGACTCAAAACAAGGGACAGCGGGTCCAAAACAGAGCTGCGAGACAAGATTCTGCAAAAGTCGTTTTTCGGAGTGGAACCCTACTTGTCTGTTAGGTCTTGTCCTAGATGATGGATGTGGAGTCATATACACACCTGTAATTCAAAAACGCTCCAGATGCCGTTCACCCCAACCAGAACTAGGTCCCGTTCATCTTCATAATCGTCCTCCAAAAATTCAACGAGCACATTCAAACCTCCCGCGCTTACAAACATCTGGAGAGTAAGAGTCGAGGTTTGATACATTTGCTGAACAAAAGCTGCCGCTTCAAGCCGTATCTCCTGTGGATACTTCTTAGCAGCAAATTCGTTGATTATGGGAATGCCGCCAACGAAGCAGAGGTTTTCCTGTATCTCGTAATCATCGTAGATAATCGCATTGACAATACGTAGTAGACACAGTGTAATGTCGCGCTGACGGCATAGATCAAGAATTTCCAATATCGGCAGCATGCCGTGAGCGCTAATGATGATGTTTTTTGTTTCTGGGAAGTCGCAGAAAACAGCTAATAGCTGCTCGGAGATCTCCCCTAGCACGTCTTCATCTTGCGATGTTTTCAAAGAGCCAACAAGCCCTTCCACTTGATTTCGCAGTCGAGCATGTTTGTCACGTGCGATGTTGGCTTCAAGGTCTGTTTCGTCAAGCCCTTCCTCAAGTTGTGCAAATGGATCATCCTCATCGTCCAGGTCTCCCAGCCAAGAGTTGTTGGATAGTTTTGAATTTAGCATCAATGTGCTTTTATTTGAGCTTTCGTCGTTTTCAGCCTTGTCTAGCGTAACTCCATCCACCCCGAGAATGTCGGAAAAATCTTCATCGTTTTCGTTTTCGGCAAATTGTTGGATTTCGACTGCCCCGCGATATCGCTTGACAGAAATTTGCCTGCTCAGTTGAGGTTGTTGCTCTTCTTGCTCAGACGAGCTATGATACCGGACAATGTCCCTGGACCCTGCTGGCTCCAGCGAATCTGTCTCATCTGTTTCCTAGTCGATGTCAGTAAAATGGTCACACCCATTGTAGACAACTTAGGCTGCACTTACTTGAAAAGCACTGAGCTTGCGATCTAAGACGTCTTCATTTGCCATGATAAGGTCAGAGTAATCCTCAACTGAATTCTCCTTATAGAACAATGCCGGACGATGTTGCCGTATCGGTGAGGATGAATTAACACCGTGGGCTGGATTGATGGAAGTCTTTATAGGCGGACCACGCTTCATATGCGGACTGTGTGGCACGCTCTGAGGCTGTGAGGTTCCTGTACTTATCTGCTGGGATGGGGGAGGTCGAATCGTTCTTAAAGGATCTGGATCTCCGGCCTGCAGAGACCTCCCAAAAGAGTCATCGAATTCCTCAAAGCCATCGTCAGACTTCAGGACGGTACCGTCAAGAGAGGCAAACGCCTTCAGCTTCTCGGAGGAAAGCATTCCTCCAAAGTTGTCGTGTGGCCGAAGGTGAGGTAGCTGTAGTGCACTTGGGGAGATGGCGGTAGCAAAGTCGTTGTCCCAATTATCTTCCTCTGCAGAGATAGGGGACCGGAACCTTTCCGCCACATGTCTGGAAACCGGACTCGGAAGTGTTTCTTTTGTCGGGGTATACCGAGTTTGGCCAACGTCGAGCCGTAACGACGGTGGGTTCTGATTGTCATTCTTGGTCCCCTTCCTTAAGGTACTTGATCCAGGCGAACGTAGTGCCTCATTCCACTCTTGGACACTTCTCACTGCTTCTTCATACTCGGTTGACTTCTTGGGAACTACCGAATCAGATCTTCGGGCGTTGACAATCCATGGATGCTTGAGGAGCTTTCGCGCGGACACACGGAGATTGGGGTCTTTCTGGAAACACTGCATCAAGAAATCTTTTACCACCTAAATAACATTAGCAACAGAGTAGGGATATGGTAGGGCGCGACACTCACCGGAGAGGCGCCTTGCGGCAGTGGAGGGTGATCGTCATTGACAATCCGGAAAAGAGCCGGCATGGGCTGGAGATTATAGTAGGGGGGTTTCCCCTCGAGCAGCTCAATGACGGTACATCCCAGGCTCCATATGTCTGACGCCGTTGTTGCACCTGATAGTTCGATTACTTCTGGGGCCATCCAGTACGGAGTACCAACAACGCTGGACTCGCTTAGCCCAGTCGTTCGGCTGGCTACACCGAAGTCTGCGAGCTTAACAAGGCCCTCTTTCGTTGTGAGGATATTTGCGCCTTTGATGTCTCTATGTATGACACCCTGATCGTGTAGATAAAGAAGACCGTGGAGAACCTGAGACATATACACCCCCACTAGGGTCTCTGGGAAGCGGCCGAAGTTCTTGGCAATGGAGTGTAGAGAGCCGTTCTCGCAATATCTAAACCGTTAGCTGTTATACTTTTCCCCTCTCAACCGGAACCAAGCATACTCAAGAATGATGTTGAGCGTTTCGGCTGACTTGACAAACCCCTGGTACTTCACGATATTTGAGTGCTGTGGTTCTCAAGTCAGCACATACTATAGGGGCAGGGGTCATCGCCTTCAAAGCACAGAGTATCATACATCCAAGTTTTTCAGGAGATCGATCTCCAGCTGTAGCACGCCGAGTTAGCAGGTAAGATGAGCACAGTATGGGGCATTGTACCATAATGACTCGCAATTCGCTCTTTGGAAGATCTGTGAGCTTGATCTGTTTTACAGCAACCGTCTCCCCGGTATTCCAGTTGAGTGCCCTGTACACCGACCCAAAGGCACCTCGACCCAAACAATCACCGAGTTGCTTCAAGGATCAGTCAGTTTCGACCGCTAGGGCGACAATACAGGGGCCGATCATACATAATCCTTGAGTTCCGCAACATCTTTCGCTGAGGTCTTCACCATCCTCTCATCCTTATTTTTTTCTTCTCGTTTTGATGGGCTGGAACCGAGTCTCGAGAGCCGTGGTTTTGCGGGTGTGCCAGGCATCCTGGAGGCCGGAGAAGGCCCCTCGGCCCCCTCGTTGGACCGAGACACCATCACCGGTTAGGGTGTCGATAAATCTTGGTAATAAGGGCTCGGGTTTATTAATTCGAGGTCTCAGCTCTGGATTGTACAATCTCGAACGTGAAATGGGGAAGGGAGGAAAGGGCAGGCGCCGGGGAGTCGGTCGGGTCGCTCATATCAGCACAATCACTACGTCGCAGCGTATATAATTAGCAAGTCTCGATAAAGGGCCGCTGGAGAAGAATGATAGAAGGAAGAGATATATACTGCAAGGGACCGATGAATTGTTTTTGTGGAGAGGGGGGGAAAGAAAGACGTACCAGAGGGGTCCTTGTTCTTGCACTCATCAAGCTGGCCTGAGGAAACGCGACAGGGCACATGGGCTACTGACTTCTGACTCTAGCCAGCACACTGGGTTGTCAGCAGATTGACTAGGAGCAGTGATAATAAATAAATTAAAAGTATTAATACCTACTCTGTAGTGTGTTTCCTGGGGAGCTGAACTCAGGGAACAAGAATTAGCGGATGTTTTCATTTCCTCCTCCACAGCCGCCACTATTCGAAGCATGACGCACTGTTCGGCTGCTTGTACCTCCGATCAGCCTTATCAGCCTCATGGCGCTTTCACAGGAGCCAGAATTTGAAATTTAAGATACTCTTGAGACATTATGCGTGCTAGGAAATATAAAAACATAAACTTGAATGGACGGAGAAGAGTGATGTGTTCAAACAGCACGAGACACCGTTTGTATATACATATTTGTCCAACGTCGAGCCTAGGAGTCGTAGTCATGATGTGTTGCGGAAGCCTGGGCCTGCGGAAATATGCTAAGGGTATATTGGTTCACGACCCTGGGGCTTCGTTGCCGTGCTCCGGAGGCAATTGATTCGCTTTTCTGAGAAGTCGTAGAACATCTGAGACGAGGTAAAGGCTCCCTGCAATGACTAGGGGGCTGTCGTTTGCCCTGCTACAAGCCCATTCAATCGCACCGAGAGTGTCCGTTCCGAATGATTGTACGGCGCCGACGCCCTGAATGTCCCGAGTACACGAAGACAGTTCCTCGGGGTCGGCAGCTTTGACCCAAGGCATCCCATCAACAGGGCCAAAGCTCGTTGTCGCAACATCATCACCGGACTTGATGATTGAATGGAATAATGGACGAATATCCTTCCCATGTGATGCTGCGATGACCCAAGTGACATTCCTTTCTCCTGGGCGCAATTTGTGATCAACGTAGTCTCCAAGAACTTCAGCTGACTGAGCGTTGTGTGCACCATCCAGCAAGATAGGCTCTTTTCGTGCAGTAAGAGGCTCCAAGATGATTCTTTGTAAGCGACCTGGCCACTGCACAGAAGAGAGTTGCGGAATCAAGGCGTCGGCATCAGTTCCCGGGCGGACTTGCGGTAGGGCAGCTTTCAGAGCAGCGACGGCACAAGACATGTTCGCTTTCTGATGGGTCTGTAAATCGAGACGTCGAAACAGTTTAGCGAGTGAAGGCAATTGGGGATCTGGCGTATCCGGGAGAACGAGAGCAGCATTCAAACCAAGCTCCCCGATGCGGGACTTTATCGCTTCCATCGCCTCGGGGCAGTTGGTGCCATCGACGACACAAGTGACCCCAGGTTTCAAAATTCCAGCCTTCTCCTGAGCAATCTGTTCCAGTGTACTCCCTAGAAAAGCCTGGTGATCGAGGCCAATTTTCGCAATGACCGAAACCAGGACATTATTCAGAATGTTTGTAGCATCCAAGCGGCCACCCATACCCACCTCAACTACTCCGACCTCTACTTGCTCATGATTGAATATCTCGAATGCCGTCGCCGTCAAGAGCTCGAATTCGCTTGCCCCGATACCTAACGATTCATCCCGTAGCTTAACCTTCGCCTCGATCTGCCGGAAGAGCGACTCCTGAACAACCCGCTCGTCAATGGTGATGCAGTCCCAGCGATCTATCAGGTGAGGAGAGGTAAACCGGCCACAGCGAACCCCGCCAGACTGCAGGAGATGTGATAAATATGCGCTGATCGAGCCTTTGCCATTCGTGCCCGCAATGTGAATCGCCTTCCAGGACAGAGGGGTCTGTTGTAGGAGACGGGATATCCGGCTGAGGCCAAGCTCAATCATTCCTTCGGCTGTGCAGCTTTCATGAAACTTCAAAATCAGCCTTCATGATCAACAGTAAGGGAAATTGGTCGAAGTTGTTGACCGCCTGTGGGTTGTTCATTTTTCCAGAACATCAACCAGTGAACCACAGCTGTCAGCAATCAGCAGCTAGCTTATCAAAAGCCACGCGATAAGCAGACGTGTGCCTGCAGCCTGAGGTATCGATCGGATTCGATCCGCAAGTCAACGTGGAGTTTCTTTGCAAATTCCCAGTAAGAGGATGCTCCTCTTTGAAGTTTGAATAAGACTCTTAGGGATCAAATTGTAATTAGCCGATAAATATCAAATACGAGGTGCTTGCGTGAATAATGCTCAGCTCTCTTGGCGATCACTCGAACCGCCGAGGAAGGCGGCTGTACTGGATTCTACATTGGTTTCAATTGCGCCACATTCTAGCCTCGTCCGAGCGCGCCCACCGGCTCCGAGAGGCCTCAAGGCTCAGGCTCTACCTCCGCTTTTACCTTATGCAAAATCTCCATCAACGCAGCTATCCCGCACCACCATCGTCGCGTCACTTCTCAACCCGTCACGCTCATTATTGTATGGTCCAAGGGGCGGCGCTTCATTTGCAGATTCTTTTCAACACGTTTAAGTGAGACACTTCGCAAATATGGGCATCCCGTGAGTTGTCGCCGTTCTCCCCTATGTTTCGGGTGTCTGAGACTCCGCGCGCTACACAGCGCCTGGGGAACAACTATTCTGACTCTTTGTAGTATGTACCGTGAGCCTTCCCCGACTGAGGCCACTAAAAACAATACTTTCAAGGATCCTTGTGCTGCCGCACGCTCTGCGATTCGCCGCCAGGCCACCGTCCGCCGTCCCTCGCGTTATGGTGGCTCTGCTTTGCGCAGCGCAACCCTGCGCTCCCCCTTTCCTCGCCCTATAGTAGATGAGATAGAGCGTGAGGCGAATGGCTTACCGCACCATTCACATTCTCCCGTCCCGATTCCCGTTCCCGGCGGGGACCCGTTCGACCTTAACAGCAGCTTGGCTGACAATAGTCGACGCGAAGCCGGACTGCGAATCCTTGGTGATGCGCTCCGTCATAACCGTCCAGGTCAGCGGTTGCGAATACCGCGAACCTCGACCTTGCCCGACCTCCACTCCCGCTCTTCGTCAGCCGTTAACCCAAACAACCGGCCAGACCACCAGGAGCATCTTCCTTTCAGTCCACGATTTGCTCCCGCCATCGCATACCATAGGTCATCAACACCTCTATCAGGCCCAGACCTTCGCATGTCACCTATGCCGCGACATGATATCACTGGGGTAGATCTTCACCCCGGATCTTTCATACCCTTATTACGTCGAGTTGGCCAGCGCTCTATCAACGATGCGAATCTGCCGGGCCATGAACCGCTAATCGATGGTCTGGGCGATCGTCAAAGAAGTGTGGACTTGGAAGATGACCATGCGAATGACGCCTGGGAGACCCTTCTGACAACAATAGCACCTGACACGAGCCTGCCTAGCGCTGATTCCTCTTTTACTTCTGCCTCTGCCTCAGGCACAAATGGCTCCCGTAACGCAACAATTAGAAGCTCTGCAACTTCACTTGAATCTTTACAGAACTCTTTGCACACCACTGCCCCAACGGTTCAGATGACTCTTGATCCTTACCAGGATTACCCCAATCCTTGTGACTATCCAAGCTCCACTGATTCCGAGACCGACTCGGACGGAGAAATCACCCAACAATCACTATTCCGGCGCTATCGCCGTCGTATGCGTCAGGTTGAGTCCATGAGACGCTCCCATAATCTCCAATCGACCTTGAACAACCCACCCTCTATACCCACAATATCCTTTGCATTCTCGGACTCTTCGGCGGACCAGGATTTGCATCATATGCAAGCTATCCTAGATCGACTTGCTCGGCGGGAAGATATCCCTGATGACTGGTGGGCGGCAGCTGGACTGTCTCGCACCATCGGTCAAAGAGGTGGGAACGACGAACCACACGACACTCATGTTCTAGATGGACCCACTAGACGGGGATGAGACGACTTTTCTGCTTCTTATTATATGTTAAGTATCTATGATTTCACTGTATGTGCTCGTGGGGGAAGAGTTTCAATATGCGCGGGATTTTAGCGGGAAGGATATGATTCTGGCGTTTTGTGGAGTTGATATGTCTCTTCATGAGGTTACTGAGCCAGTGATCGGTTCCCATCCGCAGTGCTTGGTTCGTTGTGTCCATAATTTATGACGTCTATGTTGATATAAGGCTCCGAGTCGGTAGACTGCGAGAATATGCCAACGACGGAACCCACAAGGCACTTTATTGAGATACAGAATCTTAACTCATGACTATTGAATACCCGTAATATTCTTGAGAGTGAGCCAATTCGACATTGTCTTCTGTGAGGACGTAAATAAATTGAATCCCGACACGCAGTCTACTCCTGCTGCTAGTTCCAAGTCGCGTGAGGTAGGGTAACTCACCTAAAAGAGACATCCCTAGGGTTGTCTGGGAAGAATTGGCACCTACTCACTACCTGTGCCACTGTCCGGACTACTACTACATGGTCTACAGAGTACTCGGAGTAGAAGATGTCGCCTGAGAAAAACGCACTGACGGAGCTCATCGCTCCAGACCCGTCGCGTACCCCACTCTGACGACAAGTCCCCGCCCGCCAGTATTTATCATAAATTCATGATAGCTTCTATCGCTGCCACTGGGGATATGCCATTGCCATCTCGCACTGAGAACTCTTTAACATTGTTAGACTAAGACATCTGTGCTCGACACCCGGTTTAATCATCACAGTCATTACACAATCGGATATCAAATATCCAATATCTATCGCCGAGCTCATACTTTCCCCGTTCGATTGTCGACCTGTACTCGATATAATATAGCCATGGAATCCCAAGTATCCAGACTAGTCAACAAAATCTGGGGTAAGTCCAATGCAAAGCGACCTCATAACTAAAGTTAGCGAACCAACCCACTAACACAAATAACCCAATGCACAGATAAATTCCAGAAAATACCCGAAAACGCCCGCCTCATGATCGCGGTCAGCGGAATCCCCGGATCAGGAAAGACAGAACTCGCCATCATAATGGCCCGGCGAATCAATCAAATATACGGCGAACAAAACGAAGGGCTCATCGCCACCGCAATCCCAATGGATGGATACCACCTCACACGGACACAGCTTGCCCAAATGCCCGACCCCGAAATGGCGGCCGCGCGACGAGGCGCAGCGTTTACGTTCGACGGGGACAAGTTCCTACAGCTTGTGCGGGCGTTGCGAGAACCGTTGACGGCCAAGTCGCAGACTCTATACGCTCCTAGCTTCGATCATGCAGTTAAAGACCCCGTGGATAATGATATTCCAATTGCAGCATCTAGGCGGGTGATATTCTTTGAGGGGAACTATCTAAGTCTGGATAAAGAGCCGTGGAGCTCAGCGGCGAAATTGATGGACGAGCTTTGGTTCGTGGATGTGAATTTCGATGCTGCGCGGCAGAGGTTGATCAAACGGCATGTTAAGGCGGGTATTGCGAAGGACGAAGCTGATGCTGAGAAACGGGCAAATGAGAATGATCTGGTAAATGGGCGGGAGATTGTGGATTGTAGGCTGGATGTGCAGGAGGTTATTCAGAGTTGTCATGATCCTAAGTGGGAGTATTGATATGCATAATGGGTGATGATGATGATGACGATGACGACGATGACGACGATGACGACGATGACGATGATGACGATGATGACGATGATGACGATGATGATGATGATGATGATGATGATGATGATAATAAGTTTGATGTTGAGACGATTTTTAATAGGGATATGCAATATGAGCACTGGATATAGCTTCCTGGCTCGGTTGCCAGTTTCTAGATATCTTCTTCAACCACCTCCAGGTTTCTCCCCTATACAGGTCTATATTTAGTCGCTGATACTTGGTATTTCTGGTTAGATTATCTCTCAATTAGATGGGTCGAGACTCGAGACTCGACTTAATGCTAATAATACCGGCACTACTATCGCCGGATAGAATATTATCGACGCTGGCACCAACTGAATGCATTAAATTGTCCATGGTTCGAGTTGGTAGATACTGCCTAGGTAAATTCGGATTTGCCCTTGCAAGACCGCATGATGATTCTTCGACCCTCTAAGTCTTGGAGATATAGTGCTGAGCTGTGTAAGCTCAAAACCCACCTAGTGAGAGCCTTAGTTGCAAAACAGGTAGTCTTTGTCTATGCCGATGGGAACAATGTTGTTCCGTAGGGCAATACAGGGAAATTGGAGACGTGGGCCAGGGACGAAGGGACAAAGGGATCGGCAGGGACAGTTCCTGATTGGGTGAAACAACCCTCTGCTGATGCCCTCCAATTCAACCTTGTTATTTCTCCATCAAACAGTCATTTTTGTTGCTTCAAGATCTCATCTTCAACTCCCCAATTGTCTGTCACTCTTTTACAGGCCTCTTTCTTTCGTTTATCATCCCCTACGGTCTTTACCACTTCACTACAGTCACTCCTTTAAGACTATCACTACTTGCGCCGGGTCCCATTGATTCCCCTGAACCTACTCGATTCCGATTTTATCTCCAATTACACCGTACACAACGCCATAATGCTTTTCGCCAAATCCACTTTGTGTGTCGCCCTTTTTGCTCTTAGCAAGATTGTCGCGGGCGCTACCACTCCTGCCTGCCTGCTTCAAGTTGTCGGGTATGTTCAGGAACAAGACCTAAGGTCATGACGAGTCGAAAGGACCATATTTGCTAAGAATATCTCTCATACAGTCCCGAAACACCAGGCAACCTGAAGGCAATTTGCAAAACAAATGGCGATGAGATCCAGTCCTCCATCAGGGACGTGTGTGGAGACGACTCCCAGGATGCCCTGAAGCACTACTCTCAAGTTTGCGAGGATGGCGGCTTCGAAGTTGGTTCGTCACACTTTGAAATATGAAAGACTGAAGTGCATAGCTAATTCAGCATCAATAGACATCGCATCCGCATCTACATCAACCTCCTCTTCCTCTTCCACTTCCACCAGCACTTCATCTTCGGATTCCGAGTCCAGCACTTCATCTTCGGATTCCGAGTCCAGCACTTCAACTTCGGATTCCGAGTCCAGCACCTCAAGCAGCGGCGCTGAGACCACCGGTAGTGCTAGCTTGAGCTCTAACGTCGAGTCCGCTTCAGTTACCTCAAGCAGCGAAGACCCTACCGAAACCAACAGCGCCGCTTCTGACAAACAAGTCTCTGCCGCCGCATTTGCTGCCGTTGTTTTCCTTGGGTTCGCGGCTACGCTCTAAGGGCACCTTGATGGTTGTGTAATATATTTGGCACGTGGGTAATATTCTTAGAAATACATTCGCTGCGACTTTTTTTGCAATTCATACTTCGTTAGTTCACTAGGATTGTCACTTTTTAGAATCAAGTTCTCTCGTTATGAAGAAAGATAATTGATCGAGGATATTCCATATCTGTCTTATGCACACTTAAAGCCAACATGCCAACAAAATCATAAGTGGGCATAAAATCGCTACTGTTTTGCTGTGGTTCTACTGAGCTTGCCTGTGATGGACGAAGGTCACATGACTTTGCTGCTTAGCGCGTTCCCACGAAGGTTTTTGACGGCGGTCCATTAAGTCCAAACACGAAAATTCGCGTTGATCTCCACTGGGAACGCGTGAGCCGGATCAAATATCTCCATTGCTCGGCCCCTCCAGTCTCTTTTCCTCTCATCCTCCTCTTCCTTGCCTTGGAACTTATTCTCTCTTTCAGTGAAAACTTGCCTTCCTGTCCTTGTTCTAAAGAACGTCGAGTCTGCTTGAGTACTACGATTATCATTATACCCTCCTTGCCTTTTCTAGCTCCTTCATTTCACGTACTCGCCGGGCCACTCCCCCTTGTCCTGCAGGATGTTTGTCTACAAGAGAGGTATGTCAGCCAGAGATTAGCATTTCTAAGATTTAGCCTACCCTTGACTTCAATCTAAGCGCGTTGTCGCCGATTTTGCTCGAATTTCACCGTGTTGCCACTCCCTGTCGGGCTCTGCTAATGCATTAATAATCCACAGATGGACGCAAAGAACGCGTACAGTTCGACAAGATCACGGCTCGTGTGTCTAGACTCTGCTATGGTCTTGATCCTGAGCATGTCGATGCTGCTGCTATCACTCAGAAAGTCATCTCTGGTGTCTACCAAGGGGTAACTACCATTGAACTTGATAACCTGGTATGAACGCCGAACGCTCTCGACGAGTTACCTGTGCTAATATTCTTCATTACAGGCTGCTGAGACTGCGGCATACATGACCGTCACCCATCCAGACTATGCCATACTCGCCGCTCGTATCGCCGTCTCGAATCTCCATAAGCAAACGAAGAAGCAATTCTCCCTAGTCATTTCAGATCTCTACTACTATGTCAATCCGAAGAATAAAAAGCCCGCGCCAATGATCTCTCAAGAGATGTACGAGACCGTCATGAAACATGCCGACGAGCTCAACTCAGCTATTGTATACGACCGAGATTTCAATTACAACTACTTCGGCTTCAAGACTCTTGAGCGGTCATACCTGCTGCGGCTCGACGGAAAGGTTGCCGAGCGTCCTCAACATCTACTTATGCGCGTTTCCGTTGGAATCCATGGCAATGATATCGAGAGGGCAATTGAGACCTACAACCTCATGTCCCAAAAATACTTCACACATGCCTCTCCCACTCTGTTCAACGCAGGCACTCCCCAGCCTCAGCTCGCCTCTTGCTTCTTGGTTGACATGAAGGAAGACAGCATTGAGGGTATTTACGACACCCTGAAGACGTGTGCCATGATCTCCAAGACCGCTGGTGGTATTGGTCTGAACGTCCACCGAATTCGTGCCACTGGCTCTTACATCGGCGGCACCAACGGAACATCCAACGGTCTTGTCCCCATGCTCCGGGTGTTCAACAACACTGCCAGATACGTTGACCAAGGAGGAAACAAGCGTCCGGGTGCCTTTGCTATCTATCTGGAGCCCTGGCACGCTGATGTTTTCGAATTTTTGGATCTCCGCAAGAACCATGGAAAGGAGGAAGTGCGTGCTCGCGACCTGTTCTTTGCCCTTTGGACCCCGGATCTGTTCATGAAGCGAGTCGAGGAAAATGGTGATTGGACCCTCTTCTGCCCCAGCGAGGCTCCTGGCCTGGCAGATGTCTACGGAGATGAGTTTGAAGCTCTTTACGCACAGTACGAGAAGGAAGGCAGGGGCCGTCAGACCCTTAAGGCCCAGAAGCTCTGGTATGCCATCTTGGAAGCCCAGACTGAAACTGGAAACCCCTTCATGCTCTACAAGGATGCTTGCAATAAGAAGAGCAACCAGAAGAACCTCGGAACCATCCGCAGCTCCAACCTTTGCACGGAGATTATCGAATACAGTGCTCCTGATGAGGTCGCTGTTTGCAACCTGGCTTCTCTGGCCCTCCCAACATTCGTCGACGCTGCCCGTGGCGAATATGACTTTGGCAAGTTGCATGACGTCGTGGAGGTCTTGGTTCGCAATTTGAACAAGATCATCGACATCAACTACTACCCAGTGCCTGAGGCCAAGAAGAGCAACTTCCGTCACCGTCCGATCGCCCTTGGTGTCAACGGTTTGGCTGATGCTTTCCTCGCCCTGCGTTTGCCCTTTGACTCCGCCGAAGCCAAGCAGTTGAACATTCAGATCTTCGAGACCATATACCACGCGGCGCTGACTGCGTCATCTGATTTGGCCAAGCAACTTGGACCTTATGAAACATACGAAGGCTCCCCCGTCTCGCAGGGGATTCTGCAGTATGACATGTGGGATCGCACCCCTACCGATCTTTGGGATTGGGATTCCCTCAAGGCCAAGATTTCCCAGACAGGTGTCCGCAACAGTCTCCTGGTTGCGCCTATGCCTACTGCTAGTACTAGCCAGATCTTGGGCTTCAACGAGTGCTTTGAGCCCTACACCTCGAACATTTACTCTCGCCGTGTCCTTGCCGGAGAATTCCAGGTTGTCAACCCTTGGCTGCTCAAGGATCTCGTCGACCTTGGTCTCTGGTCCGACAACATGAAGAACCGCATCATTGCCGATGGTGGTTCCGTGCAGAACATCCCTAATATCCCCGAGGACATCAAGGTTCTCTACAAGACCGTATGGGAGATCTCCCAAAGACGTATCCTGGAGATGGCCGCAGACCGTGGTGCGTACATTGATCAGTCGCAGTCTCTCAACATCCATCTCAAGGAGCCTACCATGGGCAAACTTACTAGCATGCACTTCGCTGGTTGGAAGATGGGCTTGAAGACCGGCATGTACTACTTGCGTACGATGGCTGCCTCTGCTCCTATCCAATTCACCGTCGACCAGGAGCAGCTGAAGGTTGCCGATACCAATGTCGCACGCGGCAGTAACGCCCTGAAGAAGAGAGCCGGTGGTGTTGCAGCCAGCACCTACTCCGCGATTCCCCGTGCTCCCCTCGAGCAGGTAAATGACAATACCGAGAATGCTACCAACGAGGCACCTAATAAGTCTGCTGCTAGCGACGAGGCTGGGAAAGATGAGGAGAAGAAGGAAGGCGAAGCCAGCGAAGCCGATATTTACTCGCAGCAGGTTCTTCAATGCAGCATTGAGAACAAGGACGCCTGTGTCATGTGCCAAGGCTAATCCATTGTTCTTAATATTTTGGGAAGGTGTTTTGCTTTAATATTGGGTTCCTTTGTATTGATATCATGAGCCGATGGATCTTGTCTTTGTTGTATTTCTTTCTCGCGCTATGACGTTGATGCTATTGTTTGAAGTCAGGCATATTCTACATCTAAAATTTACCTGGCTTATTCTTATGTCTCATGGTTTATGGCTAATACATACTCGAGGTAGATTGATTTTGAATCGAATACATACATTCATATTATTATAGTCTGGACAGTAACGAAGATCAGACTCGAAGTCCCGATCTCAGTGAAGACAGACACAATGTTTTGTAATTGGTGTGATCCTTTTAAAATGAGGGTGGAGATGACCCCCAACCAGCCAGACTCGTGTTTTGATTCTATTGACCTTGTGCTCCGGAGAGAACAGAGTTCATGCAGGATTGTATGACAGATGACGTTCAACTCGGATTCTTGTCACTGTTTTGACTCTTGAGTAGAATTGAAACAGATTTCTAGTCTAGATATGAATTCAACCTGACCATGCATGGATTTTGTACTGTCTTGTTGGAATGACTGGGGCGATTATTGTCAGAGCACTGCCAGGTGCTGACTCGACTTTGAGTAAGACACCACCACAGTCCACTAACCAGTGCCGAGAAAGAGAAAAAGAAAGGGCAGTAAGACAGTGGCTCAGGGCTCTCATAAAGTGGAATCCCGGCCTGAAACCTCTCAAACCAATCCACCAGCCAGGTGGCGCAATGATGGCCAGGCCAGCGCAGGTGAACAAACAGCGAATAATGGCACGATGCCAGACGGCTGGGCAGAAATTTCGTTGATGCCCACGTCAGAGCAAGTGGCTTCAGGCACCGAGTTTTGGACTGCTGATCCCCCTGGCGAGAACACTTGTAAAATATACCAAGAACACAAGTGAAGCCACTGAAAAGGAGAGAGAAAGAGCGCTAACAAACCTTGACCCGTCCGATGAAGATCCAGACCCTGAAAGGAACCAGTCAGATTTATCGAGGTTTCTTTCATCGTAGCTTTTTGATTCTTCCAAGGCTCCCGGCTCACTTTTTACCAATGGGTGTTGGACAGGTCAGAGATGAGATGGCTCTGTGTACTCACTACTACTACTGTACACAAGTAGAACTTGAAGTTGATCAGGATGAACCATGGAAGATCCGTACTGTAATCAAACGAAAGTCTGGCTGGTGGTTCGTGGAGTGGGGTCTGGGGCATCTCGTATTGGATTTCAGCCGTTCTTTGTATGGTAAATGATAAAACGGACTAAACACATCCAGTTAGCATCTGAACGAGCAATAAATACCGCTTTTACCCATCTCACGCTCAAGACCCTCCTTCGCTTTTTAATCCTCAATCCTCTTCGTTAACCAGCGTCTACCACTCTCTCACTGCATTTCTGCAGCTTTTCGTTCCTTCAACAGACACTCATTCGACCGCGTTGTTAACGACCTGCTGTGCAGCCGTATATCAACACTCCATTCCTTGCTTCTGACCTAGGCGCTTGTTCCATCTCTTTGTTCCCACCTCCAGATATCCAACGCAGGATAAACTACATCTCATCATGGCCCCCATCGCTAAGTCTCTCGCTATCGCTGCCACTGCCTTCGCGGCTCTGGGCGCTGCTGCTCCTGGCCATGGCCACAAGCACAACCACAAGCGTGACGAGATCACCGTGTGGAAAACCGTGACCACCGTCCTCTGGACCACCATCGACGTCACCACCACCATCAACGCCGGCCAGCAGGCTCCTCCCAGTACCTTCATCGAGGAAACTGTGAACCATGCGACTGCCCCTCCTCAGGTCGAACCTGAGGCAGAGACCACCACCAGCACCACCACCAGCACCACTACCAGCACCACCACCTCCAGCACCAGCACCGTTGAGCCCACCTCGACCGTCGAGCCCGAGGCGCCATCTATCGAGACCCCCGACGTGCAGGTCGTCCAGCCTACCGTTCCCACAGTCTCCGTTCCTACCGTCTCCGTGCCCACAGAGAACCCTGTTACCTCAGTCACTTCAGTTGTCGCGCCTGAGCCTGAGACCACCGAGACTGAGCAGCGCACCGATGAGACCTCTACCGCCGACCCTGCTCCCACAGGCTCTAGCTCCGGAAGCAGTAGCTCCGGTCCCTGCTCTGCCGGCTCTCCCTGCACTGGTCAGATCACCTTCTATGACACTGCCACCTCCGCGAGTGCCCCCAGCAGCTGCGGCTACACTAACGACGGCAGCGTCGAGAACGTCATTGCTCTTCCTGTCGGTATAATGCAGGACAGCGACTGCGGAAGGTCCGTCACCATCAAGTACGGTGGCAAGACCAGCACGGGTACCGTTGTCGACAAGTGCATGGGGTGCGACAACACCTCGATCGATCTGTCGCGCCACTTCTTCAGCGAGTTGGCCTCATTTGCAGAGGGCAGACTCCACGGTGTTGAGTGGTGGTTGGAGTAAATGTCCACATTTGATGTGTTACCCTTCTGCTAGCCTTCTTCCATTCGTTATATTATATTTTTACCCTTCTTATCTATGGAATGACTCGCCGAGACATTCATTTACCATTCCTGTTTATATAGAAATTCGGTTGTTGCACACTTACCCAACCAAGGCATTGTTTTTATCTTTACGGAACAAAAGCAGAAAGGAGGGACAGGATCTGGAATCCCGTTGGGACTTATGACGCTACGAATGAAGTGTTTTCGGTAATTCTGTCTCGTAGTTCCTTGTAGATTTTAATTCCAGGTAGAGATGAGTAGGGTCGACAGGATGAGGATCTATCTATACAGAAATAATAAAGAGATCATCCATGGGACTGCAGAAATTGGATAAAGACGTCGTTGGGTTCCCCAGGTTCAGACCCGGTGGTTTGGATGGATTCCGGGGTAGACTAAGACCAAGGGCAACGAGTCGTGTGTTCATCTTGGTCTAAATACCTTCAGATTGCGGTTCTAGCAATCAGATGAACCAAGGAAACTAGCGATGCTTGAATTCCCGCAAGCAGGTCTGGTTTCTCTAAATAATTTAATGAAAGAATCCCTTGAAGTTGACCCACACAAAATCTGCTTTTGACTTTTTCCCCTCCCTTCATTTTCGGGTCTCTTCTCTCCGTCTCCAGCTTCATCCTCTCGCTGATAATAATCTCCATCCTCTCTCCATTTTCTTCCTTTCTCTCGTCTTCCCCGGGTTAGCTCTTGCGGCCATGGACTTCTCCCACTTCCCCAAATGAGCCGTTTAACATCATGCAGGACCGCAGACCCGAAGTCCTCGTTGTCTCCATCATCTTCTTCCTCCTCGCGACCATCTTCGTTGCTCTCCGCTTCGTCTCGCGCATCTGGATCGTTCGGAGGGTGGCCATTCATGACTATTTGATGCTTCTGGCCTGGGTATGCTTGCACAATCCATCCCCATCCTATCCACTCCTGCCCGCTCATCCACTAATGCCGTGTCCACGTCACAGCTCATCGACTTGGGATTCTCCTTCGCTCTCTTCTATGCCACCTCACAAGGACTTGGTCTCCATGATGTCGATATCCCTGTCGCCCAGCAAACCAATCTCAGTCGCGCCAATTATGCCTTTACCGTTCTATATGTGAGTTCTTCACGCTTGCCGAATGCGACATCCGCTCATGTCTGTGTTTCCCCAGAATCCCGCCTTAATGGCCGTCAAGTCCTCCATCCTCGTCTTCTACCTTACCCTCACCCAGGGCGAAAAGACCTTTCGCTATGCAAACTATGTCACCTTACTCGTTGTCAATGCCGCCGGTCTCGCTTTGACCTTCATTAACGTCTTCCAATGCCGGCCTGTCGCTGCCGCTTTTGCTGCCGCGCTCCCTGCCAATGCGCACTGTACCGATATCCTGACGCTATACTTATCCTCATCTCCTGTCAATATCGTCACCGACCTGGCCATCTTGTTCCTTCCCAATCCCATCCTCACCCGCATGCGTCTGCCTCGGAAACAGAAGATTATCTTAGTGATCACATTCAGCTTTGGCTTTTTCGTCGCTGTGGTTGATGTCATTCGCATTGCATACCTGCAGGAGGCTACTACATCCCGAGAGATCGCTCTTCGCCAGATCCATTTCCAAAACTATGGAGGGGGTGATTTCGCTTGTATGCATTGGCCCCTACGTTATTGGTCCCCTTTACCAACCAGTCATAATTTGACTAACTTTCACAAGGGTATGCGTCACTTTCTTTCATGTGGTCCGTGTTGGAAGTCAATGTCTCAATTATGTGCGCCTGTGTTCCCAGCCTCAAGCCGCTGGTCGCCAGATTGGTCCCTAAAATGATCCGCGACAGCGAGGGTAGCACTCAGACTAGCCCGTCCGACCCTCAGCTACCCCCGGCGCTTCCACCTGCAGACGCCATTCTTACTGGGCCATTTGGTCCCATGAGTCTTCCTGAAGTGACGGCGGGACCTACAGGGACTAATACCGACGCCGAAGCCAATACGACTACCCTTACGAGCACGTCTGATCCGCGCAGTATGACGTTCTTCGACTTTGTAAACATGAGAACGCCAGCCAACATGTTGAAGTTGAGCAACAAGGAGTCCATCGCGCCCAACGCAATCACGACCGTTCTATTCTTCCTCTGGGGGTTCGCTTACGGCTTCTTGGATATCCTCAACGATCAGTTCCAGCAGATTGTGCACCTTGATGGCTGGCGTTCTCTCGGGCTCCATTGCGTCTACTTTGGGGGTTACTTGGTGGCACCGCCGCTGGTTGGGCGCTTAGTGCTGAAACACTGGGGGTTCAAATCAACATTCATCACAGGCCTCTGCTTTTACGCCTGCGGGTCGCTGATCTTCTGGCCGTCTGCTGTGTTGACCTCGTATTCTGCATTTCTTATATCCAATTTTATTACCGGATGCGGACTCGCCATACTCGAAACTGCAGCGAATCCCTTCATCTCGCTCTGTGGACCGCTAGAGAACTCAGAGATCCGATTGAACATCTCGCAAGGAGTTCAGGCCGTTGGGAGCGTCCTTTCCCCTTTGCTGGCCAAGAGAGTACTGTTCCGCAGCGTGACCGATGTTTCCTCTCTGGTTGACGTGCAGTGGACGTACCTCGGAATTGCACTTTTCGATGTGCTCCTAGCAGTGGCCTTCTACTATCTTCCAATTCCGGAGGCGTCGGATGAAGACTTGGAAGAATTAGCTAACCGCCGACGGGATGACAACCGCGTCGCCCCTTTCGGAGTCCCAATCGTTTGGGTGACGCTCGCCTTGGGCGTGTGGTCGCAGTTCTTCTACGTTGCCGGTCAGGAAGTGTTTTCCACGAGTTTCGGGTCTTTAGTTACGGCCGCCTACCCCGAGTCCCACATGGACGAGTTTAGTTACCAAACAATCGGCCGCTCTATCTTCGCTATCGGCCGCTTTCTCGCCGCTTTTCTTCAGTGGTTCCTCAAACCTCGCTGGATTCTTCTCCTTTCCTACATCGGCATGGTCGTATTCGCCGCCCTTTGCATGAGAACCACCGGTCCTGCGGCCATCGCCATGGGCATGATGGTCTTTCTCTTCGAGAGTGGCGCCTTCAGCATCATTTTCGCCATCGCCCTCCGCGGCACAGGTCGGCACACAAAAACCGCCGGTTCGCTCCTCACCGCCGCCATTAGCGGCGGCGCCTTCCTCCCTTATGCCCAGTACGCGGCCCAGCATGCAACCAACAGCATACCCGATTCATATAGCGTTCTCGTCGCACTTTTCGCTGCTGGCGCGATATTCCCTATTTATTTGAACCTTGTCCCCGCGGCAAAGAAACAGGTCGACCCTGTGCCGAATGAGCACCTCCGTCATACCCGCCGCCGTCGCAGGCCCGGCGTAAAGTCGAACGCTCTCCCGCGCGAGAAGGGGAATCCGTCTCAAGGGGGTGTATATTCACGACGGAGAAGTGTACTTGATGGCCCAGATCCCCTTCCTACAGTGGAACTTTCCGGTCCAAATTCAGCCTCGAATTCAATATCCATCTCAAGATCGAATTCGATTGCCTAGCGGGATGCCCAGCGTGCATGCACGAAGGATGTCTTGAGTGATGAGTGATTATCATCCTCTCGCTATATTTTATCTACCGTTTCTTATTGTCCTTTCCGATATATTAATTTTCATCAGCATGAATGATACCCGGCGGCATCTTGGCCTATATATAATCAGCTTTGGAGTTTGGGTGCATTGCTTGCATCGTGTCATATCTTTTCCTTTTTGTCTATAGATATTATTTGTAACATTATTATATATCTTAAACAAATGCATTGGGATAGCCTTTGGAAGAAAAGAATATACTACTATGTTGTACCGTGTCTTCATACTATATTAAAGCAATACTATTGTAGATTAGGAGATAGATAGGGAATAATTTGACTAGCCAGTATCATTAATAGTAGTCCGTCCATCCGTGTTATACTGAACGCCCATTTTTCATTTGCAGCCCGCCACTCTGCGGCCCCTGACATACACATGCGCTACGTTTCGATCATCACCCGTCATGACATACTTCTCGAACACCCTCCGGAGCGAATCCCCATCTTCTCGTGGCGTCATGGCCGACTGCAACCCCGTCGTCGTTGATACCCAGACAGCATCAAGCTCCTTGCCGGCCTCGAAACTACCAACCCGGTCCTCAAGACAGAGGACCTTCGCACCGCCCAATGTGGCCAGGTAAAAGACCTCCTCAAGTGTCAACGCCTTATCTTTCCCCTCAGACAACACTTCACGCGCATTCGACGCAATCATCGTCTGTCTGATCACAGCCAACATCTGCGACGCCCAGCCACCGCCGCTATCCGTCCCCAACCCAACCTTGATACCGCGCCTCAGGAAATCCCGAACCGGAGCAACCATGAACCCTCCACCCACCGTCATGTTGGCGATAGGACAATGTGCAACCCCGCATTCCAACGCGTGAATCCGCTCCTTCTCATAGTCTGTCATGATAGTGCAGTGCGCGAGGATAGAGCGTCCATTCAATAACCCGTAACTCTCATACAGGTCAGCCTCGCTGCCCCCAAATTGGGGGAAGAGCTCCCTCGTAGCGTCAATCTCTTGCTGAGCCTCGTTGAAATGCGTCTGGACAGCCAGCGTCTCATCGCGCTTCACGATCTCCCCGAGACCCTGAAGAAGCTCCGGCGTACATGAGATCGCAAACCTCGGCGTCACAACCGGTTTCACGAGTGCGTTACTGCTATCGTCGGAGTTTCCGCACCCAGACAGACCCCGAATATGCCGAATACACTCCTCAGTCTCACGCAGGGATTCAACCGCGCTCTCTTCACGAATATAGTCCGGCGCATTCCGATCCATATTACACTTCCCCACAAACGCCCTCTGCCCCATCCTCTGACAGATCTCAGCAAGAATCTTCGTACCCCCCACATGCCTCGAACTATAATACGACGCCGTCGTAATCCCCTGTCTCAAAAAATCCCCGACAGTCTGCTCATACATTCCAGCAGCGTACTCCGAATCCGCGAATCGCGCCTCAACCGGAAACGTCACCTCACTCAGCCAATCCAGGATATGGAGACCCTGGCCGAGTCCGCGCATCGGCCATTGTGGAGCGTGGTTGTGTGTGTCGATGAACCCCGGGATTAGGAAGTCGCCTGGAGGGAGATGGTGGATTTGGGCGGAGGGGGGGATTGCGTTCGGGGGTGTTTGGGCGGGGGTTTTGTAGAAGGCTGTTATGCGGCCATTGGTGATGATTAGGGTGGCGTTTTCGAGGAGTTCGAGAGTTGTGGGGGTTGTTGAGTGGATTATGGCGCCTTGGAAGGCGAGAATGGAAGTCATGTGGTCTGTTCTTTTGTTCTAACTTCTGAGTAGTATGGAATTATGAATGTAAACCCCGCGGTGATGATATATTCTGGCGAGCTTATCTACGTACGTAGATGGAGCTAGACCAATTTAGGCTTTGGATACACGTCTCTGATTCTCTTCTTTGCGAGTCAGATTAGAATGGATTGCATACGAGATGGAATGATAACAGTACCTTTCTGCAATCAATAGATATATATCAGAATGATAGATACCTGACATCGAGATTTCGACAATCTGGAAAACGCGTAGTTCGGTCGAGTTTCTCGCCCACTTTCCAACCAGGTTTAGTGTCTTTGTAACTCACGTGACATCATTGATAGTCCCAATCAGGAAGTACCCCAAGATTTCAACAAGACAAGGAGGAGCTCTAGATAGCCCTGGGGGACTGCAATGGCTCAGAGAACGGAAAATTACAACCCCCTCCGGACGACGCAACGTGCACCCCGGAGCTGCCGATCCTGTGCGTCTCGCAAGGTCAAATGCGACAAGGCGGTCCCGTGCTCGACATGCATCAAACGCGGTGAGGCTGACGCCTGTACAAGGGAGATAGTCATTATACGGGGTCAGGTGACAAGGTACGTAAAGTCATTTCTGATGTGATCAGCTTTAATGTTTCGCCTGCGTTCAGGTGGAAGAACGCGCCGCATATACCTACTTACGAGGAGCTGAGCGTCGAGAATCAGCGCTTGCGGCAGGAGGCTGAGCATCTCCGATCTGACCATGGCCGAATAATTCAACATTGGCCTTCCTGGAAGTCAGCTAGAGCTGAACACGACGAGGAGGGTCTTGAGGACAGGCTCTGGGATAGTCTCTCTGCTGCCTGGACAGCTACGGGGTCTAGCGTCTCGACCTGGGATGATGTTGTCTTACCGAGTCCGGCGTGTAGTGACCAGCTCATCGCCTACGATAAAATGTGGAATTTATGGGCGCACTATGCCGTTGAGTATCCGCGGTTCCAAGAAGAGTGCAATAACTTCATGACTGCAGTGGAAAGGGGGTTGTCGCTTGAAAAAGCTGATCCATCATGGATGGCTGTGTATTTCAGTGTTATTAGTGTAAGTATTTCCCTCACTCGGTTGTGTATTTCTTGCCGTGATAGTTAGAGTATTGGGGTTGAATGCAGGCAGCACTTCTTATGATGGAAGATGACGAAGCCGAGAGGTTAATGCTCCCAGAGGGTTAGTTGCGTCAGTGCAAATTTGTCTTCTGGCAGTGCATATGTGCTAATTGGAAACAGGCCTCGACCGCCGAAAGATGTCTCGCATCTGGTATGATGCTGCTATCTTTGCTCTCTCCCGCGCCGACTTTATGAGGGTCCCTAGCATCCATACCGTCCAAGCCATAGCAGTCCTGGGCATGTGCTTCAACAACTGGGGAGATGTGGAAGTAGGGCAGCACATGTGGAGCTCAGCTCTGCGCATTGCTAGGCGAATTGGCTTGAATACTCCTTATTCGCATGCGGCTTCATCCCTGAGCGCAGAAGCGCAGCACCGGCTATGGTGGACGCTTGTTATTTGTGAATGGTAATTGACAGCTTCGTCTAGTGTCATATGGGTCGCGATCACTGACAAGCAATGACCAGGCTCGATTTGGCACATCGCCCCCCGGCAGTCGACGATATTGACTTTGATGTACCTCTTCCTTGTGCCGCATCGCCAGATGCAGGAGAAGACAATCGCGTTCACTACCACATCTTCATGGCGAGAACGGCGACCGTCGTCTACCGCTTCCGTGCCACGATTAGATCAGGCCTCAGGTCCCTACACGACATAGCTAGGGTTGTCCGAAATGCCGACGAGGAGTTGGCAGCAATTATCAACACCCTCCCTACGCACCTGCAGCCCGACATTGATGACGTCGAGAACGAAGAGCTGCGTCGGCTTCAGATTGCCCAGCCATGGTTAAGGTGGCTACGACCTCACACTGGTTCTCCTGCATCTCCGCCTCCGCATTCATCGTACTCTCCAAACGCAGTGGCTGTTGTCTCCTGGTGAATATAACTGGGCGAGGACCGTCTATGTAAGCTCAGCCATGAGCGTTATCTGGATCAACCGCAATTGGGACCAGCCGGCCTCTATGCGCAAACAATGGTACGTATCTGGTTACTTTGTTAGACAAGTCGTTAATGGGTACTACCTGTAGGGCCATATCCTACCATATATTCGTTTCGGCTATACTGCTCCTCCACGAATGCCAAAGTGAGCAGGCTGCTGACGTTGAAGAATATTACGAAGCCCTGCAGACTGCACTCAGTCTGTTGGAGGATGTAAAGTCGTGGAATGCGCTTGCATTCCATGCAGCTGCGATACTTCGAGAAAACATGAATAGTAGCGGCTTGGTAACGGACGCCTTATAATTTCGCTATAGGTACGGGTACGCTTTACAGCTCAAACGCTTTCTAAAAAGCTGAAACCAAACGCTCTGTGGGACTCTGGACTAAGGTTGTCCAGCCCGACATATCCTTTCAACTTGGACTCGTCGAGGTCATTGCCTTCCGCATAGTCGGGGGTGGGGCGACCTTCAAGGGTGGCAGTTAACTGGCTCTTCACGTAGTTTTGATTGACCGGAGTCGTAGGGCACGAGGCAATGAAAGCCACGGACGCGTTGTTCTTTCCTAGATGCTCCGTATCCACAGCGTGGCAGAGCTGAACGAATAAGTGGTCTGGTCAACAACGTTGCGTATAGAAAGCAAGAAAATTTCAAGGAAACTTACATCACAATGCCACCAAACAGTGTCTCCAGGGCTCATCTCCGGCACGTACATCAGACACTCTTCCAACCTGAGATGGGGATGCGATGACCGGCTGAGACGCTGGCTGTGCGGCTTGAAAGTCCCCGGGAACCACCCCGTCGAGTCGTCCAGCGTCCACTCCCCCGCATCTGTTATGTCTGCTAATAGATCTGTCGGCGGCCGGAAGAACGGCCGCAACAGCATGTATGCGATGGCAGCCTTGACATTCGGATAGACCATGATGGTACCTTCTCGCGGAGCCGTAGGCGTCAAAGCGGTCCAGCCCTGAAATGTGCGCAATACCCGGGAGTGCGCCATGCCCTCGTACAGCGCCTGGTGTGCGTCCTTGCGCACACTCATGTCGTGAGGATCAAATTGCTCCGGATTGCCGGAGAAAACACTGTCGTACACCTTCCGGTACGTCGGGTCGGCCCAGCGGGAGAGGCTGCCGGCATCGATGTGAGGGCCCAAGCCCAGAAATGGCATTCCCGGGGCACGGTCGCGGATGCCATCCAGATATACGAGGGGCTCCGAGGAGGTTTCGCCTGTCGAGTCATGCCATAGCTCGTTCAACTTACGCTGCAGACTAAGATGATTGGGATGAGAACGGAGGGCATTCTGAGTTGGTGAATTGTACAGGATGAACATGGATGGGCTCTCCTTTGGCCACGCTTTGATTGATCCCTCGTTGTCGGCAATAAACTGCTTGAGATTGTCATAGAGCGTCTTCGTCTCGCCCTCCGGAACGGTACCTCTGCACACAAAGGTACCGATGCGCTTTATTTTTCCCCGCTGGGCGTCCATGAAGCCATTCCGGAGCACCTCCGCGGTGTCCAAGATGGGTATGATCTTGTTACCTTTCTCGACTATTTCATCGGTGATGCTCCGCAGCTCAGTACATACCTTGACCCAGCTTCTGTGGAGAGCGCCGGCGCCGTACTCTGCAATTATGGCTTTCTTTACAGCCAGAAATTCAGGGTCCTGGGCCTCTGTCGCACCTTCGTGGGTGTATTCGGCCCAGGCCGGCCACTGTCTAGGCGGGGTAGACATCTTAGATTGCTGATAGCCTTACGGTCTGTCTTGATCCAGCTTGAATAATAGTCGAGGCGCCGGACGAAGCCGATACTAGGAAACTCCTCGCCAGGCCCGTCAATGTTAAATACCTTATCGTCGGTGGACACAGTCCCCGGCTGTGGAGACAGTTTACTTCGGGCCAATTCGCCTGAGTTTCTGTTCGCATCGCTTGTACCTTATCTGGTGGGTAAGTAGGAGGATGTATATCCATTGGCCAGCTCGCACGAGCTCAGCCGACACTATTTTAGTTTATTTTGACCGTCCAGGATTCTAGATTCTGATAAGGATTCCGGGGCAAGAAAACACTATGCAGACATGGCAAGCTGATAAACCCACGACTTGCAGATATAAGACAACCGCAATGACTCTTTCATTATGCGAGATTGTCCCAACTTCTGAGACTACACGATGGCCAAGTTCGAGCGTAAACATGTCTCTAGACTGGTCCCAGCTGACCACAGGGTGCTCATGCCCATGCTTCTCGCGGTGACCATTGTCAACTCAGCAGTGAGTTCCCAAGTCTAAGGGTTCCACAGATACTGACACCGGCAGACTCTAGGATACGACTCGTCCGTGATGAACGGCCTCCTCATCCTCCCATCCTACTCCGAGTACTTCCACCTCACCACTGCCACGGAAGGCCTCAACAACGCGGCCATGTGGATGGGCGGTGTCCTCGGTGCGTTCCTCATGCAACCAGTTCCCGACTACTTCGGCCGCCGCCGTGCAATCCATATCGCTGCCGCCGTGACCATGATCGGCGTCATCCTCCAAGCCGCAGCCCAGAACATCGCCATGTTCGTCATCGCCCGCATTATCGTTGGCATCGGCTCAGCCATCAGCAACGGCGCCGCCCCAACCCTCCTCGGGGAGCTCCTACCCCCGCACAAACGAGCCCGCGTCCTCGGCCTCTTCTTCTCGTGCTACTACGTCGGAAGCCTGGCATCGTCTATTGTCAACTATGGGAGCCAGAATATCAACAGTACCTGGGCCTGGCGGGCGAACAACTTGCCGAGATCAGAGATACTATCCTCCGCGAAGCTACAGAGTACCCGCGGAATCCATGGAGAGAGATCATCTCCACAAAAGCCAACCGGAGACGGCTTGTAATTCTATGCACGTTCGGTCCGATGGTCAATATGTTTGGAAACTTCATCATCTCGTACGCTACCTAACTACCTGGTACTGGCTTGACTGACAATAATAGATTCTACCTCACTCGTATCCTCAACCAAGCCGGCATTACCGACACCGTAACCCAAACCCAGGTCCAGGTGATCATCAACTGCTGGTCCTTCGCTGTCGCCATAGTCGGCAGTTTCATGCTCGACATCCTCGGCCGTAGGAAGCAGATGTTCATTGGTGTCGGCGGCATGATAGCCATGCTTCTCATGATAGGAGGTCTTATTAAACGTACCTACCTGCCCTTCCATCCATCCTAACCAACCCCCAAAGCCCCCTACTAATGCACAAACTCCCCCCCCAGGCTACGGAACAAGCACAAACACCTCTGGAATCTACGGCACAATCGCCGCAATCTTCCTCTTCCAAGGTTTCTACGCCTTCTCCGTCACCCCAATGACAAGCCTGTACCCAACAGAAATATCCCCCTTCAAACTGCGGACAACCGGGATAGCGATATACCGCATGTTAGATTCAGGGTTCGGTCTCCTGGCCTCCTTTACGATGGCGTATGCGATGGCGGACCTAGGGTGGAAATTCTACTTCATCAATGCGGCGTGGGACTTTGGGTTTCTTGTTGTTGTTTATTTTGCTTTTGTTGAGACGAGGGGGTTGAGGCTTGAGGAGGTTGACGAGATGTTTGAGGGGAGGGGGTTTCTTCATGGGGTTGGGGATGGGGGGGATTTGGGGGGTTTGGGTATGGAGAATAGTAGTAAGGATAAGGATAAGGATGAGAGTAAGGATGGGGTTGATAAGGTTAGAGAGGTGTAATACTTCTCAACCTACACATGACATCCAAACCAACCAAATCGCTCTAGTTATACGAAAGACCCCCCCCCCCCCCCCCTTCTTTCCAAATTATACATACTTGAACTACTCACTCCAACTGAAGAGGAAAGCTACACCAGTCATCCATCCGACTCTCCCCCCTAATCGGCCAAAGCTCCCGAAATCCCGATCCAGAGACACCACCACCCCCTGTTGCCATTCTCTACCTCTCCTCATCGAACCCCCCCCGTCGGCTTCCCATTTTATACACAAAGTCTCCATCGTCATCAGTATCAGATCGATAGATCTCCCAGGTCCTGTTCATCAGCCACGTGAACCCCACTCGGGCTAGACGTGGCTTAAGACCTAGCCTTATATCCACCGTGAGCGATTACAGTACGGATAGAGGCCCCGCAATGATAAGGCTTGGAGATTCGGGCAGTGGGTTTGGATATTGTCCACGAGCTTGAGGTTTGGGGTAGTAGTGCAGGACCGGAAGGTTGTTATTATATGTTGTGGCTGATGAATCCAATCCAATCCCAAGATTTAGTAGTGAGGGGGACCGTGGTGATGAAAGAGCTGTCCAGACAGATTCTGTGGTACCTATAACTAGTAACAATCCAGAAGAAGCGATTTCAGCGGAGGGAGTAAGTAGGCTGGCGTCAGTATCCAGACGTGTGGTTTTATTGAATCGTAGAACTACTATACAAAGAGCTAGGTTAGGTTCGGAGCCACCCCAGCAGCCATTTGCATGATTGCACCTTCAGTGTATAGTGTAGCGTCACTGGTATACTTGAATTTACAGGCAGGGAATCTCGATGGAGGGTATTTAGGAAGAAAGCTCTGATGGAAGATCTTGCTTGGCTCACTGTGGCTGAGTAATATCTAAGCGGCCACTGTGTATGTATGCAGGAAGTAAATCTATACCAGCTAAAAATAGTCGGCAGTTATACTACCACTCCGACTTCTCCTACAAATATAAACCAACCCTTCCCCCCATCCCTGTTTCCTAGTATAACGGGTTAACAACCATCGATCTCTACTGAATTTCACCCAATCCACTCTTTTACGGTTTACCTAAATAACCCCAGATTCATCCATCCCAACCACCAAAATGGCCAACACAACATGCAAAACCCCAACCCAATACGAACTCCCGACCCACGACGCCTCGTGCGGAATCCCAAACACAGAAATCTACAAATCCCTCTTCGAGCCCTGCGCCCAGCCTGTCGCGGTGCGAAGCTACAACGACGACTGCGCGCTCTGGGCTCCGGCTGTGGACCAGTCCACCCAAAATCTCATTGATTGTCTGTACAAGGCCGGGGTTAAGTGGGAGGATGTGTGGTGTACTGGGGGCGCTAATGAGACTGCGTCCGGGAGTTATCCTACTGCGACGGCGACGGCTGCGGCGTCGGCTAGTGCGTCTAAGACTACGAGTTCTGATGGGGCGAGGGAGACGGGCGATGATGACGAAGAGGATAAGGATGGTGAGAATGGCGGGGCTGTGGTGAGGGGGAGGGCTCCTGGGTTGGTTGCTTGGGGGGTGTTGGGGCTTGTTTTTATGGGGTTGTTTGGGGGTGTAGATCTGTCTTAGTTGAGATCCTTCTGTATAATAATCTGCTGTTTTCTTTGTTATATTTGGTTCATGGAATGTATACTAGAATCTCTCTATTATATATGGATATGGAAATTAGGGTTATATTAAAAGTAGAGCTTTAGAGCGTGTATGAAGTAGATACTGTGAAAGAAACTATTTCCCCACAAGCCTGTGCTGGGGTGTGTATGCATGCTTCTAGGGTTTTGTTACTCCAGGACATCATGACTGAGATTTGACTGAGTGTAGGTTGAATGTATGTGAATGTAAGCATCCAGACTGGCACATGACATTCTTCACTAATGATAAACCAATTATCCTAGGCAATGTCTACCTCCTTCCCAAACACCTCTTTCTCACAATAATCCGGCGCCGGCCACTCATCATCCACCCCCAACGAAAGCACCACAATATAAACAGGAAACTGAAACTCAACTATTCTCATCTAGAACTTGTCAGCTCAACTCAACCCGGTTCCGCCCATCTCACACAAATATAAGAAGAAAACTCACAATATCCCCAAATCCAATGCCAAGCCGAATCTCCAGCTTATAGCTGCGACTGACATTACACGTCTCAAACGACGGAGTCAGATAGAGCGGGACACAATGCCGGCTCCAGAGAGTAGCATCGAGGACCAGTGACGTTCTGTCCCCGTTCGATGAGAGGATCGGAGTTTGATTTCGCAGATTTGACATTGTTTGCACGAGGACGGAGCGCGTGTGTGGTGGGGTTGTTTCGCCTCGGGCTTGGACTGTGGTTGTTTCGAGGAGCATGGATTGGAAGTCGTGGAGGGAGATGGGATACTCGGTTATGTCGGAGGTGGAGTTTGTGATTTCTACTTCGAGTGGGATGGGGTGTCCTAGTTGGAGGAATGGACCGTTTGAAAGCCTGGCGTTGATGCATGTTGACGATGAGGGATCTGCGGTGCTGGTGATTGTCTTTTCCGCTGTTAGGCCATGTTGGCCGGATAATGGGAGACTGATGGTGGATAGACATTGGAGGTGTATCTCGCGGATCTGTATATTTGTTTGTTAGAGTTGGATTTGGATTGCTTTATCTGGGGGCTGTACTAACGGCTCTGTGGGTTCCGCAGATGATACCGTCCTGGCGGACAATTGTTTCGAGAGAGTATTTGATCTCTTCTGGGGTTGTTCTGTCGCCGGTTGACGGCGGGAGTCTGCGCAGTAGATGGGGTTTGCTTGTATGCTTTCCAGGGAGGCTTGTAAAGCTGGCCTTGTAGCATTGTGAAGCTTGGGGAAACTACTCGCTGTGAGCTGGCTATACGACCACTGTGGATTGGCCTAGCTCACCTTGATTGTAAAGGCAAAGGCGTGTTCGCCTGGAGAGACTGTCGCAGCTCTAGACGTGAACGAAGTTGCGCATTTACTGGGCGGGAATATTTGTTCATTGGTCTTGAAGAGCTGGAGCTGTGTTAGACTCTCACTGGGTGAGATGGGTGACAGTGACATACCTGATGTGTTTCAGTCAGCCCCGAGTCTAGTCTTGATGTCGCTGACCCGGATAGCTTTATTGTTATCGTGGAGATGTCCACTTGTGCTGCGGTGGCGAGGATGACATGGCCAGAGACTTCGTCCTCGTTTGTATAGACGGGAGGATCCCTGAGGCGAATTCGGACATCCATTCGAGGGTTGAAGAGGTGTTTTACTTGGGACAGCATGAGCGATCGGCGTTATTCAATTTCTATACAGAACAAGCAACTAGACACTAGTAGAGCAAGCAGTGGGTTTATTTGTAGTAACATAGTTTCGGTATACCGGTATGTTCAGCTAGCCAAGTTTAGTTCCGAGAAGAGATTTATCCGGCCATCCATAAGGTAGAGTGCCTAGAATGCCTACCAAAGCTGTTGGGATGAAGAGAGTTAGGGCTCCGACTATAAATGGCCGAGGGACCGCGCTGATTGGCCCGGCATAAGAGCGGACTCCGGACAGCCAATTAGAATCACGACCAATATGGGAGTAGGGATGGACAGTTGTCGAGCAGTAGCCTGATGCTGTAAGACTCTCTCGTGCGTCCATTATTGGATACACGTAGAGATTCTAATTCCAGCTACCCGCCTGCTTCTGATCTCTTCTGATCTCTTCGGATCTCTTCTGTCCCTGAATCGCTCAACCTCCTCCCTCCTCCCTCCTCCCTCCTCCCTCCTCCCTTCTCCCCTACCCCCCACGATTCCCCTCTACTAAATACCATGGACTATACACACGATGAATCCTGCCCTCTCCGTTTCGAGACGGCGGATAGCCAATACCCGTATCGCGGGCTGGCCCCTGCTTCTGTAAGAATTCACTCAAACCTCGCAAAAGCCCCTGCTGACTTTTCTAGTCCCGACCATACAGCATCACCGAGCAGGGCTGTCACTGTCGTCCACCATCGCTGCTCTCCCCACGCCCTGACGAGTCCCGCCCTACCAGCCCACCCTGGGCCTCTGGGAGCTCCGAGCAGGGTCCCACGGAAGCGCTCCTTGTCAGGGCCGACTCCGACGCTGCGAGCATAACCTCATGGCAGAAACGACAGACACTGGGTGGACGAGGAGGTCTGCGTCGGTACCCAACTCGCAGGGTCAATCTAATCAAGGGCACTGTCTTGAGCGTGGATTACCCCGTTCCAAGCGCTATTCTCAATTCCGTCGAGGGCCAGTACCGTAATTCGAATGGATTAGGGGATGAGGAGTTTACTCATTTACGGTGTATGTGCCGAACCGACTATACTCATAAAACTCATGAACTGACGAGTACTAGATACGGCTGCCACCTGCGACCCCGACGACTTCACTCTACGCAATGGCTACAACCTCCGAGCATCGATGTATAATCGGTACACCGAACTCCTCATCGCGATCACGTACTATAACGAGGACAAGGTCCTGACAGCGCGAACCCTCCACGGAGTCATGCAGAATATCCGAGATATTGTGAACCTGAAGAAAACGCAGTTCTGGAATAAAGGAGGGCCGGCGTGGCAGAAGATCGTGGTGTGTTTGGTCTTCGACGGCATCAGTCCCTGTGATAAACAGACTCTCGATCTCCTGGCTACGATTGGGATCTATCAGGATGGCATCATGAAGCATGATATTGATGGCAAGGAGACTGTTGCTCATATTGTCTGTTATTCCTTTACCTTCATCCCCACCCTTTATAACCTACGCAGCTAACTCATATGGTTAACTTGGATAGTTCGAATATACCACGCAGTTGTCAGTAACGCCCAATCTACAATTAGTCCGCCCTCAAAGTGATGAGCCATCGAACCTCCCACCCGTCCAAATGATCTTCTGTCTGAAGCAGAAGAACAGCAAGAAAATCAACTCCCACCGCTGGTTGTTCAACGCATTCGGACGCATCCTCAACCCAGAAGTCTGTATCCTAATCGACGCAGGCACCAAACCAGGCCACAAATCTCTCCTTGCCCTCTGGGAGGGATTTTATAACAACAAGAACCTTGGGGGGGCCTGTGGTGAGATCCACGCCCTGCTTGGCCGGCGCTGGGAGAAGCTTTCGAATCCGCTAGTTGCGGCGCAGAATTTTGAGTATAAGATCTCGAATATCTTGGATAAGCCGCTGGAGAGTGTATTTGGGTATGTCAGCGTCTTGCCTGGGGCGTTTTCTGCGTACCGGTACCGGGCTATTATGGGTCGTCCGTTGGAGCAGTATTTTCATGGAGATCATACGCTGTCGAAGAGGTTAGGGAAGAAAGGGATTGAGGGGATGAATATCTTCAAGAAGAATATGTTTCTCGCAGAGGACCGGATTCTTTGTTTCGAGCTTGTTGCAAAGGCTGGGTCGAAGTGGACGTTGAGTTACGTGAAGGCTTCGAAAGGAGAGACCGATGTCCCGGAAGGTAGGTTTCCCTTCTCTGCATATCGACAGATACTGATGGATATAGCCATTCCGGAGTTCCTCAGCCAGAGACGTAGATGGCTTAATGGGTCGTTCGCTGCGAGCCTGTACTCGGTCATGCACTTTACGCGCATCTACAAAAGCGGCCATAACATCGTCCGCCTCTTCTTCTTCCATGTCCAGCTGCTCTACAATATTTCCCAGCTTACTATGACCTGGTTCTCGCTCGCATCGTACTGGCTCACCACCTCGGTGATCATGGACATTGTCGGAACCCCCAGTGCAACAAACAAGTACCACGGCTGGCCGTTTGGAAACGACGTAACGCCAATCTTCAACAACGTCCTCAAGGTCCTTTACCTCGTCTTCCTCATGCATCAGTTCTTCCTCGCCCTCGGCAATCGACCAAAGGGGTAACTACTCCCCCCTGTTTCCCCCCCCCTCCCCCCCTTCTTCTTTTTCCAACCCACGCTAACTAACAAATCAGCTCCCAAATCGCCTACGTCCTCTCCTTCCTCTACTTCTCCCTCGTCCAAGTCTACATCCTCATCCTCTCCTTCTACCTCGTCGCCCAAGCCTTCGCCGGCGGTAACATCGACCTCGACTTCGACAACGGCACCTCAGGATTCCTCGCCTCCTTCTTCACCTCCACCACAGGCCTAGTCCTCATCGCCCTCGTCTCCACCTACGGAACCTACTTCATCGCCAGCTTCCTGTACTGCGACCCCTGGCACCTCCTCACCTCCTCATGGGCCTATTTCCTGGGAATGCCGTCAACAATCAACATCCTCAACGTCTACGCCTTCTGTAACTGGCACGACGTCTCCTGGGGAACCAAGGGATCCGATGAATCGTCTTCACTCCCGTCCGCGCAGACAAAGTCATCAGATTCATCGAAGGGGAATTTCGTAGAGGAGGTCGATAAGCCGCAGTCGGATATCGACACAGAGTTTGAACTTACAGTGCGACGCGCCCTTGCGGAGTGGAAGGAACCCGATGAGAAGAAAACAGTGCAGTTGGATGACTCATATAAGACGTTTCGCACGAATCTGGTGCTGCTTTGGGCGCTGAGTAATTCGTTGTTGGCCTTGTTGATTAATAATGCTGGGGTTACGACGTTGTGCTTGACGGTGTGTTATCCTTCTTATCCTTCCTATCCTATCCTATCCTATCCTATCCTATCCTTACACTCTGTATTGTATACTTGGACACTTTGATACTAATGGAACAGAATGAGTCGACGGTTCGCACGGCGTGGTACTTCAAGGTGATTCTGTGGGCGACGTCGGCGTTGTCGATATTTCGGTTTGCGGGGGCGCTGTACTTTTTGGCGAAGACGGGGGTTTTGTGTTGTTTCTCGCGGCGATGATATCTTCAAGTTTCTCTTGGATAATGCTCTGGTGTTGTATTGTATTGTAGGTAGAGTTGTATGTATTGTAAGTTGATCGCTGTTAGGGCTAAACTCCGGTAGAATCAGCGCTCGGGGTCCTCGGAACCCGATCCGTCTCTGATCCGTCTCTGATCCGCCTCTGATCCGCCTCTGATCCTGCCTCTGATTGGTCATTATATTTGGTTGAAGGCGCAGTTTGTCAGTCCAGGTCAGTCCAGGTCTTGGCAGGTCTCAGTCTCAAACGTTTTTTACTTTTTTCTGGATCTTGTCCCTGATTAATATTAATATACGACTTATTCCTCGAAGATTACTCCCTACAATTGAGTATTTACGTGTCTAGATTGAAACTCCCTGCAAGCTGACTCTTTCCTGGCCTTTCCGGCCTTGCCGATCTCGTAAGGCTGTAAGGCTGTACGCCGGAGTAAGTACCGCTACCTACCGAAGACCAAGAGTCTAAGACTGGCTCCGCTGAAATGCTACGGGTGGTAAGTGTAACTAGGCATCGATCCCCTATCAAGCATTAAATTTGAGACTAACCGCATTACAGTGCGACCCGTGCCACTCTCGCAAAGTCCGCTGCGACAGAAACGACCCCTGTGGCAACTGTCTCGACCAGAATGCCACATGCACCCGGACCCGGGGTATGAAGCGACTTCCCAAGAGAGACCTGGCCCGGATCCAGAGACGCGCTGTTGCTGCTGCTGGGCGAGGTCAAATCCATCACAACCACCCCCACCACCCCTCTGACTGGAGCCAGACCCTCGCGCAGGCTATGGAGCCGCTAAGCGATGATGGGTCCAATCTGGGCAATCTGAACCTCTTCCCGCAGGACGATGGGTTTCTGATGGATATGCTAGGAGGGGAAGACGGGCCGTTGATGTTTCTCGAGCGTTTCGAGATGGGCTATGAGTTGATGTCGAGTGTTCCGTTGACGGATGCGCAGATGATTAATCGGAGGCATTTGGAGCATTCGCGGGGTCTGACGTGGAATAGACGGCAGGCGCTGGAGTCGGCGTTGTCCGTTGCGAGTCAGATCTTGGGGAGTATGGAGGATTGCTCGGAGATGGCGGGGGAGGCTGCGGCTGCGGCTGCGGCGGTTGAGGGGAGTGTTCCCTCGGTTGAGTTCTTATATTGGATGTTAAGGGGTGTGTATTTGTCCTCTCCTGCTGGGGTCAGCATGCTTACAGAATGGTAGATATTGGCAGCGAGAAGTTCGGGGCGTTCATCTCCGACTACTTCAGACACGTTGGGAAAGAAACACTGAAGAAGATGGGATTATCTATCCTTTATAACACTGCTACACCCCCTGATTCGATATTGTACACCGTCTGTGTCAACTCCGTGGCTTTCAAGTTCCTCAACGCAACTCTCGGGACCGAAACGGACAACGAGCTCGCATCAAGACTCCAACACAGCGCCCTGCTCTACAGAGAAACAGCAAAAGCAGCTCTGAAGAAGATCCCACTCACCATCAAACCCTCCCTCGCTCTCCTACAGGCTCTCCTGTGCGGCACCTTCCTCCACCAAGGATCAGGCGATACCAACACCTGCCGCGCCCTCGCAAAGACCGCATGCAGAGTATGCATGGATATCGGCCTGCACCCGGCTGCTACAGATCTCCCGAATGTCACCGAGGAAGAGTACTACTGCTTTATGTGGTGCTATATCCTAGATCGAAACTATGCCTGGAAATTCGGAAGCCCTAGAGTTCTTATCGTCGACCCAGAGACCCCCATCCACCCATCCCCTTCAAATACGACCATCTCACAACTCCTCCTCATCTATCTCAACCTCGCCAAAGTCCAGGATACAATGATTCCCTTCCTTGACAATCCCATCAACACAACATCCCCCTCCCTATCCCTATCTCCCTCCCTACACACCGTCTATAAAACCCTCCTCCGCGAAATGGACTCCATCCGGAGCCACATCGACCAGGTACCTACTCCTCAACTACTACACCTCACCTCACCTCACCTCACCTCACCTCACCTCTAACCCAAGATCTTAGATAAAACCCCCCTCCCCAACCTGGAGAGCGCTAGACACCTCCTCCGAAATCGCCTCCCTCGACTTCGCCTACCACTCCATCCTCACAAACCTCCACCACCTCCACCAAATCTCCCTCGGCCACCCATCCCCGCTCATCTCATCCCCAGAATCAGAATCATACCTCGATGCCGCCCGCGGTGGCCTCCGTGCTTTGCTCACCCTCTGCGCTTCCTCCGATCGCCTAAAGACCGTTGCTTACTTACATTGGTATCCTCATCCCTTCCCTTCTATCCCAGATTATCAAGTTACCAAAACCACTAACACGAAGAATCAAGGACCCTCCTCTACTACCCAACAACAACCTACTTCGCAATCTTCTGCAACGCAATCGCAACCCACCACAGCGGCGACTTCCACATGCTCAGTGCCGTCTCCGAATGTCTAGCCCAGAGCGGGGCGCTGAGCGCCCCTGTTGCCGCGATGCAGGGCCTCCTAAAGGAGTTCGTGGCGCTTTCGAGCGGGTTTTTTATTAGTGGTGGTGGCGGTGGTCATGTTGATGTTGGAGATGTCTTAGGAGGGGTTTCTTCTTTTATTGAGCAGGGTGGTGGTGGTGGGAATGTGGACTCTCGACAGGGGGTTATAGATGTAGGTGGGTCTTCTGGCGGGGTTTGGGGGGGGGATGGTCATGTTGGGTTGTAAGTAGCAGTTTATGGGCGGTGTATGTATATATATGTATGTTAGTTTGAAGCCTTCTGTTGCTGTTGCTGTATCTCTTGGATTGGATTTCCACAAATATAGAATGGTATAAAGAGAGCTCATGAGCTGAAACTGTTAACAAATCATGGGTTGGGTATATCTGAATCTAAACTTAATCCTCATTACATACTATAGGTGGTAAGTCGTAGTTATCCGTTATCCCTTGTGGACACGACGCGTCCACATAGCAACCCCTAGAGCATAGTATGTACCTACTACATACATTCCAGACGCGTTCACGTTGATTTGATATGAACCCTGATAAATAGTATATCTCTCCCTATCTACCTAACTCAGTCACTCACCTCATATTATCCTTTCTCACTTGACTAAACCAAACTATCCGGCTCGACTATATACAATACTACTTTATACTACACTACACCACACAACCAACCCTAAAACCAAAAACAACCAACCTACAACCCCAACAACCCAAAACAATGAACCTCACCCACCTCGCCCTCACCCTAAGCCTCACCCTGAGCCTATCCCTCGCCCTCCCAATCGCAACCCCCCATCAACTACACTCAAACCCACCCCGACAACTCGGCGACCTCAAGATCCTCGACACGATCATACCGGGCAGTGGTATCACGGAGAGTGTTGCACGGCTGCGGGGTGATTTGGCGACGCAGGTGGGGCGTTTGACGAATTCTTGATTTTTGGGTTTTGGGTTTTGCCAATTTTGTGCCAGCTGGTGTTTCTCTCTCTCTTTTTCTTTTAATTGGTGGATCATTATGTTGGGGGGCGGCTGCTGTTGAGGTTTTGTAGGTTAGGGAAGTTAGGGAGGTTTAATTATGGGAAGTCATGTATGTTAGTTAAGAAAAGAAAAGGAAAAAAGGAATAATTAAATAGAGATAAACAGAGACAGAGACACAAGAACCGTACCTACGATACAACACAAAGATAATAACAACAACAACGCTAAAACATGCCCTCCATATCCAAATCCAAAAACTCGGGATTCATCTCCGCCGCATTCAACACGTCGTCAATACTCTGATCCTGAAACCCGCCACCAACACCAACACCAACATCCCCCCCCCCCAACCCCCCCAACCCACCCATCCCCATCTCCTGCCCCCGATCCATATCCATATCCATCCCCACAGCCGCCGCCGCATTATCCATAATCTGGTTGAGATTCACCTGTTCCTGGCCATCTGCGCCCGGGCCGGAGGGGTCGTCGAGATCGATGGGCGCCCCCTGGTCGTCGACGCCGAGGTGCATGTCTTGGATGATGTTGTTCATGTTCATGTTGATGTCGAGGGTTGGGACTTGGGAGGAGGGCGGGGCGAGAAGGGTGTTGACGCGGCGGGAGAGGCGGACGATGAGTTCAGCGCGGAGGGGGTCTTTTTCGGAAATTTTGGGGACGTCGGTGTGGATGAGGTTGAGGGCGTCTCGGAGGGTGAGGGTTGCCGAGCGGGGGAGGGGTTCTTTGGATGGGTCGATGGGGTGGTGGGAGTTTTGGTCTACGGCGTAGGATTCTGAGAGGGGGGCGCAGATGAAGGTTGCTGCGATGTCGAGGGCGAGGTCGGTGGTGTTATTGTTATTGTTATTGTTACTGTTGTTATTGTTGTTGTTGTTATTGTTGTTGTTGTTGTTGTTGTTGTTGTTGTTGCTGCTGCTGTTGTTGTTGTTGTTGTTGTTGTTGTTGTTGTTGTTGTTGTTGTTGTTGTTGTTGTTGTTGTTGTTGTTGTTGTTGCTGCTGCTGCTGTTGTTGCTGTTGTTGTTGTTGTTGTTGTTGTTGTTGTTGGCTTTGGATTGGAGTTTGAGTTCGTCGAGGAGGGAGGTGAGGACGCGGACGGAGCCGAGCATGCGGATGCCGGCGATTAGTTGGCGATGCGTGTAGGAGGGGGGAGCCATGGTGGCGTCGGGGCTTGTGCTCCAGAGGATTAGGGATTGGAAGGTGTTGCGGATGCTGCCGAGGAAGCCGCCGGGGGAGTGCGTGGTCCAGCTTTCTGTTTCGGACTTGTGGCAGCTGCCGGTTCTTTGGAAGGAGAGACATGGTTCGAGGGCGTCGAGAATGGGTTTGATGTCTGTTCGGGTTGGGTGGTGGGCTCGGACGTCTTTGAGTTGTTCTTCCAGGGACCGGGCGGTGATGTTTAACACGGTCAAGTGGATTTCGCGGGCGTCGCCTGAAATTGAGCTGGGGTTTACTAGGGACTGTAATGTCTTCAACGGGATGGTTGGATCCTGGTCGCTTTCCCAGATGTGATTTCCTAGCCACGTCAGGGCGACAACCAGTGACGGGAGAAGGAAAGGCTCAAGCAGGTCTAACTCGTCAGCTACGTTGGTTGTTTATGAGCTGGGGAAGGTGACTTACATTCGAAGCCCCCTTTGAGAGTGTCAAATTCCAGCTTTCCCGCTTCACACGCGCCTAAACTCTGGCTGAAGAGTGTGGACACGAGCATGTAGAATTCTTGCGGACTGCAAGCCGACATGGTTTCCTCGCTGATTCCTTCAGCGATGAAAAGAGCCGCTATCCATTCTCCTAGATTCTTGTTCTGCTTTTCGCTCAGTTCGTCGAGTTTCTGGCTGGATGAACCTCGCTCGATTACTTTCAAGATAAAGGAATTACTGCTAGTGATCCCAAGATCGAACGGTCGCAGATCGTACCGGTACTTGAACGTCAGCACTAGCAGCAAGATGCTTCCGAATTCATCGTACACCGGCTGGCTTTCCCCCTGGTCTTCATCCCAGTGCCAGGAATCGAGTAAAGCACAGAGTGGCTGCAGGATTTGTTTCGGACTGCGGAAAAGTAGCATTACATCTAGTGACTGCGGTCGGCGCGACAGTGAATTGCAGATATTCTTCAATGTCATAGTTTCTCTCTGGTTGCAGAGACTATGCATGACCTACTATTGTCAGCGTGGTCATTTAAACGTGTAGGAACGCACCTCTGTGATGGCACCAACGATGGCGCCCGCATTGCCCTCGGTAGACTCAACACTGCTAATCAGTTGCTCCGCGCGTTCATGGTTGGCGCTGATCTGCGCCACGAGCTCGTCTTTGACATATCCAACAGGAAGAGTCTGCATCGGGTTTTCACCGAGTAACCGCTCGATGCTGGATTCCGGGATCAGCTTGTGCGAGGCACAGGCAAAGAGAAATTCCTGCCGCACATCAGACAGCGCCGCGTTGCCCTGCATAGAGAACATTTGTGAGAATGAGGGGAATGTGTTTGGGTCTATCCGACTTAGAGCGTGGCTAATGCACACTTCCATCGGCAGCGATACCATCGAAACGGCCAGCATGGCGGCGAAGAATGGGGGCAGCTTGTTGACTAGGAACGAGCGAAAGAGCAGCATTGTCCGGCCTGATTCGCTACGGTACATCGCATTGGATAGGACGTCGAACGATGCGGTGATGATTTCCTCGATGAGGACCTCGTAGTGTCCCTAAAACGTTAATACAAGGTGGAATACTAGATGGTGAACTCACTGCATAGCGATTGAGGAGGTAGTTAAGCAGTATGCTGTCATCAACCAAAGGACGCCCGACAAGCTAAACACGTCAACATTGAACAGCTAAAGAATTGGTGGCGTACCATCGCGTTGATATATACATAGAGGCCAGCTCTAGAGTTAATAGTAGGTCCGTCGATCACAGACGCTTCGAATTGAAGCGCGTTGACATTGACATTATCCATCATGGTAACCTCCAATTTGGACGGTGGCTGTCCATATAGATTGAACTCTTTTTGCAGGCTGTCCAACCGGTTGCGGAGTGGAATAGACACGTCAACACAGAGCGGAAGATATGCTGAAAGAGCCTGTCCGAGTCTGACTTTGAGTTCTAGTAACTGTCAGCATGATACAAGTATCAAGCAGAAGTGTAATACCCTCATGGGAGTCCGCGGAAAGAATCTGTAACCCTCTTGCGGTCCCAGACAAAGCGGCAAAGAGAATGCCCAGAGCCTCGAATATAAGAACAGCATCCGTAGAGCTCATCAACCCGCCCGGCTGATTAGCATTTAGCTGGCTATTGTGCCAGGCGATAATCGCCTGGATCCAGTCCGCAATCGCGGAGAAGGTGTGGATGACCTCGAGGAACGATTTCGCTGTGGCTCCCGTCGAAACCGAGATCATCGCGTCCTGGATGACCCTGATATCGGTCATCAAAGTGTAGCACTTGGACTTCTTTTTGACCGCAGTCATATCGGCCCCAGGCGACGGCTTATCGTGGATAGATGAATGCTTCAACAAAGACGTCAACACTGTGGAGATCTGAGCATTCCCCATCTTGCAGAGACAGTCAATGTAGAGCGGGAGCAACGGATCCCATTTGACTCCGGTCGAGAGCCGTGTCTGAAGCACAGTCTCTATAAGCGAGGAATCACCGATCGGACATCGCTGAAACAGCAGTTTGCTCAGGTCTCTGAATTCCGCGGCATCGATCCGATGCAGCAAACACTGGTCGAGGAACGCCCTCCATTGTTCGGTGGCGCCCATGCTCTCGTGTCGAACATGCATACTATATATAAAATGCGGTTCTTGATATATTTCGATAATTCGTCCCACTTGATGGGCATTTGCCCTGTTGCTGAAGCTTCGACATTGAAGACTCGAATCACGGGAATCTCAAGGGCTGCTCACGTGATACACTACATCACATGATTGCTTTGCTTCCAGCCAATCATATCGATCTACTACAAGACAATGAAAGATACAGTAGTAGTAGTACTAGTAACTAGGAGATGTTCTACGGTCGAAGACAGCGACCGACAGAATACAACCCAGAATCCCTACCCTCCAACCACTCCCAAGCATTACACCGTGCGTCTTTCAATCCAGGGTCTGCTCCCCGTCGCAGCAAAACTGAGACAACCATTTTCCTGCCTTGACGCACAGCCAGCTGTAACGGTGTGTCCCCTTTCATCGTTGTATCAGTAAGATCAGCCTTATAGTCAAGTAACAATTCAGCCAGACAATCATCTCCAATATTCGCAGCATAGCGCAGACAAGTCCAGTTTTCATCATCGGTACAGTTGGGATTCGCACCCGAGTCCAAAAGAGCCTTGACGGTTCGGTCATGCCCTTCCCCGACCAAATTGTTGATAGCACAATGAATCGGACTCAGCTGTTCAATATAGGCACCCGCGTTTGGATCGAGCCCGCTTCGACACAGAATAGGTATCACGTCCATGCTGCCGTGCTTCGCCGCTAGATGTAGTAGTGTCTCCCTTTGGGAGGTATCAACCAGCCGCTTAGGATTCGCCCCCTGTTCTAGTAGAAGTGTAACCACTTCAGCTCTTCCTTCGATGACGGCTACATATAAAGCTCCATCCAGCAGTGGCGATAGATCCTCTCCGCTTGCTAGCCATCCTTTGATCGATTCTATATTTCCACTCTGGACGGCATCATGGAAGCCATGAAAGCAGTCCTCATCTTTGAGACCTCGCTGGCCGAGAGGTGGCTTCATGCATAGGTCCAGCACATCTTCGCCTGGCCCCGGCACGGCAGCAAACCTATCAAAGAGGGGTACAACTTGCCGTACCTTTGCCCGCAACATAATGAGTGCATCATTAATAATAACACGAGAAACCTCCGCCTCGGCGACTAAACCTCCAGGGTCTGTAGCCACAACCCGAAAGCTCTGGCGAACCCCTTCCGTCCGCGTATGATACGCCGTGACAGCCACAGAAACACCCTCTTGAACAGGCGCCGAATGTGTCATGGAGATCTGAGCGACAACCGACGTCTCACCCAGCGCAATAAAAGGCTCGAGAGCCTCGCCTGTGGCGAGTTCCATCAGCTCGATTAAGCTCGAGGTTGCGAGCAACGCGGGGGCTAGGGTCGTTTGCTTAGAAGCAAGCATACTTGAAGTCACCACTCGCGTGCGGGTTGTATCTGGTAGAAGTTTTCTGTTGAATGGAGACATGATATCTCCTGATGATGAGCTTCTTGGAATCGGACTTGGGCTAGATGTTGAATTGGGGTGTTGGAATAAGATGGAGGGGGTTCTAGTAGCGCCTCGTATTGCTCACCCAATGATAACATGTGCTTCATATTGCAAATTCAGCTATAATCATGTATCTCACATTGACCGTGCATAGCAAATACACTCTTCTCTCTGAGAATCTGGATGCTTTTGGTCATTCAGTGTCTTCTATATCAAACACACCGAACCAAGAACCAAACTTACCCACCCCAAGCCCTATCCTATCCCATATTAATCATCGCCCAACGACCCGACAGTCCCCTTCCCGGTTCCATGGTTGAAGATAATTAGCATCGGAAGCAACACCAATGCGGAAATTGCTTCAACCATGGCAACCCGAACCGTTGAAACATCGCTGCCTAATGCCCTATCAAATTTCAACAGGAGCAGGAACAAAGTAAGATTACTTTTAAGCATTTCCATGCCGAGTACCGAGTACCAAACCGACATCGAGATTATTACCATTGCCAACGGCCTACTTAACTAGTACTAAGTACATACTTCCGTACTCATCGTAGTACCTCGTAACTCAGAGAAAACTTGGCGAGCGACTCGGCCGAGATTGGCATGATTTGCGTATTGTATTGTCCGTTCTAACGCATAATGCATACAGTCAGATCGAGTCCTGTACGGTATAGACTGGTACCGTACAGTATCTTCTAGAGCTGATTGGATGAGTATAGTAGAACTTGAACGACGACTCACTGGTATTAACTAATGTACCTTGGATTAGTATAACCTAGAGTACAGGGTTATTCCGAGTCATATTCAAAGAGCCTCACTACTACGATTCTATAGAAATATATCGCTACTACTACTAAGACTCCAGAGTTCATCCGACTCCCACACTTGTAACTTACCTCATCTTCGATATGCGTACTAACTTAGTTAATGCCAGTGTGTGACTTCAGTCTTCAATCAACCCGATCTTAAGCACCGAAGTAATACACTAATCCCACCTAACCCTCCTATCCCATTTCATTCTCGAAGTCTGTAGTACTAGACTACTAGTAGTAAATATCTACGCCCCTGCAGCAAAATCCAATTAGTGAACAAACCAAAGAAACAATGGGTTCTGAATCTGACACTTGAATCATGATGCCCAATTCCAATAGTACTTGTCCGTACCCCTGGGGGAGGGGAAGCCCATCTGTACTCCGTAGTTACTAGTTCGTAGCTCTTCCGGCTTTCAATACGAATGTGATATTCTATCGTTACCTAGAATAATCTAGCTAACACGGAGTACTGTGAGTTGGGAAAAGGGGTTATTATTTACTTGAATATCCAATAATAATAAATTTGAATAATCATACTAACGAGTCCTGAGGCAGACCCTACCTGACTACGACTACGGTGCTTCGCCTAAGTTAGGTAGGTAGGTAGTACACGACTGGCTCAGAAGTAGGTAGGGCTTTGCTCTATTAGGCTGATATTCGCTCGTATTAGCCTCGGAGTCCTGAATCCTGAGGATGTACCTGACAAGATCGGATTTCACTTGTCGATTTCTGGATTGCTTTGCGATGTGGGGCTGTTTGTGTTTGATCTTCATATAATTAAGTTACAGAGTAGATACATGATATAATCATATAATGGATTCATCATTCTGTAGGTTCTTCTGGGGCTGGGGGAGTTGAGCATACGACATACTGCACAGGGCTGTAGGGGGTTACAAGAGATTTCCAAAGGTTGGTAGAAGATACAATACCATGCAAAAGGAAAAAAGAATAATAAGATAGATCGCTCGCTAGACTACAAAGTGCTGAAAGTGTAACCTCCGAACTTCAGAGCCGAAGTGAACTCGATAGTTCAAGAATAAGATATAGCTACAGAATGCAACATGAAACGCTCACTGGCCAGCCCGTAAATTGCAGGTTCCGTCATTCAGCAGCGCCACCAGCATCGAATGCTCCAGAAGAAAAGAAAAGGTCCACGCACGCTACTGTTTAGTAGTATTTATTATTTAGTAGGAATTCAGGGGGGATATAACTTCTAACAACTCTTATTGGCAGTCTGATTAAATAGACGAAGCCGATCATGATTGATTTTGAAAAAGGATTTAGTTAAATCTCCGAAGTTCAAACTTGATGACGGCAACAGGCGATTTTTTTTTCTCCACTGCAATCCGAACTTTCAACTTCTTTGTGGCTTTGTCTGCTACTAGGCACAAACCGGTGGGGTCAACGATCGGACTGACTCGTTGAGGAACGAACCTTGGAACGGCCTTCAGTTAGTTTTTCCAAGGAGTTCTTGTCCGTGCCTTCAAGGGCAGTACGTGGTGTATAGGGGGCCAGGGGTTGCTGTCTATCCACAATTCATCATGGCTTCCTCGTCTGGGTCGGCATCTCCGTGAAGCGTGGTCTATCGAATTCGAGGAACGGTGACCGGGGAGTTTCAGCCCGACAGGATCTACGAGTATGACATACCCCTAGGAATAGTTCGCGCTTCTCAAAAGGGGAAAAAAAGGACGTTGGAGGTTTCCGCCCCTAGGATTGACCTCTTGATGCCGGTTCAGTCGGACGGTTGGAGGTGACTGACAGTCTCACACACTTAGATAGGTTGAAGAAGGAACCATTGATCGTCTCCTGAGAAGATCGCTATTGAACACCGTAGTATTGCTCCCGAAACGCATATCCAGCCTGGGGCTGTTCACAGAAATATGGCTGGGCTTATCCCCGTGCACTTCGTGGTCGTGATGATTGAGACGATGAATCTTGTAACGCGTCTGGTGCTCGAGGTCCAACCATCCAATCTTCCATGGCCAGCCAGTCACTCCAACTCCTCTCGGCTGCCTCGATCTCTGAATCTAAAGGTCCCTGCAACGGTCGTAGAAAGGGGATGGTCTCCAATGGGGGAATGTCGTAGTCCTTTTTCACAGAAGCCCAGCCGCCACTCTTCGCCGCAAATAGGTAATTACATCGCTCTTGTTCGTGGAGAGGGCCGATCCCCAACTGCCAATCGTCGCCGAAGAAGCCCTGGAGTACGCCTGGCTGGTCCATTCCGGTGGCCACGAGACGGCGGATGTAGGTGACTAGAGAGACCGACGGGGAGGGGGTGTTTGTCGTGGTCGATGAAGGAGCTTCGTTTGGAAATTGCTGAACGGGGGGTTGGCGTTGGAAGGGGAGTCGAATGTTCAAGTAGGCGGAAAGCGCCTGGACAGGGCTACTGTGTTGCGCATGGTCGAGGAAGTAACGCTCGCAGTCCTGATAGTGCGGGTGCCATTCGAAGATGTCGAGCTTGTCACTGTTGGCACTTTGAGGCGCGTCGGAGAGTCCAAACATCGCAGATGGGTCTGGATCGGAGGTTCTTCGGGACGCCGGCGAACGGTCAGATTGCCGTACGCGGTGTCTGTTTCAGCCATTTAGTAACACATCCATTTAAATTGGTTCGATGCAGCCCGAAACGAGGCAACGGTGCGTGGGGTGGGCAGGAATCATTGGGCGGATGGGATGCGGCGCAGCATCGACTCTGAAACACCGGTCAACGCAGCTGGGGGAAGAGGGTGAAGATTCGAGAAGAAGAATAATCAGGCAAGGGTAATTACTTGGTGGAAAACACAGTCCGACTTCGACGAAGCAGCAGCGACACCCGACGACGAGGGGGAGAAGGGGACGAGGTGCGAAACAGATTTCGAATCGCAGAGCCGAGTCCTCTACCGGGGTGAGATTCGTTCACGGACATCTGCTAGGTGAAGCCCATCTATGGATAGGAAAGGGAAAGGCAATAAGGACGGTCATGACAGGGAGAATAAAAATGCAGAGGGATTTATAACGGAGAGATGATTCTGAGACGGGGGGGCCATCTGAGGATATGAAACGGGGCGCATGAGACGTACACTTTTGCGAGATGAAGCAAGAGGATGGGAATTGGGAAAGAGAGACTGAGCACAGATGCTGCGGCATCAAGAAAGTGGTACCCAATGGGCATGGGCCGTTGGTATAAATACCATTTCCCTGTGGGAGGATATTTTTAGTCTTACTTTCGAGGAATCAATAATCGCTTTCGAGCTTACAATTTACAAGTATGAGAAGGTCATCGCGTGTCCTGGTCCTGTCGAGCTGTGGATCCAGACCATCGCCAGATCGAGATGCTTTGCAGGGTGATCTCGAAGCGCCCTACGCTCGGGGTTCCTCGGACTATCTCCTGGTAGGAGTATCGCCTTGATTTGTTCCATGGTTGCATCCAACCAAGGATCATAAAGGGGTTATCCCTTCATTATGCCCAGTTGTTCGAGAACAATACAAGTCGATAGATAACGAGGGTCTTCAAATCTTCACCTGAATTATAACTCCTGTACAGGTATACTGTACAGGTATGGTAATTTCTGATCCGTATGAATACGAATACTACTGGTCTGTATTTGCCACGTACTAACTTCAAGTTTGACGATTGTATATAAGTTACACTGATCTCAGCCAGGGAAATGTGCGCTGCTATCCCAGGAAGCCATTATCGAGACTAAATCATCCCATGAGGCTCCGAATCCATCTTCCAAACCACCGCATCCTTCATCACAAAATCCACCCGTCGAAGAGCCCCGAGATCCCTCTCCGGATCCCCATCCAACCCAACAATATCCGCCTGCAGCCCTTCCTCAAACCACCCAAATCGCCTCCCAGACATATCCCCTCCACAAGCCTCCCATCCGCCCACAGTACACGCCTCCAATACATCAGCCACTGGAATCCCAGCCTGAACCATCAACTCCAGTTCCCTCACATTCTCCCCATGAGGAAACGTCCCCGTATCTCCACCACACGCAATCCGAACCCCCATCCCATGAGCCCGCTTAACCTGCCCTAGAATCTCCCCAAACCGCGCCGCATGCAGCCTCTCCGCAATCGCAAGAGTCGGAACCAGAACCACCCCTTTTTTCATCATCTCCCTGAACATCTCATCCGTCGCGAAATACACGTGCTCCAGCGTATTCACCCCAGCCCTGATAGCCGCCAACGCCCCCTCAAGCGTACAGCAATGCGCAGATACAGGAGCCCGCGCTAGCCCCGCTTCCGCTACAATCATATCCATCTCCTCCTGCGAGAAAACCATATAATCCGGATTCGGCTCTTTCGGCGGACACAGCACGCTAGGGATGTAAGGATGTTGCTGAGCCGGCGGCGAGCGCATAATCCGTCTTCGATAATCCGCGAAGAATTTCACCACATCCGCTCCAGCTGCTATTCGGCGTCGAACCGCCTGTCTGCATGGTTCGACGCCATCGACGGCATCAGCGCCTGCTGGGAGACAGTGGCCGCCTAGGTAATTCTCGGTACGAGGCTCAAAGGACCCCGTGCTGGCGAGGACTTTGGTTGCGACGAATAGCCGTGGGCCGGGGGTTAGGCCGCGGGATATTGCGTCGCGGAGGTTTGTGTCGAAGTCTTGCATTCCTTCGCTACCGAGATCGCGATATGTGGTGTAGCCTGCTAGGAGGGCAGTTCGGCAGTGGTTGACGGCGCGGATTAATCTTTCGGGGATACTTTCGTCGCGTTTTTGGGTGAGGGCGTTGGCTTCGCTTTTTTGGCTTTTAGATTCTGGACTGTTTGTAATACTCTCACAGAGACTCACTCACTCGTATGAATGTAAAAAGACATGAGTATGCGCATCGACTAATCCAGGCATTACATACGTCCCGCGCAAATCAATGTCATCCTTGTTGAATATTTCTGAATCGCTGCGCTCGTAGACACGGACTATTAAGCCGGTTGTTGAGTCCACGGTGATTGAGATGTTGGCGCGGACTCGCTTGACTTTGGGGTCGAAGAGGGATGATGTGTGGACGGTGAATCGAGTCATTGTAGAGTTCTGGATATATTTGGTTATGAGATGCGGATGCATGATATAATTATCTCCCACTACTTGTAGTATCAATCTGCGGATATCAGCGTTACTTGGTGAACATGATACGGACATCTCCGTCTCCGGTCTGCGGCTGTATCACTCCTCAGCGGGGTTACTTCTAGAACCATTAGAGTATGCAGATTGTCTGGACTCTGGCTGGGATATTACAAATAGAATTACGATCTGCGATATATATTCTTGTGTAGTATTGGATACTTCATCATCTGTAGGAGCTATTCAAACTACCCGCAGACGCAGTCACCTGGAGGTAAAATAAAAACGCAAATGCAGTTTATAGATAGATGCAGCTAACATGAGATGAGGTCTTCGAGAAGATATCAAGGTCATCCTCTAACCAAAACCTCCCCATTCCCACCCGCCACAAAATCCCCCAACCCCCCCTGCGCCCTCCCCAGCGCCCCCTTCAGCACCCCCTCATCCCTCGCAACCAACCCCACCTTAAACTCCGACGGGATAGCATTCGACGCGGCCGGGTTCTCCTTGTAGCCGATATAATGCGTGTTGCACGGCATCTCTTTGCTCGAGTTTATCTTAAACGAGACAATAAGACGCGTGAAGAGTGCGTAGAGGACCCTGTTCGAGAGGTTCACGGCTGTGCATTGGCGTGCTCCGGCGCCGAAGGCGAAATGGTAGGGGGGTGGTGGAGGGGTGTTGCTGGTAGTGGGGAGCCAGCGACCAGGGTTGAATCTGTGTGTGTCGGGGCCGTATGTTGCTTTGTCTTGACTTCAGTTAGCTAGGTAGTTATTTGACGAATGAATGAAGAGATAAGTTAAGTGGGTGTGAGAGTTACCAAAATTCGCCGCCTGAGCGTTAACATAAACCAACAACCCCTTGGGAATCACGGCATCACGATACTCAAAGTCCTTATGAACCTGTCTCGCCGGGAGGAGTTTCAAGGGTGGATAGAACCGCAAGGCTTCTTTGACGAGAGCTATGATGTAGGGACACTTCTCCTCCGTCAAGCAGAGCTCGAATGCTTGCTCGGGGGACTCGTACACGCTGATGATATCCTCGTAAGCCTTTTCCTGGATCAGCTGGCCCTCTGCTGAGGAGAGCATGCCGAGAGTTATGATTGCGGTTGAGAATATTGTCTCGAAGCCTCCTGACATGAGTCCGCCGAGGATGGTTTTGATGTCGACTACTGCATGTTAGCATCTTGAGATGACAAGAATGATGATAAGAAGAAGAAGGGCGGGGTGGGGGGGTGCATACGCTGGGTAAGTCCGTCCTGGTTATTCTCTATCAACATCTCAGCCACGCATTTCTTATCCGCTGGATGAAGTAAACCCTTCATGTCCCCGCGAACATCGTCCAACATCTTCCCTAACCATTTATCTCGACGCGCGCGAACCTCCACCGCTGTGACCGTTCGATCTCTCTTCCCGAGATATCTCAAATGCGGAACAAAGTCTTGCGGGTTCGCATTCGTCGATCGAAAGCTGCATCATTTCATTAGTACCTATATAGTAGCACGATGACAATATAAGAGTATAATACCTTGCAATAGTCTGCGCATCGCGAAGAATCTGAAGCAAAAGCGGATCCGTAACCGATGCAAACCGCGTCCCGTAGCAGAACATGATCATGATATTCAACGCCGCGCGCTTGAGATAGATATGTGGAATGATCTCACCCGCCCCCTTTTGGCTCTGGATCTGGCTCTGGCTCTGGCTATCATAGTAGAGCCCCGAAATCACGGCGCAAGTTTCCATATCGAGCATCTTGCGCATCCTTTGAATTGACGGACCCGTCGTGAACGAGCCGACGACGCGTCGTTGCTTCTTGGTTCTTTCGTCCCAGGGACTTGTTCCGATTGTTGCGGCTGAACACATACTGTTAGCCTTACGCAACTTAAAACACCATCAGTATGATGAATGAATGAGCGGAACGCACCCGAAGTCTTCGAAACAATCCCATGAAAAGTCCAAAGCCACGGGCGATCAATCGTCGCCGACTGATTCTTCACCAACCACTCCCTCGCTGCCTCAAACGAATTCAGAATCACCGCTCGGCGATACCCCATCCTCAGCTGAAAAACCGGCCATCCGTATGTCGCCGCCCAGTTCTCTGCCGTTGTCGCATGGTCGTTTCCGAGCTCATATAGATGGCCCGCGAGGAGTTCGCCGCCTGGGATCTCGGGGATCCCTTCGATTTTGGGGATATCGGTGTAGAAGAAGGAGATGTATACTGCTAGGAGCAGGGTTGTGAGAAGGGTGATGAGGGCTAATGTGGCTGGCCCTTGGGGGGGCCAATTGCATGAAAGGGTAAGGCCCATATCTTTGACTTTGGGATGGTGTGTTGCGTTAGGAGATTTAGGATCGGGATTGAATGCGATATCTTATTAGTATAAAACCACTCTTTAGGTTGGGGTTTCACTCCGAGTTCTTGAGATAACGGAGAAAGCCAGATGGATCCGCGGTCTCGGCGGACTGCGAGGTTTACAAGCCGAGTGTCGGAGAGTCGCGATACAACGGAGCCAATCATCTATAAGAGGGATTGTTTTACCTAGGTAAAGAGTAAGATCAGAGAGGTTCATTTGTCGCCATGGGAAGTAATTTACAGATTAACGAGCTCTTCAATGTTGCTGGGCGATGGGTTGCAATTACAGGTGCTGGTGAGTTTCTACCCTAATGACTATCTATTCTATAGAGAGAGTACGATAGCTAACATGACTAGCCTCCGGCATTGGGAGAATGCTGGCCAAAGGGTGTGCCGTCAACGGAGCGCATGCCATCTTGATAGATATCAATGAAAAGGCCCTTGCGGATACTCAAAAGGAACTCGAATCCTTGACTCAATCAGAGGCTACTACTGCTACCTCCCAGATAATTACGTACGGCTTGTTCCTTTTTTATTTTTATTTTTATTTTATTTTTAAAGTAGGTATCCCACTAACAATACCAGAATCCAAGGCGACCTATCCACCGAAGAAGGAATCAGCACAATCGTCCAAAAAATCAAATCCCAACACCCCTCCCTACTCCTACTAGACGCACTATTCCACTGCGCCGGCATCCGCTACATGAACGAGATCTCATATACCCCCGGTGCAAGCCTAGCGCAACTCCAAGCAGCGACATTATCTGCCCCGTATCGGGGCTGGGAACATACGTTCCGACTGAATGTGCTCGCACCGTACTATCTAACGGCTGGGCTGATTGCCCTGTTAGGCGAAGCAGCTGCGCGGGGGGAGGGGAGGGGGTGTGTGGTATTATTTAGCAGTCCGGCCAGCGTCCATAATCATCAATTCGTGCCCGCGTATCAAACGTCAAAGGCGGCTGTGGATCATCTAGTGAGGATTATGGCTGCGGAGTTTTCAGATTTCTATAGTATGGGAACCATCCGCCCTCTTAAAACCTGCCAAGGTAAACTAACTAAGTGACAATTCTAGTCCGAGTCAACGCCTTATCCCCCGGGATCGTACCATCTGGAATGACACCGAATGACGGGCAGTCGAATCTCCGATTAGCTTCTGAGACCCCCGCGAAACGGGCGGGGAATGAAGAGGATATGGTTGGGTGTGCGTTGTGGTTGATTAGCAAGGCGGGTGCGTTTATGGATGGGAAGATTATTCGTAATGAAGGGGGACGGTTGTTGGTTCTCAAGGGGGTGACTTCGAACTCGGACTAGAATTCTTATCCTACTACCATAGTAGCAGTACCATTGATATGCACCGGACAAATCCGTCCGCAGACGCTAGATTCACGCGATACTCCGAATGAACTTCTTCCAGAGCACCATAAATACAGCTCTCTCTTCTCAAAACCCAAGAATCCATCCCACGGAACTCTTTAACCAAATCTATCTACCATGTCTACCCCAACAAAATCCTGGAACGGCGTGCCAGAGGTAACAGCCAGCGGCACCCCTTGGACAATCGGCCACACGCACGGCAGCCAAATCCCGTCACGAATCGCACAATGCATCAAAAACTATGAAAAGCTCTTCCTCGAGACGGCCGGAGCGTCCTGGTCCGAATCAAAAACCCGAGCGGCAACGTACCTCCCAGCCCTCGAACAAAACGAGCCGGATCTCGTCGAGGAAATGAAAGGCATCGCTGCCGGAGCTGGGGTTGAGTTTCTGGATATCCTCGCGCTAAATCTCAGGAGTGAGATCTCGTTGACGAATTATTCCGATGGGTGTACTTCGATTGTTACTCGGGGAAATAATAATACTTCGACAAAATCGGCCGCCGGGGGGGTATATCTCGCCCAGAACTGGGACTGGGTCGGCGAAGCTAGCTCTTCAACGACGTTTTTCGACATCACGCCGGCTGGGAAACCCCGGATCCGGATGATGGGTGAGGCAGGCATCGTGGCAAAATTCGGTCTCAACGACGCCGGAGTCGGGATTTGTATGAATGCCATTCGATCGGGGAGTATCTCGAAATCCCAACTCCCCGTGCACCTAGCCATGCGGCGGGTCCTGGAATGTCGCTCCTTCGACGGGGCGTTGGAGATGTTAAACAAGAAAGGTCTAGCTTCTTGTGTTAACTTGATGATCGCTGATAAAAGCGGGAAAATCGCAACGGTTGAATGTACCCCCAAGGGGGTTGCGGTGATTTATCCAGAGCCGGGGAGTTGGACGACTTGGCACACGAACCATCTCTGGTCGCCGGATATCCCCGCGGGAATTCGAGACCATCCGTCGAAGAACTCGTTTTCGAGGCTTGAGCGGATCAAAGTCTTGAGTTGGGGTCAGGTGGGGAGTGTTGAGAAAATCCGGTCGTGGCTTTCGGATGAAGAGGGGACGCCTGTGTCGATATGTCGGAGTACGCCTCCTGGTGCGCGGGGGATTGAAAGGATGGAGACGCTGAGTACGATCATTATGGATTTGGCGAAGATGGAGGTGCAGGTTTCGTTTGGGAGGCCGTGTTTATCGCCGCCTGTGCGGGTTTTGTCTTTTTAACTTGAACCCGTGAAGGGATATGGGACAGGACTGGCTAGTTGCTATGTACACCAAGGAATAGCAATTATCTACATATGGTCGGTGGGAGATTCAAGATCAAGAAGGTTCAGAATCGCTTTCCAGACCCTCAAATAATCATGTCCGCCGCTCCAATGCGGTGCGAACATGGTCAAAATCTCAGTACAGTTGATCAATTCTCGTACATGAGCTTTGGGGTTTATCCATCGTTTCAAGATACCAGTCGCTATCGAGCAGCCGGAGATAAAGGCCCTCGAGCTTGCTATGACGGGCGGGAGAAAGCCATCGATTGAGGTGGCATTCTGATGAACGCTCGTCATCAGCTCAGACGCTGCGTTCACCACTTTTGCTCGTAAAGTCGTCATGCCCTTTGTATTGGGTTCGTCGGGTTCCTGGAAACAGTGCAGACACTGCTTATGTTTGGCACAGACGGGTAGATATAGAAGCCACATCTCGTTGATGATTGAGTGTGAGCCGTCGAGGCTTTCAAGCACACCCATCAAGATGCCGACCTCTCCTACGAATGAGCAAGATTGGCTTTCATATGCCCGACCCGCGCCATAGATTTGGTCGGATATTTGAAAGTAGAGCTCTACCAGGGGCTCTGTCTCTGATTGTGCTGGCAATTTGAAGTTACTCAGCATGTTGGGCCGGTTGAAAATTGTCTGCAGGGATCTGAGGTTGTAAGCCAGGTAGTTTGAACAGGTAATGAAATCTCACCCTTCAATATCCTTCAGTACTGACATCAAACGCTCTTCCTCCGGACTGCAGAGACTTTTCTTGCCAGCGGCATCGTCGCTTCCAGAGATCCCTAAAACAGAGTTGTGAGAGGCTTGATGCCAGCCTAACTGCAAACAGGTCCGTGCCGCCAGATCGAGCAATTCCCAGATGATGCCTCGACTTGGGTCAGCAAGCTCGTAGACAAGAAGCAGGAGAATGGCTGCTAATGTGTCCCCGTTTCCTGTAGAGATGATGGGGCTAATCATCTCATTTGCCCAATTGCGGCAGATCTGTGCCAAGGGCCTCCAATCCGGGGACTTGTATGCTTCCCGGGCAGCAGCTATAGCACATGCCATGAGGAGTTTGAACTTCTGCGAATCAGGTAATTTCTTGAAGCTCGCGCCATCATTGTTGATGAGTTCTGGCACGGGGAGATCGTATTGCGGTCTGATGCAACGCTCGTAACGGCGGAGCAGGAACCTCACAATGCTAGGGACCAGTTGCGACTTGTCAGCGTAGGATATATTTGGTCTTAGAGAGTAGTCATCCTCGGGAAAGACTTTTTGGGTTTCAGATGTGATCAGAGGCGTTGGAACCGCCTCAAAAACAACGCGAGTCATGCGGGATGGAACCGAGAGGTCCAGGTGTAAGTCGGAGCCGGGCCTTGCGGGAATTAAGACGTGCAGAGGCTGAGATGTAGGTGACAGTTCACTGCCGGTGTCAGCTTGACGATAACAAGCATAGGAAGGCAGTTTACAATGGGGGGGTTGCGGGCTCGTGGAGAGCCAATTGAGAGGTCAAATCATCAATGCGCTTGTTCAGAGACTGAATGTAACTGTAGTAAGATGTGAGATTCAGCACACTATCAGATGATCTACTACTTAGTACCTTCTAGGAATGGCTTCTTGCAAGGCATCATCGTGAAAAGTGCATTCCAAGTCATTCCTGGCGCAGTTAGCGCAGGCAGGGAGACGAGAGTCGCACTGCAGGTGTTAGCTTCAGCCTTCCAGTGCCAGAAAGTAGCATGGCTCCAAGTACCTTGATCCTTCGACTGCGACACCTGGAGCATGTTTGAAGCATGGTTGAGTTGAGCTGAGTTGGAGATACCTCTGTACCATACTGGTAACTGGTAACTTAACTGGCAATACTAGCGTTGCTGAGTCATACTATACCCGACTGTCCAGGCCTCCATTCAACTTGCTATCTTCAAGTACTCAACTGATAGAAAGGATGCAAAGATCACAGCGTCGCTCTACCAAGGTGTGCACTCGCTGCAGGCAGCGGAAGACCAAGGTATGTCTCCAGCCAATCTACCTCTACCAAAGCTAACAAGACAGTGCGATTTCAAGTTTCCACAATGCACCCCCTGCACTTTGGCAAATGCCACTTGTCTAGGCTTTGATCCTGCTACCAAACAAGCTGTCCCAAGAAGGTACTTCATCCAATCGTCAAGTATGTATCATGCCTAATTCATCTAAGCTTGGTCAAGTCTATGGAGGCTCGTGTCGCCCAGCTCGAAGCGCAATTGCTCGCCTTCCAATCTGCTCCTCAGAATCTACCTTACTCCATGGCTTCCAGAATTGCACGAGCCACTATAGCTTTTGGTGTCCCAAAATCTGGTCCGTACCTTCAGTCCAAGATCTCCTCCGCTTTGTTTCTTCGTCCATCCTGCCCACCGCTCGCCATCACTCCTGTAGCTCGATCAAGGGGGGTGGATATCTCGGAAGGTAGTGAATCATCCAAAAGACCCCGGAATCCACAAAAGACTCCATACAGAAGTAATCTGATTAACCTTGGAAGTGTGCCACACTCTGCTCTGGAGAGGATGGTTCGCAACTACACCGACACTCACCTACCCCAGTATCCCATCATCTCCGCGTCCAGGCTAGACCATCTAGTCCAACAATTCCGGAACGAGGACCTGGAGGACCCTCAAGAGTTTGCCATTTCTGCTTCTCCAAGTCTAGGCCCTTTCGAGTCCTTTGTTGTTTTCATCGTCCTAGCCATCTCAGCCAACACCCTGACATGGAGAGCCGAGACCCAAGCTCGCGAGGCTTCCGAGTCCTTCTACAAGTCCGCCATGAAACATTTGCAGCTACTAGAGGACTATAGTGAGATCAAAGAACTTCAAATATCTCTTCTTCTAGCACACTATGCGCACATGTGCCCGGAAAGGGTCGATAACTGGACTTGTATTTCCAATGCCGTCAGAATTGTCTTGAGCCTAGGTCTCTATCGGGAATGTCATGAAGGCCTGGACCCAGAACAGGCAAAACTGCGCTCGGGGCTATTCTGGGTGACTTATGGAATGGAAAGGTCTCTGTGCACCAATCTCCGGCTTCCCCTGTCGTTCCCGGAAGAGGCAATTACGACAAAGGTACCATCCTCTTTCATCTGCATTTATGCATAGGCTCATGTCCACAGCTTGAGGATCCCATGCCGGAAGGTACAGACTCCCTGTTTACCACGGATGATGTGAAAAAGAAATCATCGGCCAATCATATCTATCGCTATCGCATACTAGAGACGGAGGTGCATCGGGTGCTTTATCTCGAGGAGGACCTACATAAGTTCGGCTTTACATCGGTAGAGGAATGGATCCGCGATGTCACCAGCCGATTGGAGACGTGGTACAGAGAGGCTCAGACGTATACGCCGTACAACATGCTCGAGTTCAAGCACGTCCAATTCCACCACTTAAAGGCTCGAATCCACCGACCAACACCACGTCTCCGGACAACATCGCCTCAGGATTGGGGTATTGTTTTGAAGGCTTCTCGAGTGAGGAGACTCTGAACCCACTGAAACTAGAATAGGAAGCTCACCAGTGCTAGAATTTAATCGACGACTATCTCGGACAAGAGCGCCAACGGAGGCTATTCTATCCCTGGCACGGCGTTCACATCCTTTTCGAAACCGCGAGTATCGCATTAGATGCATCATGGTCCGCTCGCGACTACCAACCCCTCATAGAAGAAGCCGCAGACATGTTACAGACGCGGATCCCTCAATGCCTCTATCTCCTCAACGTCATCGGCGAGCGCTGGAACGACGCGACCGAGTGTGTCAATAAATTGAGTCCACTAGTCCAGAGAGTGTGTTCAGCATTCTACATGGCCGATCACACTGCACACGATCCGTCGGTAGCGGAGGAGATCAACGGACTATTATTCTCGGACAGGCCTCCGATGTGGAATCTTGGAGGCTTTGAAGTTGGTGATTTTGGGTTTGAGGAGTCGCTTTTTTTGGATGAGATGTTGGTTGAGGAGATGGAGTTCTTGCAGTGGGCTCCGGATTGGGATATTATGCCGGCGGAAATCGTTATGGAGAATAATGAATAGCTTAGTTACGAATCATTCGGGGCTTAGTGTCGCTTTTCAACGCGTGTCGCTCTTCCAGAGACGCCTTTGGCCGATGATTTTACCCCGATTTACTCCACAGAACTGATCGTCTACAGCTTGAAGTATCGAGCAATACCGCTCATCCTGAGGTTTAATCCGAGGTTTACTCAAACTGACGTTGACATCTGAAGATCCAGAAATGGCAAAGGTTCTTCTCACTGGTAGGACTTACTTCCCTACCTAGAAGGCGTTTGACTAAGTATCAACTGTGACAGGGGGCACTGGCTTCATAGCCTCTCATATATTGAAGGTGTTACTGGAACGGGGGTATGTCTGTACCAAAGCTAACTTCAACCGAGAGCTAACTGCTGATAGATACTCCGTCACCGCAACAGTCCGATCAATCACCAAGGGGGAAACTATCCTCGCATCACACAACAACATCCCGAACGGAAAGCTTTCTTATGTCCTTGTCCCGGACATCGCAACAGAAGGCGCATTTGATCTCGTAAGTCAAGAATCCGTATTCCTACTCTATGATATAAAAGCTTCTCATCACAAAAGCAAAGGCCGTCCAATCTACCCCTCCGTTCGACTACGTAATCCACACAGCATCCCCATTCCCGGACAGCTTCATAGATCCAGTCAAAGATCTACTCAACCCAGCCATCAACGGCACCACAGGTATCCTAAAGGGAATCAAAGCGCATGCACCATCCGTCAAGCGCGTGGTTATTACTTCGTCATTTGCTGCAATCGTGAACACGGCTTCACCTCCGAAGGTCTATGATGAGACTTCGTGGAATCCTGTTACGTGGGATGAGGCTGTGGCGGATCGATCTCTTGCGTATCGGGGGAGTAAGGTGGGTTACTTACTTTCTTTCTATCCTACGGGTGATATATCATATATGTACTATGATAGCAAGAGCTGACTAGTGATAATTGATAATTAGACATTCGCAGAGAAAGTAGCGTGGGAATTCATCGAAAAGGAATCCCCAGGATTCGATCTCGTCGCTATAAACCCACCCCTCGTCTACGGCCCCAACACCCTCAACAGCCTCAACACCTCCAACCAGCGAATCCGCGACTTCATCCAGGGCAAGCACGCCACTGCAAATGAACTCCCGCCAACAGGTACATTCCTCTGGGTCGATGTTCGAGACCTCGCCCTCGCCCATGTAAGAGCCATTGAAGTCCCCGAAGCGGGAGGGAACCGGTTCTTTGTGACGGCGGGACACTGCTCGAATAAGCGGATTGTTGATGCGATTCGAGAGACGCATCCGGAGTTGGCGTTGAGGCTTCCGAGGGATCCGGTTGATGATTTTCCGGGGCGTTGTTATGGGTTTGATAATGGAAGAGTTGGAAGGGTGTTGGGGGTTGAGTTTCGGTCTTTGAGGGAGTGTATGCGGGATACTGTTTCTTCATTGGTTGCATACATACTCTGAAGCTGTTGGATCCTAGATTTATGCTTAGGCAAATGATTATCTCACAAATGTGGATACGTAAAGTTGGAGTTCAAGTCTTATCTTTAGGCTTTCCCCGTTCTCCAAACACTCCTTCACGCTCTCTGCCGAACACCCAAAACTTGATCCCATTCTGTATACTTGATCATTCTAAGATACAAGTATAGTTAGTTCCCTTTGACTCTTACTACGAAGCTTCAACTTAGCCCATCGCCAAAAAAAAAAAAAAGAAGAAAAAAATGTCCACCACCCAGAATAAACACGTCGTCTTCGACGTCGTCGGTAAATCCCCTATCCTCTACAAACACCAACATTTGCTAACCAAGTATAACAAAGGAACCTTAATATCCTACGATGCCTTCTTCACCGCACTCGAAACCCGTCTCGGCTCCCGCCTAAAAGCATCCAACATCGGCTCTCGAATCTTCGGCTACGCCTGGATGGAAGCCGGCGAGAAGGAATACACCTACCTTAGCCTCTCAGCAAACTACACCCCATTCATCTCGGTCTTCCGCTCAATCTTCTATCGAACCCTCTGGCAAGCCGGGATAACGTCCCCGCGCACGTTCGCAACCGACGAAGATCGCGAGTTCCTTATATCCGCGTATCGTGGTTTGACGCCGCGCCCGGGGGTGCGCGAGTGTTTTGAGAGGTTGGAGAGAGGGGGGTATAAGGTTTGGTGTTTGACTGCGGGGGATGTGGAGAGGGTTAATGGGTATCTTGTAAGCGGGGGCGTGGAATTTCCGAAGGAGAGGTTCGTTTCTTGTGATGAGATTGGGGTTGGGAAGCCGGTGGCGAGCTCGTATCAGTTTATTCTTGATAAGTTTCCCAAGGGGGAGGGGGAAGGGGCCAGGGAGATGTGGTTTGCCGCTGGGCATATGTGGGATGCGGCCGGGGCAAGGCAGTGTGGGTGAGTTCTCTATTCCCTCCATATGTAATATGGAAGGATGCATGCTAATGTGATGATAGGTTTAAAGGAGCGTGGGTGTCGTTTTGGGAGAAGGAGGCTTGTTTGGATATCTTCAAGGAGATGGATGTTATAGCTGAGGATCTTCCTGCGTTGGCGGATGGGATTGTTGGGTTTTCAGGTAAACAATAGAAGAAGAATCAACTATGAGATTAGAGTACAGAATTGTATATCGTAGAGCCAGTAGCTTTACGACTATGACCATCCAAAATCTCATTCTTCGTAGACGCAAGCCGTTCCTCCGTTGCACGGAATATCGCAGGCACACCAGTCTCCTCGAATGCCTTTCCATGTCTCAACATCTGCACGATTGCCTTAGCGGAAAGCAGAATCAGAGGCATGCCATGGCCCGAGAAGCCAGCGAGAACCATCTGATTCGGTTTGTTGGGGACCTCGCCGACGTACGGCATGAAATCTGAGGTCCAGCCCATGACTAGAAGAAGATTGTCAGCGTTAAGAGCAGAACCACTAGACTAGGGTAAGTTAACTCACTGCCAGTCCACACTTTGTCGGTTTGAGCATCGCTGTTTTCCCAACCGATAAAGGTCCTCTGCATCAATCCATCAAAATGCGAGACGGCCGGCTCGATGAGCTCGCTATCGTCAGTCACATTGTACCATTGGCTGCGATCATGCCAGAACGTTGGCTTCGCACCTCCCACAATAATACTCCCATCCGCCCGAGGAATCAAGTAATCATACGTCCCAGCGCCGTACCGAATACTATAAGTATACGGCAGAAACGGCGGTGTGCGATCCTTGGGAACTGTAATGCGACTACACGTCCCCCGAACAGGGATGATGCGGTCTTTGAATTGCGGTGCGAGATGGGCCGTGTAGCCGTTCGTGGCTAAGAGAACTTTCTTGGCCTTGATGGTTCCTCGATCTGTTGTGACTGGCCATCGGCCGTCAGGTAATGGGGTTTCTGAGAGGTTAGTGACGGGGGTATTGGTTTGGAGATTTGCTCCGTTCTTCACGGCGTTTTGCAGTAGGTGTAAGACCATTTTATAGGGCCAGACATGTCCTGCTGTGAAAGTGAAGCAGGACAAAGCACCTTTGACGCCGGATAGCTTCACAATCTGTTAGCTTCGTTCCTTTCATACGGAAGTATATACATACGCGTTCAGCGTCCTTGCCATGTGCGTAGAAAACATCCTTCAGGTCAGCAACCCCTGACTTTACGAGTTGGGTGAATGCACGATGAGTGTCTCTAGCCAATTTCGGGTCTAATGTTGCATCACAGGCTCGAGTGAGGACGAAATCGCAGTCGATCTTCTCCTTCTCGACGAGTTCCTTGACAGCATAAACCTGCGAGGCTTCGAACCGGGCAACATCAACCGCAGCACGGACTCCGTATTTCTCAATGTATTTTGGCACGTTGTAGTAGACATCGGGCTTCATGTGGCCGCCTACTTTAGTTAGGACATGTCTTTTGACAACTGGAACCTGAAACTGGAACAAAGCCTCACCATTGCGACCAGTTGCCCCGGAGCATGCTTCTCGAGCTTCGAGAATGACGACAGAAGGAGGGGAAGGATTGTCTTCGTAGATGTAGTGGGCAAGAGCAGCTCCAGCGAAGCCGGCGCCGATGATGAGAATGTCGCATTCGCTAGGCAGATCCGGGGTAGTGCGGTGGCCGTCTAGCTCATGGAGGTCGGTCCTCCAGAATGGAGTGGTTGAGTTGGGGACTGGTGTCATTCTGTATGCTATAGCCTATGCTTTCTCTTAATTCCTGGATAATAATGGATGACTCGGTATTGGCTTCAACTATTTCGGCAATTAAGTAGATGCTGCCAAGCGGATGGGCTTATCGGCACCTACTACTACCCAGTAGGCTTAGCTGGGTTAGTGCTAGTAAGATAGGCTGAGAGCCCACTTAGGGCTCCATTCGGTGCTGCCCGCGAGATTTGTGTGCGGCGTCGCTGATATCCGACAGAACTCGTTCCAGCTTGTCGTCTCTCGTGGAGAAAGCTAGGGAGAGAGCGGGGGCGATATACTTTGGCAACAGTGAATCAGATAGCGAATGATAGCATATCTCCTCCTACTACACGCATGGATGTTAAATGGAGGAGGATCCTGGGCTTTCTATGTACAAACCTGAGATCAGAAACAGACAGACTTGACTCACTCTAGCTTGCTTTATTTGGATCATGGCGGAATCTCAGCTCAATCCAACACCACAGGAACACCTTGACCCTGAGAAGAGCCCGGTCGATGATAAAGAAGCAGTCCAGAATGGGCTGCGTTCTATCATCAGCACCGATTTAGGTGAGATGGTTGGTTCCGGTATGGATCTCGAAATCGCCCTTGAGTCTTGTCAAATAACCAACACATGCCTTCTAGAATATTCGGAGGCACAGTATAAGAGATTGCTACGGAAGATTGACTACTACCTGATCCCGATGATGTTCGTCCCGATCCCTTTCTCACCTTCCTCAGCTAACCCCTCAGGTTCTTCTGCTATGGCATTCAACAAACAGACAAGACATCCATCAGTATCCAGGCTGTAAGCACATCTACCACATTCCATCTGCTGTCCGGCGGCATTAACATGTATTAGCTGTTCGGCATGAGCGACGACCTCGGACTGCACGGGCAACAATATCAATGGCTAACGACCATGTACGCCAATCCATGAGAACCCTCGAACCTCACCACTAACCAAATGAAAGCTTCTATATCACCTACCTCGTTGGCGAATTCCCTTCGACATGGCTACTCCAGAAGTACCACTTGGGCCGAACTCTTACTCTCTACATGGTTGGATGGTGTGAGTTTCCTACATCCTACCCTTAGTTGACTAGAAGCTCATAAAATACGCAGCGATCTGCCTCCTCTGCATCAGCGCCTGCAACAACTGGTCACAACTAATGGCCCTCCGCGCTCTACAAGGCTTCTTTGAATGCAACATCACGCCCGGTTTTATGCTTATCACTGGAGCATGGTATCGCACCGAGGAACACGCCAACCGATCCCTGTTCTGGCAGTCATCGCAGGGGTTCTTCTCCATCATCTGCAACTTGATTCTATATGGCATCGCACGACACGTCACGAAGGTGGGAGGTATTGATCCCTGGCGCTGTATCTCGCTGTTTCTGGGTGGACTTACCCTCCTGGGGGCTGTTTTCTCCTGGTTCATTCTTGGTTCTCCCCATGAAGTGAAATGGTTGAGCGAGGAGGAAAGGCGGATCGCGTAGGTTGCCCTTCCGCTTATCTTAGTATTTTCCCTATCCTAGTATGCTAATCAGCAACAGCACAGCGCGAGTGATTGAGAACCAGATTTCCGAGGATACCGTCGGCAAGAAGTGGTCATGGGCTCAGTTCCGTGAGTGTTTCAGAGATCCTCAGGTCTACTTTGGATTCTTCAACACCCTGTTAGCCTGTATTCCTAATGGGTAAAATAATGAGCCCCTCTTCCTACCAAGTCCCTACCTCCGACTAACAGAGATACACAGTGGTATAACCGCCTTCAGCTCCCTGATGTACCAGACCTTCGGATTCGACGAGTGGGGATCCATGCTTTACGGTCTACCACGAAATGGTATGTTATTTTAACTTGGAACCCTTCATGACATCTACATCCATACTAACCACTCCTAACAGGCATGTATGTTGTGGTGTTTATCCTAGTGGCTCTATATCTCCGTAAATTCCAAAACCACCGCATGTGGATCATGATCGTCTCATGCATCCTCCCCTTCGTCGGAATGCTTGTCATGTCCCTCCTCCCCAACACCCCAAAACACAAATGGGTCAAATGGGGCATGTACGACATGACTGTTGTCTTTTCCCTAGCTTTATTCCTCGGCTGGAGTTTAGGTACGTCCCTTACTTACCATCCCTTCAAAATCCCTACTACCTATCTGAAATCCCCCCACTAAAGTAAAAAAAAAAAAAAAACATTAACATAAAAACAGTAACATCCAACGTCGCCGGCCGAACAAAACGAACCGTCGTCTCATCCTTAACCCTAATCGCCTACTGCGTCGGCAACATGATCGGCGCCCAAGTCTTCCAGACAAAGGACGCGCCGCGGTACATGGCAGGCACGATTACATGCTGTGCGTGCTTTGGCGCTGAGGTTGTGATCATAGTCGTCTGGCGGCTTTGGTACATGTATGAGAATCGGCGAAGGGATCGTGTGGCGGAACAGGAGGGGCTGGGGAAGGAGGAGATCAAGAGGCTGGGGCAACGGCTTGGGGCCGCGGATAAGACAGATTTCGAGAATTTGTACTTTAGGTATTCTATGTAGGGGTCTGCATCCGGTAGCCTGGCGGGGCAAAACTTCACAACTGGATATTGGCGAGTTAGTAGTTACTTCGTAGTAAACGCACCAATAACAGGGAGTGAGATGCATTAGTTAGTGCTTGGCAGCGATCCCAACGAGCTTAAGGAGTGCTTTACCCCGGTGAATACTTTTAGTTCAATTCGTTGATCCGATCGGCTGTGCTGATTGATCGCTTCTTCCCCACGCTTGGCCGGTGAGAGTGGTTTGAGTGGTTTGCTGATGGGATTACTCACGACTGATAAGGATCCATCAATCTTATTCGTACTCTGATGGACGGTAGGATACACTATTGTACATGTCCGCTGTCCAGATACACTGTACGGTATAGATGCAGAGTATGTTCACTCCATACTCTGGACTCGAGCCGACAGATACATTGTAAAGACCTGGCGGAGATCAGATCTGTAGAGCACGTGCTCGTGAGGCGGCGGGCAGGCACAATCTTGGCATCCAATTTCTTCCTCGCCCAGTGCAGACTCATGGTCCCTGGAAAGAATGTTCCGTGGATGGAGAATTTACATAATGCGACGAGAAAGAGCCGGATCGAGAAAGCGGGTGGATTTCCGCGCAGAGATAAGGATTGAAAGTGTGACCTTAAACTATCGACTAACACACCGAACTTCGGACTGGTCCCTCTTAGCCTCGTCCTTATTTTCCTCGACTGGGCCTTGACCATGGTTACCACTGCGAGTAACCAGTGACACCTTCCAGTGAGCCGACTTTCCCGCCAGATTATTTCCAGAGTTCCTCGCCTCCGTCCCCGAGATTTCTCAAGATCTTCTCGTCCGACTCCGGCTGGAGATTCATTCGCTGCCTCCGCCAGCTTGCTTTTCCGCCTCCCCCCCACCCCGGCTCTTCTTTTGTTGTACTTAAACCCCCTCGTGTGCCTCTCTGTCGACCTTCTTTTTTTCATCATCCCATCTGGACTGGACTGCCTCTGCTTCTGCTTCTGCTTCTGCTGAACCTGTTCTCTTTCAACCTCCAGCGTCCTTCTCAATTCCGCCACTTTCTCTTATCAGCGATAAGCTCCCCAAAAAGTCCAATCATGTCTAACCTCCCCGTTGAGCCCGAGTTCGAGCAGGCCTACAAGGGTAATTTCTCTCCCTTCAAATCAATCGAACCCATCTGACTGAATAATAGAACTCGCCTCGACCCTCGAGAACTCTACCCTCTTCGAGAGCCACCCCGAGTACCGCAAGGCCCTCCAGGTCGTCTCCATCCCCGAGCGCATTATCCAGTTCCGTGTAGTCTGGGAGGATGATAAGGGTGACATCCAGGTCAACCGCGGTTTCCGTGTGCAGTTCAACTCGGCCCTGGGCCCCTACAAGGGTGGTCTCCGTTTCCACCCCTCCGTCAATCTTTCCATCTTGAAGTTCCTTGGCTTCGAGCAGATCTTCAAGAATGCTCTCACCGGACGTACGTTCTTCCCCCACACATTCAATTTCAAGACAAAATCTGACCGGATTAGTGAACATGGGTGGTGGCAAGGGTGGTTCCGACTTCGACCCCAAGGGCAAGTCCAACCAGGAAATCCGTCGTTTCTGCGTTTCCTTCATGACCGAACTCTGCAAGCACATTGGTGCGGACACCGATGTCCCCGCCGGCGATATCGGCGTCACCGGCCGCGAGATCGGCTTCCTCTTCGGCCAGTACCGCAAGATCCGCAACCAATGGGAGGGTGTCCTGACCGGCAAGGGTGGCAGCTGGGGTGGTAGCTTGATCCGCCCCGAGGCCACCGGCTACGGTGTCGTCTACTACGTCGAGCACATGATCAAGCACGTCTCCGACGGTAAGGAGTCCTTCGCTGGCAAGCGCGTCGCCATCTCCGGCTCCGGCAACGTCGCCCAGTACGCCGCCCTCAAGGTCATCGAGCTCGGTGGCTCCGTCGTCTCCCTCTCCGACAGCCAGGGCGCCCTCATCGTCAACGGCGAGAAGGACTCCTTCACTCCGGACGAAATCACCCTCATCGCCGACCTCAAGGTCGCCCGCAAGCAACTCTCTGAACTCGCCGAATCCTCCACCTTTGCCTCCAAATTCTCCTACATCGCCGGTGCCCGCCCCTGGACTCACGTCCCCGGCAAGTTCGACGTTGCCCTCCCCTCCGCCACCCAGAACGAGGTCTCCGGTGAGGAAGCCTCCTCCCTCATCAACTCCGGCGTGCGCTTCATCGCCGAAGGTTCCAACATGGGCTGCACCCAGGACGCCATCGACACCTTCGAGGCCCACCGTAATGCCAACCCCGGCGATGCCATCTGGTACGCCCCCGGTAAGGCCGCCAACGCCGGTGGTGTCGCTGTCTCCGGTCTCGAGATGGCTCAGAACTCTGCTCGTCTCTCCTGGACCACCGAGGAGGTCGACGCCCGCCTCAAGGGCATCATGGAGTCCTGCTTCAAGAACGGTCTCATCACCGCTCAGAAATACGCCACCCCTGCCGAGGGTGTCCTTCCTTCTCTCGTCACCGGAAGCAACATCGCCGGTTTCACCAAGGTCATCGAGGCCATGAAGGACCAGGGTGACTTGTGGTAGACTGCTTCTGTGTCTGCCCTAGATGGTTGATTCATGATGATGATTTTTAACAAACACGTTTGTTCTGTTCTGTATCTCTGTTTGCCCTCAAGCCTTTCGGTTTTTTTCTTTTTCTTGATCTATTTGGCATTCTATATACCATCCCATTCCTATTCTTAGCGTGGATGAAGGCGCCGGATTCGTTTCTATCTCTGCTTTTATTTATCTTTGTTACTTACTTAGAACCCTGTGCATAGCTATACCATAGAAGAACTTTTTATTATTTATCTTTTGTTCCGTTGACTACTACTACTACTACTATCTGTAATCTGTCGACCTCTCTCCTCTTTTATCTCGACACTACTTGTAGTCTTGTACTTATTGATGTCGGCATCTCTATCTAAATCATTGATAGATTCAAGCTGCGCTGGGCTCCAATATACTGATAGTAGTCTAACCTAATCTAATTAATCCTGCTATACTTTAGAATTATATCCATGGATATCTTCTTCTTCTTCATTAAAGAGAAATTAATCTATACCTATACTACTTATATGCTATCTATCTGTCCTATATATTAAATAAATATAATAAATATACACTCACTCAATGAATCAAGCAATCACTATGTATATATATGCCAATCCCATCCATCCATCCATCATATCTCATATACAGTAAGATTACCCTACCCCCCCCCCCCCCCCCAAAAAGAACAAACCCCAGATCAAACCCAAGGAACATCAACCCCCAACCCCTCAGCAACCCGAATCGCCGAAACAATACACCCCTCCAGCATAACCATCCCATCCCAGCACCACCCGCCAACGAGGAATATATTGCCGTCGCCGTTTTTCCAGATTCCCTTTCCTCCTCCTCCTTGATTCCGTTCGGGTTCTTTGTTTTCTCGGGGTTCTGTTTCTGTTTCTGTTTCTGGAGTATCCTTGTAGGGTTCGTTATGGTCGTGGTCGTCATGGTCATGGTCATCATGGTAATCATGGTTGTTGTTGAAGATAGAATTAACGATATCCCGACTCTGTACATTCCTGAGGACCCGGGTGAATTGGGCCCGATGTAGGATTTCGGATCCGTTTATGTTGTTGTCGTCGATTGGGTAGGTTGTTATTAGCGTTGAGCTTGGGTGTTCGTGAATGGATTCTGTTTTTGGGCTGGAGCTGGAACCAGAATTGGAGGTTGAAAGGTCCGTGAAGATATGAATTGCCGCTGAGACGGGTGCATTCCCGATTCTCTTTCCGAATTCAGAAAGAGATCGAGAGCTGCGCACACGGAACCGCGGATTCCGACGCAGATGCACGCTGCAGTTCTCGACGCGGGAGAAATCCCGATGCACGATTGATTGCACGGATGTCGTCGGAATCGCTTTCATTGCTGTGCGGAGCGGGCGGAATATTGATCCCACCACGTCGGGCGTTACCGCTAGAATTGCGTAGTCGTATTCCTCTTCCCCTCTTTTTCTTCCTTCATCTCCATCCCTTGGGGATGATAATAAAGTACTTTCCCAAGAAACACAGACCTTCCCACATCCCTCTCCCCCAGCACCATACTCAACTCCCGTAACCCTCTTCCCAAACCTCACATCCAACCCCCTCGACAACCGTCCCTCAGCTTTCCCAACCCCACCCTTAACCGTATAATGCGGTCTGCGATACGTGCGTCGCGTATAGCCCACGACATCGACGGCCGGGAACTCAAGCAGTTCGTCATGCGTGCATGTTGTCACGCTGGACATGAGGGGGAGGAAGTAGTGCGTTGTGTAGTAGGTCGGGAGGTTGATTCTGTGGAGGTAGGCGCGGAGTGATTCGTTGGCTTTGCCTTTGCCTTTGCGGTTTGATTTTGGGGTTGATTTTGATGCATATGTTGGAGGAGTTGGATGTGTTGTTGGGGCTGACCGCGGCGTGATAATAAAACAAGCTCCCGTAAACCATACATACCAGAATAGTAAATATAGAATCTCGATTATCCATTTCCTTATGGGCATGCCCGGGGGTCGAATTGGGGGGAGGATGTGGTTGTTTGAGGAGTGGATGAAGTATGTTTTTCCTTCTCTTTTTTTCTCTGTCTTTAGCTTCTTTCCAGATTCCTTCAATGATGAATCCATAGATGAAGAATCCAAAGTCGACAAACTATAAACAAACCTCGGCTCCTCAAACCCAACCCCGAGATAGGTGTACATTTTGCGCAGATTATCGTAGTAGCCTGCTGCGAAGGCGCGCATGGGGAGGTCAACTCGTTGGGGTTCTTCGTCTGCATCTGCATCTGAATCTCCGTGTCTCTCTGGTTTCATCCCAGACGACCTTGACCTTGACCTTGACCTTGACCCTGACGATGACGATGACGCTCCCGATAAAGGAATCGTATAACTCGCCGAATCAAGCGATAACCGCTCTTGCTAGAGACCAGTCAACGACCATCGCAACCAATATATATATATATATATATAAAAGGGGTATCTTACCATCTCGAAAACAACCACCTCAAACCGCCCCTCTTTATCATTGGCAAGCAGAAAAGCCGTAACAAGCCCGGCCATGCCCGAGCCGATGATTGCGACTTTTTTCTTCTTCTTCTTCTTCTTCTTCTTCTTCTTCCTGGGTTCTTTTTCTTTTTCTTCTTCTCTTTCTTTTCGGGTTGGGGTTGGGGTTGGTTGAGGTTGAGGTTGAGATTCAAACTCAGGCCGAGGCTGGGAGCCCCTTGTTGGGCTTTGGGGTTGTGGTGGCATTTCGAGATTTTCTTTCTTTCTTTACTTGCTTACTTATTATTGTTGCCTTGTCATTTGGATAGAAGGTAAGTAAGTAAGTAAAAGAGAGAAATGAAGGCGCGAAGAGGGGAAAGGAAAGGCAAGGAAAGTAGCATACGAGGACTGAGCTGCGGCCAACAGAATCAAATCACGGGATGAATACGAAGGTTAGTTATAACTAACAAGACAAGGTGCTAAGTTAGAAAGTGGTTAATGTACATGCCTAAATAGGTTTAGACTCTGAAGAAACTTTGTAACTTTAATAATTTCACAAACACTGTCCATTCAACATTATTATTCATATTCATGGATGGATATCATCATCAACATGGATACCAATACATACTAACTATCACTCTCGACCTTACTAATGTCTTTGCATGATCGAGGAGAGGAGAGGAGAGGAATTACTGCCACAGCTGGAAGATCCACGGAGCTCGGGAGAGATTTAGTATTAATATCCAGATTCAGAGTTATGCCTTTGTTGAGATGAGATATGAAGCCAGGATTCAAGAATATAATTGGTGGGGGGTTGGGAGAAGATTTATGCATTTCAGGGACCGCGGTTTGTCACATGCCTTTTTTTTTTTTTTACTTGCTCTATCAGAGTCTAACTATACTTACTTACGAAAGCTAAGGACTACTAGTTAACGTAAAACTGAAGTCATTCTTGTTCAAGTGATGATTATATCCAATTCGCAGGATAGCTAGGTATGTATGTATATACAATCAATCAATAATACATCCATGCAGATGATTTGACATGACGATGTCAATAATATAGTATAGTAAACTCCTCCCAAGGTCCTCCGAGTTCCAGGTATCCAATCCATCCAATTCAATCCAATCATTCCAAAACCAAACAAGAAAAAAGAGCAGCAGTGACAGGCGAGGATCATATCTCATGGATCAATAATGCCTCCCTCTTTATATACCGACTGACTGGATGCGAGCCGCGAGGCTCTATGCCTATATGTGATGTATGTTTCCCATACTTTTGAGAACCCCTTTTCCCCGCCGTCGTTGTCAAAGAAAAATAAACAGTACAATGGTGGTAGTGGTAGTAGTAAAGAAAACAAATTCAGTCAGCGTAATTGAACAATAAGTCGCCCATTAAACAGTAAAAAAAGGTATCCACAAAGACAGGCGTAAAGTAATATACTTAGAAGGTGGGTAAAGTGCGCCGTTAAAACATAATCGAAGAGAAGGTCATAAAGTCGTAAGATGGGTAGATGGGTAAGGTAAAGATTGGCTCAACCATTGGTCGCGACCGACTTGGCCTTCGAGGTGTTGGTCCACGATAAGAAATCGAATTTGTCTTTGGCGTTCTCCAGGAGCGAAGAGGAGGAGCTCGACTCTGGTTGCAGCGTGCTGCGGGCTTGTGGGGTTTCGCGCGGCTCCAGGACGAGAGACCGCCGGTAAAAGGTCTGCAGGCTCTTCTCACCGTTGGAGCGGACGCGCACTAGCTCGTTCTGCATCCAGGCTTGGAGCTCCGGTACCTCGGTGAGGCGGTACGGGATCTGGAAGCGCTGCAGCTCGCTGATGATCCGCGCGGTTTTGACGTGCTTGTCAAAGTTGATGACGGCCATTTCGCCGTCATCCGTGGCTAGATTGCGCGCGGCTTGGTTGCCGTGGTCCACAAAGGTGAGGTCGGTCAGGTAAGTGCCGACAAAGGGCAGGCAGGGAGGAACGTGGTTCTGCAGGCGCTGACGCAGCACCGCGTAATTTCGAGAGACATCGACAATCCCGCGGAGGCATTCGAGCGTGGACTTGGTCTTGTGTGAGACAATCTCCCAGGTCCGTCGCAGCCGCGAGATCATCGACGAGTTCAGCGAGCAGATAATCGCCATAAGCGAGTCGTAGTTGTTCAGCTCCAGGCATTTGTTCGCGATCTTGACCCAGTGCTTGATGATCGCCGCGCGCTTCTTGGGCTCCTCGAGCTGCAGAATTGAATCCGCAACCAGGTGCGCAAGATCTGTCGAAAGGGTCGACATCGCGCGGACGTTGACCGCAAGGGATCCCGTCTTTTTCATCCACTCCGTCGCCAGCAATTCCTCCGGGAGAATGGCACAGAAGATCCGCGACTCCTTAATCGTAAACTGGCGGGCGAGCTCCATTGGGTCGAAATCAAGAATTGTAATGGTACCCTCGCCGTTCTTCCACCGCCCGAGCAGGCCAAGCTCCTTCTTACCCAGAAGAGGAGACGGTAGAGGAGTATCGGGATGGATGTATTGTGCCGTTGCCGTGTTCGTCTTGCCCATCGAGGACACCAGACGCGGCACCACCGGGCCTTGAAGCCTGGAGACCTTGTCAGTCAGCTCCAGCAGACGGTTGACCGCGGTCGGCAAGCTGTGCATCAGCGCGGTGTTGGAGAATTCGACAATAAAGTCCAAGGCAGCATTGTCGCAGTCATGGCGCCAGTGAGACTCCAACCAGCCCTTGAGCACGTTATACACGCGTAACCGGACCGGGGAGGCGGCATGCGGGGTGTCCCCGATGTAGTTGAACCGGTCCACCAAAGCCTCGGCAAACTCAATCGGCGAGGCAAAGAGACGGAAAGTGAGCCAAAATGTCGAGACGAACATGGCGTCCGGGGTGGACTGGTGCGCGGTGAGTTTCTCAACCAACGCCCGCAGGCTACCGCCCATCACCTGGCCGTCCTTGAAGACCAGTTCATGCGCGAATGTCTTTTCCAAGACGTGGGCTTCCGTCTCCTCGTTCTCTTCGGCGAGCGTCGAGTGGCTGACACTGCCTTTCAGCGACGGCACCATGCCAATGTCTGGGGAGGTCGCCCGGGTCGAGGTCTGGGAGACCCCGCTCATTTCGGAGTCCCGGAGGTTGCTGTAGGTAAAGCTGCTGGCGTTGCTAGTCACGCCCCGGCTGAAGGAGTCGCTGACCTCAGACTTGGCCTGGCTGTCTCGACGGAGCGACTCGGAAGTATCATCTTGTGGTGAGGAAGGGAAAGAGAGCTTGTCAAAGCTAGGTGAGAGGATGGAGGATTGGTAGGAGGAGGGTTCGGCACTGGTTGAAGGAGTAGTAGCGCCGTCGCGGGATTGGAAGGAACAGGGGGTCGTGTCATCATCTGTCAGGCCAGGAGTAGACGGTAAAGAGGTGTTGGTGGATTGGGGGATCTGCAGGGGAGGTGGGGGTAGTCGTGTCAGCTCTTGGGGCCGTTGCTGCTCTGCCACGTCGACCGTGCGCTGGGGTTGTGGGGTAGACGTCTCCTCGGGTAGCGCGCTAGAAATAATATCATGCTCCGCGTCTTCGATGTTGGCAGCGAGCTCAAAGTCCCCACTCTGCTCGAGCACCACGCGCGCTTTGGCCATGCAGTTGCCAGCGGCTCGCACGCAATCGGTTGCCGCATTCACCAGGCGCTTGCCTTCGTCCGGCATGAACACGAGCTCGTCGTCTGGTGATTGCGCGGGTCGAAAGGCGTCGCGGGCGGCAAAGACCAGTTCAGACAGTCGTTCGTACATGGTATCCCTGGCCTGTTCCAGCAGAGCACTGCCCTGCGGATCATGCTCACACACAGCTTCAATGACCGTAAGCAAACCGCGACAGGATCGAACGGCCTGCTCTGTGGTGACCACCAGCTCTGTCGAAGAGCGAGATTGCAGATGGAGCCCAATGAACGAACCCAAGACCCCCAGAAACGCATCGTAGGTACCCGTAAGGCGTTCTGAGGCGAGATTTGGGTTTCGGGCCGCGGCCGCGGCCGGGCCGGTGTAAGACACCCGATGTGAGACAGATATCCGTTTGGTCATCATCGACATGGGGCGCGGTTGCGAGTCAAACGCCTCCATCCGAGTCGAGGCCCGACTCATATTCAATCGGCTATGCAGCAGTCTAGACTCGTTCCGTTCTGTCCCCATCTCGGACAGAGTGCCATCCGAACGGGAAAAGGTTTCGGATGATGGCGTTGGAGGGATGTCATGCGCGGATTGCTGCTGCTGCTCGAGCTCTGCAATCGCCCTACTCAAGCCGACCTGCTCGTTCCAGACATCCAAGAATCCGACGCCTCGAGTCACGATACGGAAGGCTTTGAGCAGCATCTCGTCCACCATGTACTCGACCTCATCCTCCAGGGGTTGGCCGCTGGAGAGTTCCTGGAATTTCTTGGTCGTCCTGACCAAAGATGACAGGTCCGCCAGTAGTGCTTTGCGATTCCGCCGTAGGCCTTCCTGGCTCTTCACCAGGGATGAGTCCCGAGTAAGACATTCCGACTTTTCCAGGAGAAACCGAACCCCAGCAATCAGCCCTCGGACGAGATCTTGATTGCCAAAGTCCATCAAAGGCGATCCGCATCCGCCTCGGATGATGTCCCAAAAGTCGGTCAGTGCCTTGAGAAGCGGGCGCATCGGTACCTGGTCGTACGCCTCGCAGTAGTTGGTGGGTAGCCAGCCCCGCGCGCCTGAATCCAGCAGCGTGCCGTCGGCCCAGCCATTAGTGTGAACGGAGTGTACCAGAATGATGTCGCCTTGATCCAATGGTAGTGTCACTGTGGCCGGAGAGACATCCCCAGCCGGATGAAACGGGTAGAATGCGCGAAGGTAGTTGTGAAAGACCGTCCTGGGGGGCTCTGAGTTATCCATGACACCGTCCTGGGTCGTATGGGGTGATGTTGGAGGAGTAATCTGATGGTCGTTTCTGGGCGAGTAGAAGCGGTCGGAGGCGGGGCGGAAGTTGGAGTTTCCCTTTTCGATCTTCAATGGCGCGATGTGAGGCTTCATTTGATTCAATTGATTCAATTGGGTCAATTGGGCCATTTGGTCCATTTCGTATGTGCAGTAGATAATCGTATATTTCGAAGATGGGTCGAGCCCTCGACGACGAGATTAAAACGCGGTAGAATCAATGAGCATTCTCACATTCAAATATGATATTGACGTAGAAAGTGTGCCGAAAGAGTGGTTGGAGATACTTCAATGGAGTCTATCATCCGACGCTGAAACCCTTGAGTCAACAATGATGTTGTTTTCCTTCCCCCAGGCGGCTGGGTAAGTGTTTGGAGGGGAGGGGGGAATGCCGGATAGTTTCTAGGGAGAACGGGATGGGAGGAATGCCGGTATATGGCAACGGTTGCTAACGTACCTGCAAAGTGAATCAAATAACGAAGGGAAGACCGAACAAGCGCAGTTGTTGGTTCTAGTTCTCGTAGAGAAAAACAAACCACGTTCCTTGATGCCGGATCGAACGAGGCAATAAAGTCGTCGACGGGCACGAGGGCGCGGAATTGACGGTGGATCGGAGTAAACAAGGATCCCGAATAGTCGAAGAGCTTCCAATAACAATGCCGAACCTGAATGGTCCTGACTCCTGCCCTCCTGGTAACGTAGGTGCTGTGTTAGGCAATGCAAGGGCCGAGAGGATCCCGAATGGAGCTCAATCAATTGCTCCCTGAGCGAATCCGATCCGGATCGACGTAATGCAGAGGAGAACAGGGAGCAGTCCGCGCCGTATACTCCGTAGAAAGCTACTACTAGCTGGAAAAAGCACGAGAAAGGAATGCTGAGTCGCAATTGATAATTTGCTACCAGCAGCAACGAAGGAATGACTCAGGGATATCTGGAGAGAGGGCGGGAAGGGGAGAGGAGGAGAGGAGGAGGAGAGGAGGAGAGGAGAGAAGGGGAGTGGTTCTCTAGGGAAGGGATGAAGTCGAAGTGATGAGAGAAGGACGGGAAGATGATAAGAATAAAATGGATATGAGGGGAACTCGACCCAGAAAGACGGGACCTCAGTTCAACTAAAATTTAGTGGCAATGGCGCTCCACTTGAATGAGTATTGGTCTCGATTTCTGAGAGAAAATCTCTCGATTCTCAACAATGAGAAGACCTGAATAAGAATAATGCAAGAGAAGAGTCTCGTCTTGGACTCCTCAATTATGACTGGATTCTTTTACTACTAGTACTCCGTCGACGACTGAGTAGAAGAGCCGACTGTTATTCTTTCCAGCTAAAGTAGCGCTACCCCAAACGGTCGATGATCTGCCATCACATCAACTTGCATTTGCCATTTTCCTCCTTTTCCTTTTTCGATCCCGAACCCGATTGAATATCTTTCAGTCTGTCCCGCGGAGACTGACTCAGTGCTACTGATGTGTGTAGAATCGGAGAGGATTCGACTATCTCTACTACCTGTTAAATCCTGTAGAAGATAATATTAAAAATATGACAAAAAAATACATATAAATAATATAAAAATGTGAACAACCTGCAGCAACAAACAGGGGTTCGAGTCCGTCAGTCTAGAAGTGCAATAACAAGGCATCTTATTATTTTAGTCCAGTCTTTTAGTGCAATGGAGCCGGGGAATCCATCCGCTCCATAACGCTCTCTTGAGTCTTAATTGTTTTTGGGACCCGGCATTTATTTTCCTATTTCTAGGCCAAGACACTATCCCCTTGGTGGCCCACTTTTCTTTCGCCTTACAGAGTCTTTCTATTGTCTTCGTTCTCTGTTCAGGAGATATATCTACTTAGTAGTAGTAATAGTAGTAGTAGTAGTCTACTCAAGGTACCTGAATGTTAAGTCAAGTACCAGATAATGGTTCTACGGTTCGGTGACTAAATATTGGGTGATCGACGGCGTATCCAAGGTTGACAGCCCGCTGTCTTTCTTTTGAGAGATTGCCTTACCTTTTATGTCCTAGTCGGCCAGTACTCCATAAAAGAACTGTTAGCCCAGTCGGATCCCATCCCCAGTATCCTAAAGTCCGTCTCTCTGGTAACTCCCTCAAAATTTAGATCCATTTATCTCCTTCTGGGTTGGAGTCGAGAGTCTGGATGCGCTTGCACAAAGGAACGTGATCATAACATCGCTTGCACAACCAGGCGAGTCATCTCCAGGAGTCCAAACCCAACAGGTGCCAAATGCCACCATGTTGTACGGAGCTGTCGGAGTATATCTTCTGATTCGAGACCGCATGTTCATGTCCATTTTTATGCACCCGCATCGCCACCCGAGGGCCGAGGAGGTTCATCAGGCTCACCAACTCAGCCTGCTGTGCAACCTCCCATTGCCACTCATACAACTTCAACCCCAGTCCTTTGAAGTTTGATCCAGACTCACGAAATCTAGAATCACTTCAACTACTTCGCCTTACAGCTTCCAGAATCCATACTTCATCTCTGGCAGTGTGGCAGATCGTAATCGACGACGCAAGGCGGGCCCGCTAGGCCAAAGCAGGCAGCAGCACTTGCCACTCCCTGCATCAGAGCATATCCCCATTCCCGATCCCCTGGGCACGCCCAGACAAGAAAATCACCTCCTCCGTACTCAAAGGTATCTTCCGATTGTCCTGGACAGTGAATGGCTATGGTGGACTCCACCGGATGGAGATTGCATGATCCAGCAAGTTGGCAGTGGGCATCCCCAAAGCCGCGGCCCTAGTTATCAAGGTAATTAAAGATCCAGGTTACATCATCAATGATCATCCCAGGATGATGGTTGAGATACGGCCCCGTGGCTTTGGGGGCCAGGTTCTTGGAACATGAAGCTCCCTCACCGGGGCTGTTATCCAGGGAATTCAAGAACAGTCGCCTCAGTCTTGCCGGAGTGTTTGAGCCTCACAAAGATAACCCTTGATCCGAGATAATGATACGCTTGATAGCGCAACACAACAATTTCGTCCCATAGTTTCACAGAACTCCTCATTGTTCAGCCAGGTGTCATCCCCACACAGATATCCCTCTCTCGCCATCCCTCCATATAATTCGGTCAGATATGGAGTCCCAATCCTCTGGTTCTTGGGTTTGATCGTCCCCGCTTACTCAAGTGCCAGTGGTAGTTAACGAAGCACAGGCTGCTCCTGACAGCTGATACCCCTTGCAGGAGGGCTGTACACAGAGCAATCCGTGCACAAAGAGTGAATTTGCAGGAAGCTTCAAGAGGTGTAACTCAAGTCTCAATGAGTTCAAAGTTCATGCGTAATGCCATTTCGAGCAAGCGTAGAAATCAAAGGATTCGGTTAAGAACTGAAGAATTAAGATCCACCAGAACTCGACCGTTTCTTTGGGAGGAAGGTCGACAAGCACTAAATCAATCTCCACATACTAATCAGGTTGGAAGCAAATGCGACTGGTAGACTCGACCGGTAGACTCGAAGTGAACGAAGAGTCTCAACTCTCGAACACTTTGACTGTGTCCGCTCTTTTCATTCTTTCTACTCCGTATCATGCCGCCTTCAAAGGGGCGTCGAATGGCGCAGATTGCTTGCTGTGTTGTGGCGTCGAAGGCGGAACGCCAACTACTTCATGGCCAGTTAAGGTTCGAGGCCTAAGAGCTGTCAGGTGTCAACAAAGAATGAGATATGACAGATCACCGATGATTATCCTGCTATCGCTGATTTATTGAAGCATATGTACGAACTCGAGATAACAAGCGGGACGGGCGCTGTCATATCTTTGTTGGAGATGCAGCGGAGAAGCATGTCCTCAAGAAGGTTTGAAGCCGCGTATACTATCGAGTCTTTGTTTCAAGATTCGAGCATCGAGTTCGAATTAATCTCGTTGGAACAGACAAAGAAATTGAGGCGATGAGGCTAGACCGCTGATTTGGTGCAGGGGAGGAATTTTTCAGAGCTCTTACTCTGGAGGAGACTGCCACTGGCCAGTCGTGAGATCCCAAGGCACGTGCTTGACGTTGGATGCGGGCGTTCTGTAGGGACTCGCTTAGCTGCTTGGCTGAGAGAACTTGTAGTCTAGTCCTCTGTATTTTGATCCATCTCGCAGTTCTTAACAAAGAAAGATACCCTTTCCAAAGTCCCGGTTCAATAGCTCGCCTGAGATGCGAAAGGTGATCACACTTTGAGCCTGTTGAGCGTTTAAGGTCATCAAGATCCCAACTGGATTACATAGTCTACACTACAGCGAGTCATGGCCAAGCTTCATATCTCCGAGGCTCCGTAAACGGTTCAGAGATCTTCCCTTTGCTCTTCCGTATGGAGTCCGTTATCCGTCTCCAATAATGTCCATCACAGGCGCACGGTTTGGATGTCGATGAAGTTTGGAATTTGGAAACGATGGTGGACCAGAGGTTCCCTGGCCAACTCTGCCACTGCCGCGAGCCAATCCGCGCCCACCGGGCGACTCTCATAGTGGTACAGTGGCACGACAAAAGTATTCGCTTCCCCACTTTTTATAGACCAATTGAATGGCCATAAAAAAGGGCGTTAAACTTGATATAACAGGCGGTCAAACTAGTGGGAGCTAATACTTTTGTCATGGCACTGTACCATGGATCAAACTTCATCGGCACTTGGACTATGTTGGATAATGAACATTGGATATAGGATGATGGACGGAAACAAATCACACAGCCTCGTCAAATCACAGCTACAACGGCCCCCCCACCAGACAGAGCACGGGACGGGGACGGGACGGTACGGGTTGGCTTCAGCGTTATCATTATTCCGAGTATCTGAACAAATTAGCTGTCAGAAACGGAGCAGGGCTGCCTGTGCCGTGTTTGCTCCACCGATGGGTCAAAATAATTTAAGTCTTGATTAAAATTGATGAAGTTGACGTGGTGGTGGGCTAACGGTCTTGACTCTTCAGGGGTCGGCAGGAGCTATCAGGCACTCAGGCATCCAGGGGCATCCAGGGGCTTGGAACTTGGAAGTCCTGAGTGGGTCACGTGTCAGCAAAGTAACCGTTTCAGGCAGGTCGCTCCCTTTCTGTCGTCATATGCACATCGATCAGGAGTCCTAAGAATATCTAATTATTATCTATGGGTCACGGCCACGGTCACGGTCACGATCTTGATCACCCCTTTCAAGCCCGACTGCCTTTCCCAATCCACCGACGGCGCGTTTCATTCTTCCTCCATGTGGCCCACAAAAGGGAGAAATGAACTTGCACGAGACAGTCATTGGTCAAGAATCCGGCCCGTCTAGAATCCGGCCCTGCGATGAATTCTGATCAGTATTCAGGAATCTATCAGATTGATGAACCGTGGGTTCTGACGACCGAGCATGTGGTTCTTTCCATTTCATCATCGGGTAGTTGTCCATGACTCCATGTGCGGACTCGGGGACTCGGGGATGCTCTTGGATTCGGCAACCTTGGATTCTGGCTTGATCGTCCAAGTTGGAGATGCCATCTTCTGAACACTGCTTGCCAATCAGTGGCGATGTCTCTTTCCCTCCTCACAGCTCTACCCAGAGTAGACTACATGGTAGTACATACGAGGTACCATGAACCCATGAACCTTAAAGGAGTACCTGAAGCTATACCCCACATACGAATGCAATGCCTGATGAAACCGTAAACGTCACTCGGACAATGACCGCTTCGGAACTGACAGCTCCAAAGAGTCTAAACATGGCAAAAGCGCGCGCATGAAAACCCATGCACATCAGGCAAGGTTCTCGGCTTCGTACGTTGGTCAACTTTCAACTTTCTCGACAGGTCGAGTCCCCAGCAGACACGAGCGGACTATTGTGGAGCTCCTGCAAGCTACTCCGGAGTACTCTGGAGTCGGGCAGCTCAAAGGAATATCCATCTAGCGGGATTTGCGCGGAAGCACGATCAGGAACCTTTTTCAAACTTCATTGCTGAAAAATGATTGGACCGTTGCTGCCTTGCATCTACGGTTACGAATAAGACTCAGAGCTGCTCGAGCATGAAAATCCTGTGCCAGTCACAGAGGCAGGACCAACAAGCAACCAAGGCGTCTTCTGCGGCTGCCTTCCTATTGGTTCCAAATCCTCCAATCATAGAATTCCGCACGCCAACCGCTCCAACGCCAAAATCCTGCGGGAATCCTCCAGACTGTGGAGGAGTCCCAGTGTCTCACAGACCGTGCTAGGCTCCGTGACTCGGAGAGTTGGAGCTCTGACTTTTGCCTCCTGACCCCTGACTCCTGAGTCGAGACTACTGGGGAGGAAGGATCATGTTCCTGGCAAGAACCGTGAGCGTCCATCTGATCGCACCGCGTCGCGATCGTTTATTCATGGCTGGATCGCACCTCTAAGAAGGACCCTGGGAGATATTGCCCTTGTGCTTTGACCAATATGGGATCATATTTTGACAAATACCTACTCCGGAGTAGTCACAATACTACCTTGTCAATTAACCTTTTACGGATCATCCGCCCTTTTTGTTAAGCTTAAGCGCCCAGACATGCCTTCCCTGTCGCTTCCTGTCGGTAGTGAAAAATCTTCCTTCAACCCTCGAATCATGGACCGCGATAGGATTGATGGACAGGGCTTCCATCCTGCATCCATCACCCTCCAGGATGAGCGGAGGAGAAGCTAACCCGACGTATCTAGATCGCTGCCTTTCGTCCAAGCCTCGAGAGTCGGCGCCTTACAGGTCTGACAAATGCAGAAGACCTTCCTGCCTCATGCAGTCCGCAAACATACTTGTATCCTGTGATCCAAAAGTTGCAAAGCAGACGCAGATGCAGGCGCATGCAGATGAGTGGCCTTCCTCCACTCTGCGCGAGCTGAAAACGTCTTCAAGATTTGCCGTACAATTATCCCGCGTGCCTTGGATCTGCCATGTTACCAGTCACTCAGCAAAAGCCGCCTTTCCTCCAGCAAAAAATGAATCGGTGAAGACCAATCCACCAATATATGCCGTATACAAAAAAGAAAATATAAGCGCCCCACGATCGGAGAACACAACCAACTCCTCAACTACTCATTTCTCTACACGACTGACAGACAAACAAATACCTGCATTGGACCAAGTCCTACCTCGCAGCTCAGCGACAGAAGATGCGTCTGCAGCTTTTCGCAGAGAAATTAACCCTGTCAAAGTCGGAACGTGTCGCCGACAAAATCAATCTTGCAGAAATGTTTGCTTTTTTCTTTTCTCGCTCCCGCTCCAGACTCCGAACCGTGACTCGTGGGTTCCTTTTACAGCTTCTGCGTCCAATCAAGATGTCAGGCTGCACGTTCTTGTTGATATTGACAGCTCGTCTTGCGATTGGCCTCATGCGATGTGATTAATCCTGCAGTTAGATCAATCACATCCCGCCTGGGCATATCCTCCGACATTCTACGCTACCTGGTGATCACCGACGAATCTTGGGAAAGTCGACTGTTGGTGTTGGTTGAATGAGGCCCTCAATGGACAATGACAAAACAATGGCGCAGCGCCCCAGATATGCGATGTGCCTTGTGACTATAATAGTATCAGTGCATATTTGCCTTGAATAATGCAACAATGACAATGACATCATTTGTTTGCTTCCTCGAAGCCCTGATCTTGATGCATGCAGAAGGCGGGTTCCAAGTTCCAACCTGACAGCCACTTGATCAGATTGGCTCTATGATGTTAGGTCTCGTGCTCGACTCCTTCGCGAACAGATTGATAGTACATACATGTTTCTCGAAGGGTAGTTCTTTGTATCCGGGGTCTAGTAGTATTCATGGTTCAAAGACCACGCAGTAGATATATATTATTCAATCACCATATGTTAAATTGGGATGATCATCTTCTCCATAATAAAACCACAGACTAGTTATATACTTCAGGGGGATAGATGTCTGTTACTTTCACTATTGACAACTATACTATACTATATATAATTGCTCTTGGCCACCTCCCAAGACAAAGACATATATAACCAGAACAATACTGGATTTCAGCCACTGAAACCACACCAAAATTCGGTAGAATCTTGATAGTACGTAATTCATACGAGAAAGGTGTGTTTCCTAATACAATCATAGCGAGCTAACTATATCAATAGAAGGCTTTTCTTATACAGTAGTGGCTAAGAAGACTATACCGATGGGCTATAGCCAATATGACGCCGTCTATGGCCATCTATCAACTCTATGGCCCGTAGGCGCAGGGCCATCTTGAATGTCCATAGTGGAATCGTGTATCCGGTGAGACTCTGCATTTACTTCCTAGTTCCTAGTTCCTAGCTCCTCCCGGATCCTTTGCATGTTCGGTTGGAATTCTAGGCAACAGGTTAACTAAGTTTTGGAAAGGATTTAAGTTATATGCACGCTGTCAAGCTTATATAGTAGATGAGCCGAGCGTGAGACCTAGGGAACAACTAATCATCTACCTCTCGCTCTCAAGGCAGTATTGGAAGGAAGCGCTACCAATTGACTAGTTATCGTATCCACCAAAATCGAGTGCTACAAGTGCTGCAAAGCAAACTACAACTCGCAGTCCAACGACTTGATAGCGGTTCTTGATGGGTCCACCAGGCGTCTCAGGGCAGGGTCATCACAACTATGTCTAACATCAAATTGGTCAAGTAGATACGCAACCTACGCAAAAACGTCACTTGAAAGCACTGTTGAAAGACTGGGGAAAGTGGTAGAGAGATTTCAATCTGTTACATTAGCCGCATGGCAGCAGCTCCTGTCATCGACCAGAAACTAGACAGGACAAGAGCAGCAAAGAACAAGGTAGATTCAACTGTGGTGCAGTTGTGCGAGAGGCGTGTCGAGCTAACAACTCTGGCTCAGCAGAACCTAGATCAGTCTTCTGTCCTGTCAAGACATAATCAGGACCCTTAACCCATCTTCTGATAAACTTACAGGATTTGACTTTATTTTTACAGTTCCTTCGGATATGCAACAGACATGACTGTTATTATATTATATCATGCTTGACATGCCTTGGTAAGAATAATAATGACAGATTCAGAGACGAGGATGGAATTCAAGTCCGAGTACGATATATATAGAAAAGGTAAATGTGTCCGGCGTATCCCCTAGCTGAGTTGCACTGACCCTATACTAGATTATATTTGAGCTGGAAAAGATTGTTGTGTGACATCCCAGACTATCTCCGATGGGCAGCTAAGTGTGTTGAGATACTACCAGGCCATTGAGAGGCTGTTCCCATCTCTGCCCTCGTCAAGTATCGCGATAGACACCGTCGAGCGGAGAAGAACAGGCGTTGCATACATGTATGCTGTATCGCCGGCGGAACTGTATGCCCTAAGCAGACTTGGATAGCGGTTAAACTCACTATCAAGGTCGGTGGGTTGAAGTATACAACTGAGTACGCAGCATAAGTACCGCAGAGCACTTGAGATGGAACTCTTTATCCCGTATAACATACATTATTATAAGAATACTTGCCATCTGCTTGTTAAAGGTCAGTTCTGCTAGGATATATTTAGCCCAGAGTATTGTTACGATGATGAGGAGAGTGGTCCCATGTTGATATGCGCCCTAATACTATTGCCCATGTGTTTTGATTTACGTGATGTGGTCTGATTGCCCAAGGCTCAGGGATCCAAGGCCAAGACGACAGACTATTCTCGCGAACTATTGGAACTCGAGGGAGATTAGAGCCAATGATGGGCTCGAAAAGGGGACAGCCTGAATTGGAGGGTCGGACTCTATGTTCGACCACACCAGATGTATAAAATTCAGATGAGGAGCTTGACTTGAGTAATTTCATTATTTCGCTTATGACACTGTCGTTAATACTGCGGATTCAGATATCACCCAGAGTTAGTCAAAGAGCCCCCATCTGCATTAGTTTGCCCTTTCCTGCGCATCCTGATCTTCCACGTCCCTGTACGAATCCAACTTGTTCGGGAAGACAACCTGATTTCACAGGTCTACAGAATGGTGAAATGCTGATATAGCCCAGCCTCTCCAAGTAAATATAAAGTCACAGAAGCATCTACGGTCAATTGAGTTGGTTTGCTGTAATCCCAGGCATGTCTAAAACAATCCAGCCGACCATATCATCGTACCTTCGGGTCTTGAAGAGGTACCCAAGTGCGGTATGCCACAAACAGAAGGTCCCATGACTATATCTGAATCCCAGACCTCGACTGCCCATGCAGGATATCTTTCAACCATTGTCTATATAACCCTTCTATAACTTCAGATAAGTACATACGACCACAGGGTGTGGAAAACAGGGCTTCCCGTCCGCTCAGCCGTACTTAAGCCACACTTATCAACGTGGTTAGAAGTGAAACAAGCCCTGAGTGTGTTGCCGCTTTTTGGGTGATAGACGCTAAATCTTAGGTGAGTGCAGGTGAGTTGGGTGATAACATGGTGAGAATATCACCGACCTGGGTGAGTGGCGGTGAGAATATCACCGACCTGGGTGAGTGGAGGTGAGAAGGGTGAGAAGCAATATTTTACAGGATCTTAGGCTACTACTGTTATTTCTCCAAGCTGAAGATAAATAGCGAGGGCTTTCCTACTTTTATCCGAGACTTTCAGCT
>JAPDEK010000003.1:600000-798026 GCA_027569065.1 Aspergillus cavernicola
AGTGGCTGGTGCGTCTTAATTTATGATCTAAATATATATCCGATCTATCTCTTCTCTCCACCCAACAGGATCAACCAAAAGCATCCTTCGGCTCTCGCGCATGGTCTGTCACCTTTGCTTGCTTAATCTCTGCTTGATTGACTGATTCCGTAGTACTTCTCCCCAGTGGGCTCACAACTCACAACCTGACAATTTGAGTCCTCCTCCCCGTGCCATTCACCCTATTCGTCTTGGCCCGCTCAATTCTCTCCATCTGCCCACCCAATCCCCTCCTCGTCACATCCTTGGCTGTTGGTTGGCGCATACATATAATCACTGCGTGCTCTCCGGGAAGCCCGCCTGCTACTCCCCTGCCAGTTGGCAAATAATTTCCATCCAGCCGGTGTTAGCCAGGTAATATTGACGCGGGGGTCAAACAAGTCGTCGCTTTTACCCAATCCCCATACTTAACACTGTCACTGGCACTGGCAAGGCAAAGAAATGTCCCTCAAGCAAGTATGTCGCTACTTTTACCGCAGTCATATTTGAGTCTCCCAGGTGTTAACAAGAAGAAACAGGAAATCGAGACCTGGGTGCAGGCTCTGGACCTTTTCGACAGCCAGGACTATGAACTTGCCCTGCGAGCTTTTGCTGGAATTGCCGATACCTCCAAGATTCTCTTCAATTGTGGTGTGATCTACGCTACGCTAGGTGAACACGATAAAGCAGTACGTTCTCGCATTGATGGTTCAGATCATAGCTGACTGCCAAAGGTTGAGTGCTACCAGAGTGCTGTGGGCTTGGACCAGTATCTTGCCATTGCCTACTTCCAGGAGGGTGTATCCAATTTCCTCCTAGGCGACTTTGAAGAGGCACTGGCCAATTTCAACGACACCCTACTCTACCTGCGAGGCAACACCTTTATCGACTATGAGCAGCTGGGTCTGAGATTCCGTCTGTACTCGTGCGAAGTTCTTTTCAATCGAGGGCTATGTTATATCTACCTTCAACAAATCGGACCTGGGATGCAGGATCTCGAGTATGCTTCTAAAGAGAAGGTCACGCCTGATCACGATGTTATCAACGATGCTATCAAAGAAAGGGCAGAAGTACGTACCTTGTAAGATGTCTAAAGCTAAGCTAACCTTCTTAGGGCTATACTGTATTCTCCATTCCAGTGGGAGTGGTATACCGCCCTAACGAGGCCAAGGTGAAGAACCTCAAGGCTAAAGACTACCTAGGGAAGTCACGCGTGGTTGCCGCGAATCGGCTGAGCACGCCCATGGATACGACCCAGAGAAATTTAAACAGCGTACCGTTTGCGACGTCGCATCTAGTCCAGAAGAACTTGATTAGCCGCAGCCGTCAGCAATCCGAGCCGCCCATGCACCGCAATCTATTCCCTCCTACGCCCCCACCGGATGCCGACAAATCAAGCCTCAGCTCCTGCGGTAGTATGGGAGCAGCTACCGGTCGCCCTGGATTTAACAAACCGCAACGACCACCGAAGTTAAACCTGGATCGTCCAGGTGCGCAACCTGCCGGACGGAGCACCACGGACCTTACTGCACCGGAGAAACCACGGATAGGAACCACACGTACAGCATCGGAGCCGCGGGGACCGCCGCAACAACTTCGTGGTTATGCGACCGAGAGACAACCATACTCGCGGGAGAGCACAGGTCACCGCAGAGGAGCGAGTGACACCGGCTTTGGCGTGCCCAACGGCTACCCAGACGATGCTTACGGAGCGTACGGCGAAGCGCGAGTAATGGCACTAGCGAATGGCGGACGTCCCTTCCACCAGCAAGGGTACATCGACGAAGAAGAGGAGTACGGCAGCTCTCCATGCGACGAGGAGTTAGCCCCAGACGCTGGGTTTGAGATTATGGGTGCGCGGCAACGAGCGCGATCAGGCAGCCGCGGCCCTGCGCGTGGGTATTCCCGCCGGCCAGAGGTTCGCAAGTTCCGAGTCAAGGTCCATTCAGCGGAAGACACACGGTACATTATCATCGGACCGACAATCGAGTTTCCGGAGTTCGAGGTGCGCATCCGGGAGAAATTTGGGTTCCAGATGCAGCTGAAGATTAAGATGCAAGACGAGGGCGATATGATTACAATGGTGGATCAGGAGGACTTGGACCTTTTACTCATGGCGTCGCGAGAAATCGCGCGAAGAGAAGGCAGCGAAATGGGGAAGATGGAGGTACGTATCTGAGCCCTTCTGCTGTCTACCTGACTGACTGATGAAATAGATCTGGGTTGAAGAACGACGGATGATTTGACGATAGCGTGTTATACCCTGCATATGTTTGATGTATATATTAGCATTTATACCCCGTAATGATACCATCTTTCTAGCTTTTGTCCAACATTGCATGTATCTCCAAAAAAGAAGACTATAAGTTCCAGGCATTTGTAGGGCAGGCAGATCACGGGATCGGCTTTAGCATCGGAGCGGAACCTCCAGCTCAGCATTTGTGCCTCTCCACTTCGACGTCAACAACATCACTGATCACACCCAACATGACAGACCTAACACCCAGCTTCGCCAACCTCCTGCACAAGCAAAACAGCTCTCTATCTCTCTACACGCGCCCCCTCACAACCGAAACCGCAGATGAATTCCTCAAGGAAGCGTACCGGATTGTTAGTCCCCGACCACTATACACTCACAAAGTACAGCACTAACAACCGAAATAGAACTCCCACATCTCCTCCCTACTATCATACCTCTACAAAATCCGCCCCTCATACCTAAGCATTAACGCCACAGCATCATCAACCCGCAAACCCAAATCGCAACACATCCGAGACTACTCAACCTCCACCCCCCGAGAAACCGAACGCCTACTATCACCCTCTGAACTCGACTCCATAACATCCTCCACATCCTCCCTCCTCCATACCCTCTCAAGCTCAATATCAAACCTCTCCTCTGCCGAATCCCTCCGCCAGGAAACCCATTCCACCCTCCTCGATAAGAAACACGGCCGGAAGCGCTCCAAGGCGTCGAGTTTATTGTTCCGATGGGCCGGCGGGGCTTCGCCTCTTTCTGAGGATCAGCAAAATGGGGGGTTGGATCATGCGGGGAAGAAAGAGGCGCAGATTATTGATGAGGAGAAGGAATCGCTGCTTAGGAGTGTGAGGGAGACTATCCTCTGGTTTCTGAGGAGGCGGTTAGAAGGAACCATTGAGACGCAGAGGGATATGGTTGAGAAGAGGATTGAGAGGGCGAAGGAGAGGGAGAAGAGTGTTTTGTATAAAACCTCTGTTCCTTCTTCTAGTCCTGGTGCCGGTCCCGGTTCAGGTTCTGGTGGCAGTATGTCCATATCCGCACCATCATCATACCCCAATACAGGACTCGAGGTAGAGCGAGTACAAGGGTCAAGGTCCGCCGCAATCCTCGACGAAGCCGAAATCGCCGCCATCGAAGCCGAGCTCTCGCCCGAACAACTCCAGCTCTTCGCTGAGGAGAACGATTCCATGGTGCGCTATTACGAGGATACCTTGAGCAAAGTGCAGTACGTCTCCCCTCCCCATCTTTCAGTTCCAGTTCCAGTTCTGCTGGATAAAATCTAACAAAGAATGACAGAAACGCCGAAAAGTCCCTGCTGGAAATCTCTTCCCTGCAACAAAACCTCGTCACGCACCTATCCACGCAAGAAGAATCCATCGGCCAATTAGTCTCCGACGCATCGAGCACGGAGACGAATATCGGACGCGGGAATAAGGAGTTGAAGCGCGCGTCGGAGAGACGGAGTGCAGCGCAGGCCGTGTTCTGGGGGACCGTGGGGTTGTGTACTTGGTTGGTCATTTGGGATTTGGCTTTTTAACTTGCTCTGCCTTACATTACCAAACACTATGACTAGAAGCGTGGGGTTGGTTCTTACAGGATTTGAAAAGGAGAGAGGAGAGAGGAGAGAGGAGAGAGAAGAAAGAAGAGACAAGGCAGACAATCTATGTATTGCTATTAAATATCCTTTTAGAGGAGAGCGCTATTTGTTTCATCTGACCGACCCAACCAACCCATATGAGACCAGCCAGCCAACCAACCTTTGTATGTAACCAACCGGTAGAGGGGAATATGAAGACTCAAATACACCAATGAAGAAAACGTGCTATGAAAAAAAAAAAAAAATTCATGACGTCTCCCGAACAACACTATCCACGGCCTCGGCAAAGTAATCCAGATTATGCGTATTCAGACCAGCCATTGAGATGCGGCCGTTCTTGGTCTAGACGGTAAATTTCTGTTAGCGACCTGACCTAATCAAACATAGTATGAAAAGAAGGAAGGAACGAAAGAAAGGAAAGGAACATACCATATAAACATGCCACTTCTCTCTAAGCACCTTAACCTGAGCCTCAGTAAGACCAGTAAAGCTGAACATCCCAATCTGATTGGTGATATGTTCCCAAGACCCGGGGGTCTGCTTCTCCTCAAGACGCGAACGTAATCCCTTCCGCATCTCCACAATCCTCCCGCTCATTGTACGAAGATCATCCTCCCACTGCGCGAATAAAGCCTCGTCATTAAGCACACGACTTGCAATACGGGCGCCGTAAGCGGGGGGATTTGAGATCTCCGACCGCTGCAGGATCGCGAGTTGGCTGGAAACGTGGTTGGAGGATTGAGTTGCTTCAGGGCCGGGGGCAGAAACGAAGTGGAATGCACCCGTGCGTTCGCCGTAGAGGCCGAAGTTCTTGGCGAAGGATTGGGCGATGCAGAGTTCGAAGCCCTGCTCGATGAAGTAGCGGATTGCCCAGGCGTCGCGGGACAGGTCGCCGGAGGCGAAACCTTGGTAGGCGCAGTCGAAGAAGGGGAAGTGGGCGCAGTCGCGCATGACGAGGGCGACTTCTTTCCATTGCGCCTGGGTTAGGTCGACGCCTGTCGGGTTGTGGGCGCAGGCGTGAAGGAGGATGATGGAAGATGTGGGGGCGGTGCGGAGGGCGTTGAGCATACCATCGAAGTCGAGGCCTTTGGATTGCGGGGAGAAGTAGGGGTAGTTGGCGAGGGAGAAGCCGACGTTTGTGAAGATTTGGTGGTGGTTTGCCCAGGTTGGGTTGGAGAGGTAGAGGGTTGGGGTTGGCTTTGCTGGGTGGAATTTGGCGAGGAAGAGGGCGCCTAGGTGGACGGCTCCTGTGCCGGAGATGGTCTGGAAGGTGCAGATGCGGTTTTCGCGGATGGCAGGACTGTCGGGGCCGACGATGAGTTTTTGAGAGGCTGTTGTGTACTCTTGGAGGCCTTTTATGGGGAGGTATTCGTGGTTGAGGTTGGGGTCGTTGCGGATGAGGTCATCTGCCTGTTATGAGTTAACCAGCTGTAACCACATGAGAGAGCTTGGAAAGTAGGGAGCAACCTTTTTCACGACAGGGAGGACCCATGGCTTTGCGTTGTTATCACGATAAGCACCGATGACCAGGTCGACCTTCTTGTCAGAAGGGTCCTGGCGATAAGCCTGGGCGAGACCGAAGAGAGGATCTTCTGGGGCCGGGGGTACGACAGAGGTGGAAAAGACGGGGGGGGTATTTGACGAAGCCATGATGTGTGAGGAGAGAGAAGCAAGGCGGGATCTAGCGGAGGAGACAGAGGAAGCTGGAGAGAGAGAGGAAGAGCGAGGCATGATGAAGGTTTTATCTAAGAGATACTCGAGTCACACCACCACAGTTGCTGCTTGCGTTCACCGGTCAATCGCAAAGACTGCACGATGTGAGGGGAAATCAAAAACTGACAGTCCAGACTTCAAAGTTCAGGTCGGATTGCATTTAAATGCAATAAATGCCTCAACTCGAAGCTTGAAGCTCATGAACGTCCCGGCGTACCCTAGTACCGAGGTGTCCAACTCCCGATGGCAAGCGTATGACATCACATGTCTACAACTACTTTATTCTTCGAGTATCATGTTTAAAACTGCAGATGTTGAAGCTGTACTTCAAGCTGTTCATCATTGAATTTTGACTCATCTTGGATGCGGGGAGCGGTGACTACAGTCAAACAAGAATCAATAGTCGCAGAAATTCTCCGAATCTCCAAGTTTCCCCAATCCCATACGAACCATCACCGGCAATATAGAAAGTTTCATTCTCCGACTCTCCCCTACTACTCCTACTACGTAGTGCATAATATGGTACTAGTAAGCAACCAACCACCTCGGATGCAAAGTCATCTCCGAGCGCCGTTTCACTACCAAAACCGGTCCACATCAAAGAACCTCGAGACGAGAATTATCCGGACTACGGACTTCTTCCGAAATTCTTATAGGGCACACACTTGACAGCAGGATAGTTAATGTACCTGAAACTACTCCTTCTCTCAGGGTAAATGGGGAGGTACGTATCACTATCTCGCTCAGCTGCCCGGTACCTGGACATTGCCGGTGGCTTCGGTTAATATGACATGGATGGTGTGGAGTGAATACCCGGATTTTTACCTAATGTTAGAGACGGATTTTATTATCTATCCTTCTTGAATCTTCTTTCGGGTCTCCTCATTCTATTTTTATTTGGTCCTCTTCACCCGGCGTCCGCATCTGCCATGCGCATCCGCATCCGTCTTTCCCCCTTCGTCCGGAGGAGTCTACATACCCCATGGGGTTCTTTTTCCCCTCACCTTCTGTGTATAATTTACTCTAGGTAGTTAGTACTAAGGGTAGTAGTTATGATATGCACAATTTAATGATCAATATATACACTAATCTCATTCATGTCGTAGAGAGATCAAGATATACAAGGACCCCATCTTTTACCGCCCAATCCAATCTCTAAAACGCCGTATATCCCCAAACCTCAAATCAAATCAAATCAAATCAAGTCGTTAATATCAATGTCAAGATGCCCAAATGTGGCAGCCAGGCCATGCATGCATGTTGTGATCCAGATAAATACCATAACCCCTCCCTCGATATCGTTCAAGAGGTGGGGAGGGGTTAAAAAAAGAATAAACAAGAAGGGAGAGAATGTATAGTACCGAACCGAGCACTTCGACTTTGTTATGTACGGTTATGTCGAAGCGCTGGCATTGGCGTTCTCATCACCATGCGCCCGGGTCCGGATCCGGAACCGTTCCCGGAACCGAGTCGTCAGGCCATGCCGTCGGTGTTGTTGCTCGTCTGTTTCGCCTTCTGCTTCGCGGTTTGCTTCTTCACGCACGCTTCGGAGCGCTGCTAGGCGTTCCTCGACACTGGCGTCGCGCATTCGGCGGGCGTTGAGGGTGCCATGGAGGTAGTTGCTTAGGCGGCGGTGGCGGTGGGTGGGTGTTTCTTCGACGGGCGGGTTAGCTGGTGGGTTGGTTGTTGTTGTGTCTTGTTGTTCTTCGGTGTGGGGTTCGCCTTCCTGCGTTATTTCATCTTCACCTTCGGCTTTCGGCGGGTTGAGGTCGATTCGGCTGGATTTAATTAGTAAGTTGGCCGGAAGTATATAAGCAGAGGGTAAATACCATAGAGGACATGTTCCAGACACATTCACCAACCACGGATCGATACAGCCAGGATGGAATTGATGGTTGCATGGCAGGACACGCAGGTCCTCTCCCTTGACGAAATCATCTGTACAGATTGGGCAGGAGAAATTCGGATGATCCGCAGGAGTCTCGGCTTCGCCCGTCCCAGCACGTTTCTCTTGGTTCGGGTCTGGGGTGGGTGTGGCAGGATCCTGTGGCGTCTCTTCAGGCACAGGCGACGTGGTGCCACCGGTGGCCATCGGCGGCTGGTGACTTTGATCCTCACGCAACGTTGAATCTGGGGCCTCCGACGCAATCGACATCTCGACATCTCCCTTATCAGTATCCACCTTGCCATCATTGTTATCTCCAAACTTTACGATCGGAATCGTCTCCAGCATTGCCCTTGCTATTCCTCGCGCTCGACTTTGCCGCGGTCGCCCCGGTCGTTGCCGTGGGCCGTATCGCTCGGGATGACGATGGGCACGGACCGCACCGGTGATGATTATCGATAGGAAAAGTGCGGTGATGATACCTGTGATACTATAGAGAATGATCATGGCTGCTACGGCGATTAGCGACGACCCTACCATGTCCGTTCTAGACGATACCTACCGGTATTAGGGCTGTCTGCACCCCCACCACCATCTGGGATGTTGGGGTTTATTGGAGCGAATGACGACATGAAGGGCAGGATGTATGATGATCCGGTTTGATTGCTTGATCTGAGTTGTGTTTCGACGGTTCTTGCTATATCCGCGTGCAACAATGTAAAGATGTAATGATAGCTGTTCCCGTCATCCGTGAAGTTGCAATGGGATGCAGTGGTGCTATATAGAAGTACCGCGGCGGGCTGCTGCTGTGAGATGACGTTGTGGACAGTCGCACTCGCATCTAAATTCCCAGGGTATGCGTCTGGGTCACAGGGGATGAAGGCTATATCAGTGCTCTGCAGTGATAGCGAATTGGCGGCCTGAACTAGAGTCCCGGTACGATTGAATTCCTAGACCGTTATCAATATCATCCGCACACGAAAGCGCATACGATTGATTCGCTTTTGAATCAATGCATCGGGTACTGACCCTGATTTGACGACTGGTGAGGCTGACGAGCGACCGGGTCAACGGGGCGAGGTCAAATGTCCGAGGTAGGTCCACTTGAGTACCCTCAAGATGGAATCTGGCGTTCTTGGACGAGGAGAGATCCGCAGTGTTGTTCGACGGCAACACCGACGAGTCCACAGGCTGAACCGTGAATAAGAGAGACAAAAGGGGGGAAAAGGTAAGAAAAGAAAAGAAGGAGAAAAAAGAGGAGGAGGAGGGGTGAAGAGAGAGAAAAGGATATTGCAGGAGCCCCATGAACATGACAAGGAGCCAGCCGGATGAGCAGGAAATTTCCCCACGGGTTGCAAGTTTGCGAGGCTTACGGAGAGGTCGGAGGGTATGGGGAATCGAGGATGATCATTAGGTCACGGATCTCTCGCAGGACTCAAAGTGGAACAACCAAAGAAGCAAAGAAAGAGGGCGAAAAAAAAAGAGTCAGCAAGTGACGGGGGTCTCTCTCCAAACAGGAAGTCTCCAAGACTTCAGCCCACAGTGCCCAGAGGTCCTGATATCACGGCAAATGCAGCAAATGGTCGATCACTGCGATCGCGCCTGAAGGAACCGGACTATCGATGCAGAAATCCGGCCAGCAGCGTGTGCGTATTGGTCTTCGAGTCTCGAGGCTGTGCGTTGCGTGGCGTCGCAGGCTGGCAGCGGAGTGAAGTGAGGCCGAGAAACTTGAAAGACTTGAGACAGTTACAGCGATGAAGATTGATATCCACTACGACGAAGAGCAGAGACAGAAAGATGAGTGGTGGAGGAGATGCCAGGATAAACCGGGCTGATGAAGGATGAGGGGAGGGGCGGATGGATTACCCCGAGAAATCCGACGATGATAAATATCAGTTCGGACTCAGGAATAGAGATCACTATTAAAAGAAGAATCAATTAAACTCCTATTTCCGGAGTACAAGGTGCAGCAATGGTAGAATTATAGAATTCATACAGAGTTTCGACAGAGTTCAGGGCCGGAAGCGTGATGACCGCATCCAGCCATGTTTGTTAGTTACTGAGCTACGCTGACTACTAACTAGTATGCGCCATTAATTGGTTTTGGCCTTCTCAGGCTCTCAGCGACTGATCAGGGATCCCTGATTGACTGATGATGCTTTTGAGTCTTTGACCAGCTCTGAGGCACCAAGTGCTCGCAAAGAAAGAGCACCATCGGAATCGGCAATCGAAACCCTGAATAATGACTTCAAACCAGAGCCATGGAACACAATTGAAGACAGCCAACCAAACAATCTGATTGACGATGGAACCAGCTGTGTGGGATTGAATTGAATTGGAATTGGATGCGGGGATCGACTGCCAGCTCACCTCAATTGATGCTCTCACTATCACACAGCCATTCATAATAATCCAGCCGTAAAAGAATTAATCTCCCAGGCTGGTTTCAACTACAATTAAGAAACATTCCCATCCTATCGCCCTTTTCCTGATTTCCTGGTCGGCGGCTTGTGATGGTGTGGGCTTCGTAAGCCCATAAGCTGCACTGCCCCCAGGATGCCCTCAGATTCAGAATCATAACGTGAGCATTGTTTCCCTACGGACTCACAGAGTACTCTCGATTTCTTCTCCGAGTCCTCCGTAGTGTCTGCCACAGGGTCATGCAGCCGTCTTAGAGCTGTGCGCACGTCCAATCGACCGTTGTCGATCTGTTCTATCACTCATCTGTATCTCCAAGGGCTCAACTTTTCAAAGTCATCCGCCGTAATAATCTTAAATCCGGGAATAATGATTATCTTGATAACTGAAGTGATGAGCAATCGCCTCCGGGATCGGACCACATGCTTATCATTGTCAAGATGGTTATCCGATATGAATATTGAATATCCGATACGCCATGTTAAAAAGCGAGGATAAGGAAATAAAAAGGTCCCGATGGCTCTCAGGTCAAGGTACGCAGACTGGAAACGAGGGATATTCAATCCCCTCAAATTTAACCATCCAAAACTGGAGAACCAGGCAATGCTGCCAGAACAGCCGAGGAGAGCGGGGGGTTTTACTTCTTATGGATCACCAGTAGATCATCCTGTGTTTGCCAGCTCGGCAGGAAACCCTGAAGCAATCATCATCATTGCTTGAGGTCACGCTGCCTGCACTCCACAGTGCACATCCCCAGTCGACTCTGAAATATCCCCAACGTACCCCGGAATACTGGTGTGAAGACTGTTGTAAGCTACTGTACAATCTCCAATCTGGTCACATTTTATAAGCTTCCGGGCCTTTGACCAGGGTATCAAAGTCGCTGAACCCACCAGCCAAGCTCCAGCGACCCCATTGATGATTTAAGCTTCAGGATGCTGGATGGTCTTCCATGGACAATGTCGTTGGTAAAGGCAATCCATAGAATCCTAGTCGCATGATTGTTCTCTTAACAAGACAGTCCAGGTCCGAATGCTCTTACCTCTTGGTACTCCGTAGGGATAAACCAAGGCTACTTGGAAGATGGCCCGGGGTTGAAAGGAAAAAAGGTCACGTTGCGTCTCGACTCTCAAGTAGCCTCTGAGGTAGGATGATCGATGTGCCCCCAGGTTTCAGGTTCGGTGCTACCAGCTTTCTGGATCTGCAACTGATGTCTCGGATATGAAATCCAGGGGTAAGAGAGTGGTGGATAGCTAGAAGGGTCGAAGCTGCCGTGCTGCTAGGATGATTGTGCTGTGTAACGTTTTGAATTGTGGCGAGTGTTGAGGTTGTCAACTTGTCAGTCGCTGTTCCAGAGGCAATCTCTTTGTTGAATAGACTAGTAATAAGGTAGTGTCTAGTGGAAGATCGAGATTCGGAAAGCAATACCTTATCTGAGTTGTCGATAGAGTTAAATAGTTCCTTGGAGTATTTATTCGACGTGGAGGTGACTTTCGGAGCTGTAGGTATTTCATCCCTCAAAACGGGCCTTGAGGCTTTGAGAACCATGCCTAGGAAGTTAGTTTACCTCCTAGTCTCCTTTGAAGTTTGGTCGAGGTTCCCCATCTGATCGTGGCCATTGGTGGACCGGTTGGAGTCCAGACCGTGAGAGAGCTCAAGCCACCTTTTCCAGTTTGATACAGCAGAGTCGGGCGGCAAATGTGAACTGGTGGCATTACTGCCAACGCAACCATGAATCGCTGTCCTTTGATCAATCATGGATTAGAATTTTTGAACAACCTTGGATCTGTAATTCTGTAGACACATGGCCAGAAGAGCGAGAAATAAGACGTTTACCATAGCCGACGCGGAAAGGGAAGAACTTGGATGGATGAACCGCGCGAGTCTGTGCATGAGGTTTGCGAGATGTCTTGCAAATCAAGAATCAGAACCAAAAGATCTTCATAATACGTGCTCAAGCACTTCAGTAGTTTGTAGAAGACGCTCAAGAGCAGCCCGAGCGGTTTGGCCAAATGGGCATCTTGCGCTGCGTATCTCCGCTTCCATTTGGGGCCTCGAACATTTGGTGCAGGCAGTCCTATTGGTGATTGGTCAGTCTACCTCAGAGGCGTTTTGGGTGTGTCAGTTGCACTTCCAAGGGTTGAGTTTGCATCCTTGAAGATGCTGAAAAGCTGGGTTGTTGACTGGATTATTATTCTTATTGATTTATTGGTGGGTGATAGACAGAACAGAGAACTAAGAGTGACAACAGACTCCGTAGCTACTACTGCTACTAGAATCTATACTACTACCGGTACAGGGAGAATATAGGAGGATCAGAATGATAGACACCAAACCATAAGAAGGATTATTATAGAACTGACCCTTCAACTAAGCCTCCAGAATCTTTTTTTTGCAGAAGTGACTGGTGTGACTTGCGTCCTTTCCCCCTGGCTTTTCCCACTGCAACCCCCTCCCGTCTGTCTCTCTCTTCCACTCTTCCTCGTCCCTTTCGTCCTAGTCCTTCATCCGAGCCTAATTACTGGCCTTTCTTTCGCTTTTGGACGGACTTGCTTCTTGATTTCTTCGACATTCAAGTTTTCACCTTCTCTAGTGCACTTGTTGCTTCCAGACGGTTCCAACACAAAAGGGAATCCGCGCAATCTGGAAGTCTCAAAATGCACAACACCAGCATCAGATAATCTTCCTAGCGCATTCTATAGAGAAAGGACCTCTAGTCGACGCTGAGTGGTCCGCTTTTTCACGACTTCTTCCCCCTGACATGATCGTGTCCGGCTAGTCGACGAGACAGTCCTCGTCCTGCATTGTCGGTCTTCAGCAGGAGATACACCATGTCAGCCCAACCCGTTACCACCCCCTCGTCAGCCTCTCAAGCTGTGGAGGATGGCCGGTTCCCCGTTGTCTACTGGAAAAAGAGATTTGATATACGCCACCCCTCTCCGTAAGTACAAACTTATCCCATGGATCATGCATAACACCTGCCCGAGCCTACCCCCTCGCCTTCCAAAAAAACAAGTTGATTGAACTAAACTGGTGTTCGAAAGAAATCCTGTCATTGCCATTCTCGATACAGAGTACAATGAGCTCGTAAAGGCCTGGAAAAGGCTTCAAGAGCTACTTCCTCTGGCAGACCAGGTACTCTTTCAGGAACGCCCACAAACGGTCCAAGACGTTCAAGCTCTTGTCCGGGACATCCAAGATCTTTGGGTCTCTCGCTCACAGCAAGTGGTATTCACTCGTTCGATGACGCTTTCTGACACTTTCTCGGCCACACTCGATTCACATACCATTCCCTTGACGGCTCTTCCAAGTCATCAATTTTATTCTTCTCTTTTATACAGTGCGCTACAGTCTATTATCAAGGTGAGTGGGCACCAAACTCTGTTGATGTTCTTCTAGTCTAAAGTGCTGCGATAGGCGTCGGCAAAGTACCCGAGAGTCATATGCGGAGTGATGAATGCCCTGGTCAAAATAAACCGATCTATCTGTCCGTCAGCAGAAAGCGAGCTAGTACAGCCCACAAAGGATTCGATACCGTCGATTGCCAAGTTCTACTCCCTCACATTCTTCTTCCTGGGCGAACTGATGGACTGGTACACGAGGCGATTCAAGTGCCGATTGTTGAAAAGTCTCCATGAAGATATAGATCTCGACTTCTGCAGTCTGATTTCGATGATCCAAGGTAGCGCAAATAGATTCATGCACGGGCCCATCGATCCTGCCGGCATTAGTGAAAATGACAGCGAGAAACCTGAGGCAATAATGCAACACACCGATCAGCAGCTGTGGGAGAAGGCCAGGTTGAGCCAATTAGGTCAAAGACTCGATGACCGACGATCTGCGGCCCAAACTGCGATGACTCGGTTACTGATCTGGGAGATCCAGCGCGATGCAGAACAACGGTCGAGGTTGAGGGATAAGAGATGTGTGCTTCTTTCGCAACTGCTTGGTACAGCACATCAACGATTACGACCCGTTATCCAGGACAGCAGGGGAATTGTTAGCTTGACAACGGCTCCGGGACAAGACTTACGTACGTGAAAACTCGTTGCTATTCATTCATCGTTGAAGTTTTTTTTTTTTTTTTTTTGTGTTTGGATGGCGACCTGAACTAACGGCGGTACTCTCCCAAAGTGCTCTCTGCCACGCCTGTAGAAGCGCCCAGACATAAGCACACTCGAGTTGAACTACAACTGGCATCAGCGCATCTTCAAGACTATTTCGATGATGACGATCAGACGGCCGATTATGAACCTGATATGGACGTGATGGTAGAGGCGGGCGTCCTAGAACTCCTCAAGCAATGGGCCACGGACACATATTCTCAGATCCTAGCCGTCGGGGATTCGCCGAACCCAGGTCTTCCTAGTCCTGTCTCTGTCATCTCTGCATGCTATGCCACCCTTGCGCGAGATGCTCGGTTCCCTCTGATTGCACACTTTTGCGCCCTTGCGTCAACCGCGAGAAACGGGATGACTCTGTTCCAACAAGGTCTCATTGCCCTTGTGTATAGCTTAATTCGGCAATTGATTGAGTACCTACCCCCGGTAGCAAACGGTACATCCTCTCGTACTGTCAAGCCAGAAAATCTCACTCGTCTGGATGGCACGCTCACATCCTGGAAAGAAGTATTGTCGCTAATTGACGCCCTGCTCTACTATGCGCCGCCACTTCTCATGTGTATCGTCGACGGACTAGACAAGCTGCAAGACCCATCAACGGATGAGTATATCCGGTCCCTGATGCGGGTTTTCGTGAGCCACACTAGAAAACCTTCCGGCTCGATTCCTGGTAGACCGAGCGTTCTACTTAAGGTTCTATTTACCGTTGACGGACGACTAGATCCCCTGGTGGAAACGTTGTCTGAGAGCCCGCTCACTCTCAGTGAATCTAATGGAACGGCAGTGGCAGCCCCTGGTACCCCCTCAGGCTCGGACATCGAAGTCATGATTGATACATAGATTGCAAAGCAGTGATGGGTTCTTCTGCTTTTTAATACCCCCTCGGTTTCTATCTCGCGCTCTCTCACGCTCTCATCACTGCCCTCTTCTATAAAACTCCTTCTCTCTACTTTGTGCCATCTTTTTTTCGGGTGAAAATTGGGACTGATAGAAATTAGCGCTGGGTGGATTAAATGCCTTGTACTCCATCTCATAAGTATAACACAGTGAGAAATCCAGAAACTTATGAAGTCATACACTCCACTACATATTCTACCTCGTCCGATATAGGAAAGAGGTCCGGGATTAGGTTTCCGAGTCTCACGTGGTCATTTCATCAATTGCATCTCTGCTGCATCATTGGCTAGATGAAGGTAAGTGGTCCGAGTTCGGGGCTTTTCCCGTAGGATCTTCGGAATTCGTCCCCCATCCCGCAGGATTTATATCCCCGCTTTTCACCAGACACCACGAGGTTAAAACACGATCCTGACTGCACATGTCAACATGGCCGTCCGCAGCAGACTCTTCCACACAGATGCTTCTGTTCAATTAGAAGACTTCAAGAATATCTGCTCCCGCACCACAGATCCCACCTCTTATCCACTGGCATCAGCCATACAAAAGAACATCCCCATCTACGATGCATCCATCTTCAATCCCCTCGATGACCAAGCAGCCGTCCTTCAAGATGAGTGGTACCACATCCTCGAATCCGGCCCGGGCATCTTCGTCCTAAAGGGCATGTACCACCCTTCCCGCTACGAATCGACCCTCACAGCAACAAACGCCGCCTTCCAACGCATCATCGACACCGAGCGCCAGACAGGCAAAAAAGGCGACCATTTCTCGACGAGCGGCAAAAACGATCGTATCTGGAACTCATTCAGTAAACATGCCTTTGCAGACCCATCCTCGTTTATCGATTACTACTCGAATCCATGGCTCCGGGTCGTCAGTGAGAGCTGGCTCGGTCCTGCATACCGAGTTACAGCCCAGGTGAACATCGTTAAACCAGGTGGTGCCGCCCAAGATAGCCACCGGGACTACCACCTTGGATTCCAGGACCTGGAACACTGCGCCGCCTTCCCGCGGTCTATCCAGAAAACCAGCCAGTATCTTACCCTCCAGGGTGCAGTTGCTCACAGCGACATGCCACCAGCAAGCGGACCAACCCGCTTTCTACCATTCAGCCAGACATATGACTCGGGGTATCTGGCCTGGCGCCGTCCAGACTTCCGCGCCTACTTTCAAGAGAACCACGTCGCCCTCCCGCTAGAGTTCGGCGACGGCCTCTTCTTCAACCCTGCTGTATTCCACGCCGCTGGTGCAAACGAAACAGAGCCGGGGCCTGACGGAATCGAAGTCCACCGCAAGGCAAATCTCCTGCAGATTGGGTGTGCATTAGGTAAAACCATGGAGTCGATCGATGCAGTGCCCATTGTGGATCGGTGCTGGGATGGAATGTTGAAGCGATACCAAGCCGCTGGAGGGGCTTTGAATGCCGAGCTTGATGCCCTGGTACGTGCCATTGCCGATGGGTATGCATTTCCAACAAATCTAGACCAGCGACCTCCGGCGCCAAATGGAATGGCACCGGAGAGTGAGCAGGAGCTGCTATTTCGGGGTCTGAAGGAGGGATGGGGGAGAACGACTGCGGTGGAGGAGTTGAAGCGGTTAGTTAGGGACTCGGGGGCTGCCGCTGCTTGATTCTTCCACTGGTTCGCGAGTGATTGGATCTAGTTTATTGCAGCTTTTTTCTGTTACTCGGTCCCCAATCAAACCTGTATGATGTCATACTAGCATCTATTATATCCATCACACCATCCAAATCCAGCCAGTGGAATCAAGCCTATAACCGCCGACAGCCCACCCTCACAAGGCTCCCTAGGAATCGCAAATTGAAAATAAGCGGCACAGTCAGTCACCTTGCATGAAAGCTAAGGTTGACGAAGTTCGAACTACTATCGAGAACCAGTCAAGTTAGGGCGACCCCCCTGGCTAGTAAACCACACTGCGCCCCGCGCCGTTCACGATATAATAATTGCTTGAATGCATCAACTGAGCCACACCTCTGTGGCACAGCATCTAGGCAGACAGGATAGAGATAGAGTAAAAGAGGGCATTGTCTTCTATAGACACGATATCATGTAAATGGTATATAGTAGCAAGGGAAGCCACATCAAAATCTCCCCATCATCATCATCATCATCATCATCATCATCACCAAAGAACCACTCCTCCCAAGAATGTCTTTACTCACCAACACCTATACCCATACCCATACCAACACCATGGCCACCAGACCATCCCAATCCCAACCCTCACTCCACCTCAGCACAATCCTAAACCTCCACCCAACCCAAGACCACAAATGCATCGGAATCGCCTATACGCAGGGCCGTCGATGCCACGCCGGAACCAACCCCCGTGGCCGCAGAGCCGCCATATTCCTTCTCGAGCAGGGAACAGAAGATCTCCACGCTGGACGCTGCATCGACGATCTTCTTGAAGATCTTGCGCCTTATGTGCTTTGCACTAGGTGGCATCAGGGTCAGGCGGCGGGGATTGTTAGAGGGTGGAGGGGGAGGGTTGAGTGTTTTTGGGGGGAGGAAGGTGCTCAAAGTCGTGTGATGACACACTCAAGCGAAGGCGAAGGTGAAGGTGCAGGCCCTGGCTCAGGATCGAGACAAGACCCAGGTCTAGATCTTGATATCTACGCTGCGTGTTGTCTTTTGGAACGCCGGCTTGAAGCGTGTATACTGGAGTTTGAACGGATGAGCGGTCTGCATCTGCATCCTGGACAATTCGGTACCCTTCCTGGTACTACTACTACTACCACCCAACCCACACCCACTGCACCCAGCACGCAACATGCAGACACCGCCACAGCAAACTTAGCTACCCCAGTGCCACAAACAACAGAACACATACCTACACCAGCATCAATCCCCCGCGAGAACGAAGTTACCCGTCGACCTATTGAAGGAGAGTGCAATATTTGTTTGGTGGCGTTGCGGAGAGTACGCTCCGAGAGGGCATACCAGGATGATCACGTCGAGAGAGATGAAGGCGAGGAAGGGGAAGAAGAAGAAGAAGAAGAATTATCCTGGTGCAAGGGGCAATGCGGCGTCAATTATCATAAGACATGTATTGATGAGTGGTTGGCGACGGCTACTCATGGTACATGTCCGACTTGTCGATGTGGTTGGATAGTTTGATTGATTGAGGCTTTTCTTTTCTTTCTCTCTCCTTTCCTTTCCTTTTGGTGGTGTATGCTATTCATTCAGTGTTGGATATACTTGTATTGCTAGACTTTTTTTGATATTGAATGTGAAATTAGTATCTAGATGCGTTTGTGCTAATCTGGATATATCTCACATCTAGGGTACAGTATTAGGTACAACCTAGACCCCGGAAAGGAATCTTGGTACCTTCTTAACTTCTCCCCGCGTGAAAACACATTGTAATTCGCGCCCATTACCCTCTGCACGAGATCCAGCTCCCAAACCCCGAGGGTGACCAACATGGATGAAAAGGTTCTTCAAACCCTGCAAGTGAAGCATGGGGTTGACGATCCTACCATATTAGAGTATCAATACTCCGTAAAACACTGCTACACCTACCTAGTCGAGATACACCAACGTCTTTCTTGTATCTTGAAGCCTCCAATTCGGCCCGTATCTAGTGGCACCAAGGCGTACAATCTCCAGATAGCCTCACTGCCCACACTAGATCCTTCGCCCTCTTCGCACATTCCACCATTTCTTGGCTCCAAATCAACTAGCCTCTCCTTCCTAATTGGGAAGGAGAACTGACCTGAGTCCCAATAAAGTCCCTAGATAGCCAGATAGTTAGTTGAATCAGACCTCATCTCATCCGCTATTCCTCTCATAGAGTTTACCTCTATTCAATCTTTCTCCTTTGTCTTCTATCTCATCCTTTAGTTTCACCCCTTTCCTGTATCTCTGACGAACGGCTCATACATGATACTGGCCATGGTGACAGAAAATCCACGCCCTGCTTATTATTTCCCTAAACCCATTAGCTGGGTTTGCCTGACTTCATATCATCAAATTGAGCAAAACACTGCATCCGCATGTAGCCACAGTATCTACTGTTCCCCACGACATTCTGCTCCTCATAAAGAGTCACCAAACGCACAAGGCAACCGAGCATATAGCAAGGGCCTGGTAGGTTATATATTAGATTAGAAGTCTGCAATACTGGATTATCTGTCCAACTATACACAATTTACAGAAATCAAGTTATATGAAGAAGCCACTTTTGGTGAATACAGGATCATGAAAGAAAAGACACCAGGGTTCCTAGGCGCTGATACATTTGCCGAACATCTGCGTACTGAATCCCGCCACCGTTAGCATGAAACTATTACATTTGACCGTTGAATGAAATTAGGGTACTAACCGTGGCCGCAATGGTAAAAACTCCCACCTGATCTGCATGATCTATAGCTTCCGTCACGCCAAGATCCCAGTACACCCCCCGATTGCCTGCAGGGGTCTGGGTGTTGAAATTGGTACTGTCCTGGATTTGATTTCCCTCGGGGCCACGCATTGATGCAGTATCAACAACACCGTCATTCTCCTCAGAAGGGCCGAATGGGGCGTTAACTCCACTCATTCCAAGAGAGAATATAGCCAGGATGGGGAGCATGTCGTTACGAGGGATTCGTCCTCCTGGACTCGGGATCCTGAACTGGTAGCCCAACGCACCGGCATGCTCGTTAAAAATATGCACGAACCATCTTGCGAGATCGGCATCACTAGGGTTTCCGGGGACGGATGTAAAAAGTCCATGGATCCCAGTGGCTAAAAATGAGGTGCCATGCGCTACTATATTCCCTGGCCCTGGATATAGGAAACCGCCCAAAGATAATACTGGATTCGCTGGGAATCTGCTCAAATCATTGGCAGTTAGGCCTGCCTTGGGAAAGGGCCTCGTAGCATCAAAGGACATCGTGAAGTAATAGGTTTGTGGAGACACTTGTGGATTGAACTGCTGGTTCAGCCTGGTAATTCCGCCAATTCCATTATCTTGGATTGCATTATGGTTCGAATTCCACCAGGCGAGAATAGCGGCCTGTAGTCGATTATGCATGTCCAGGAAGGTCTCCCCTGGGTGGGGTGTGAATCCCCAGTGACCTAGTTGGAGATCGATGAATCGGGTTGGGTTGAGCGATGCGGACACCACAAGTCGGGAAATCACCTCGCCAACTTGGACATTGCGAAGTATTTGCTAGAAGGAAAGGACGTCAGCAATATTGATTTTGAATGTTCTTGGTCTCATGCATGGGGACTAACGTCAAAGATAACACTAGTGATGGTGGTACCTAGGTAAGGAGTGCCTAGGGTTACCACGGATTTGACCAAATTCTGTTGATTTCCGAAGGCGAAGTAGGATGGATGCTGTGGCCCGTGGCGTCCTGATAACAGCTCTATAAGCAGGCGAACAGTATTTCCTCCCTGTGAGTGGCAGATCATATGGACCGGGTGGTTGCCATTCCATTGCCAGAGAGGGTTAAGTGTTCCCAGGACAGCCGCTTGCTTTGTTAACCGCAAAGTTCCGGGAGGAAGATTGATATATTGCCCATAGTCAACCTGGATATTTGTTGCCGGAAATATTTGCCGGGTATCAAACCCAGCTCCAGGGCTGTAAAGAGTGAATTATTCCTGTATTCTAGAAGCAGTATTCAGGAACATACCCTGCCCTTTGGATTTCCCGGAGTTGACAGTACAACTCACAAGCCCTTTCCCAGTTGCTAGATATAGGCCCTATACGGGGTAGAATTATTGGAACGTTAGTATGTACGTGTAGCTCCAACGCAAGATCCTCGAATCCACCCCAGTAATTGACTGAACCGAAGAGAGGTTCGCCAAAGCCTGTGAACCCAGGGACTATTGGATTGTCAGTCACAGCGCAATAAGAAGTAAATATTAGATTACCGAGAACGATCGGGTCCCTATTTCTCACGAGGCCAGCAGTATTTTCAAGGGTTGTGACCAGATCGTTGAGCTTTTGAACCCCCGATATCTGAGGTTGACTCGGTGATTGCCCCATTCCTATAGGATTTCGACAGCAGTACCGCTAGATAATTTGAAACGAGCATTAATATCTTGCCAGGTAGGTAGATTCTGGATGGGTTTGTTATTCCTTCTGGGTTCTTGACAACGTATATAATATAATGCCAGCGCTTGGTGACATTGCTACCAGATATCATCATGAACTCATTTGTAATATAACCGTGAATCAACCCACACCTTGGCAGGATTTAGACTCCTGTAGGTTTTGAGGTTGGAAGTATAATTGGCTGGTTTAGCCGTGGTAGACTGGAACGTGGAATCCAATTAGAGGCAAAGGTGACAGGCCGCCACAGTATTATTTAGAAAGTTAAAAACAAAACTTCCGGGTTGCGCCAGTAGTTCTGTATTCCAGATGACATGCCTTTGGATTAAGCTTATCTCAAAGTTGCTTCAATATTGGGGAGTGATTATAGTTATATTTAAAGAATCCGTGCTAACCTTTTGATTCATGGTGAATTCAATTCAATCCATGTTGCCATGTCCTCCCCTTTTCTTGATATTCAAGGCAATCCAATTTCTCAAGATCAGGTTTTCGGGAGTGGAGGCTCTGCAGTAGCTCTGCTTCAGAATGATTGTGGCCGTCAAATCTCCTTTGAGATATCTAATATCAAAATAAACATAGAAAGCCTCAGACGCGAACAAGATGTCTCGCATACTTAGCTATATTCATGACAGGCGCGTGCTTGTTGCAGATATTGCCAGTCGGAATTTTCTTCTTGATTCTGATCTATCTCTTGAATTCTGTGATTTCTTAGAAGCATCTCTCCTTCCATTGGATTCTGATATGGAGGCTGTGGATGATAATGGGGTCACAAGCCGGATTGATATCGGGCCTTCTTGGGACAATCATGTAAGAGGTTGTAACTGGCAACAAGTGTGAAATTGATCTCTTCAAAGATAACTCTCCCACTGACAGCCGAGATTATTGGTCAGAGAGCAAGTTTCTACCAAGTACACAGGGTATCTAGCTTGGTTAGATCATTGAAGGCTGCTGGAATGGAGAGTTTTCCAGCGCTTACAGTCTCCTGCAGGCATTGAATTCTACCAGCCCATGCTTTTATATCCCTGATTGCTGGAGTACCCACTACTCACTTCCTAGCCTCTATCAAGGATTCTATCAAGGGCTCTATGGCGACTATTATTGGTGCCTTGGGCTTCGCAGTGTTTACCCTGATCGCTGGAAGAAAGACATTCTTGATGTCACGGGGCTTCTGTCTTTCTTTATGATTTCTTACACTATCTTTTCTCTTGCTTTACTCTTTGCCATCCATACATGACCGATAATTGTTCTTCTATCAGTGGCTACTCTAATAATTGGAACTACTTGTCCTGTTGCATGCACTAGTAGTAGCACATCTCTAAAGTGAGACTGTGGGTGCCTTGATATTTCTTTTCCTTATTAGCCTGCCTAGTCCTCTGATGCCTTGAGTAGCTAGCAATGCAACTTTACTGGTATTATTAGGCAAACATTGGCAGCCATTGATGAACTTAAAAAAAAACTGACACCTTGGAAGCACGGTTGAATACGAGACTGAGCTAATTGCGGCTCAGAGAATGACACGCATAATCATTGATGCTTGACTCACCGTTGCTTGAATCTGAGTCACCTTTCGTGACTTGTACAGCCTCACGAGTCATCTCCGGGTATATCAATAGATGAAGCTGCTGCGGACAACTCCAGTCTAACTTTGAAAGATTTTCCTTCCTACAACCACAACAATGGCTCAAGTAACCGAGAGCCGCTACCTAGCAAATCCAGATGCTCGAGTAACAGACTCGCATATCTATTTCCTCCGCGGTGTCCTCTCCAATTGGCATGCCAGCCCCCGGCCGTTCATCGGAAAGCGCGCTCTCGAGCTGTGTCTCAGTAAGTTCGATGCTTTAGAAGTCCCCCATCCAGCCAAAGATGCGATCTCTACGCGACTGATCCAGTCTTTTCCCTTCCGCTGCGGCGAGCAATGGATGATGGCGCTGAAGGCGTGGCTATTCGAGCGAGACTCGATTCCTCTCGGCGAATCTGTTCTCGATCATGATAACAAGAACGGCGGCTTTGATTCCTTCACCAACCTCCGCGATGAAATGCTTAGCGACAAGCCACTACGTCAGTCGACAGACCCCCAACGGAAAGACCTCTGGAACTCGGCGCTGTGTCGCATCATGCGCACGAACTCGCCCAAATCGCAGAAGATGCTGGGTCGCAAGGTCCCTAACTTTGAGAACGATCTCTGGACAAGGGCGTCCAGGGTGATTGTGACTGCCGGATGCATAGCGCGCGCAGAGGTAGATGAGGAGCTGAAGGGGCTGTATCTCGCTAGCGGTGGAAGGGTTTTCGTTGAGGGAAGTCGAAATGATATGATCTGGAGTGTTGGCTTGGATTGGAAGAGCGAGGAGATTCTGGATGAGAAGTATTGGTATGGGATGAATTGGTTGGGCGAGGCTCATAACAACGCAGCGAAGTTTTTTCAGGGGTAAGAAAGCTTGACCGATTCTCTATTCAGATTGTAGTCTACGGAGTAGGTAGATACGAATTCCGGAGTATTGTGTCTGGTGACGCTATATTTGGAGGATCTTGCGAGTGGCGATTTCGGGGGTCTGGATTGAGAGACCCGGGAATAGCGTCGTGATAAGCAGAGACTAAAAAGGTGGAGCTGCCCTATCAAATTTAGTTCACTTGAATCAAAGGTCTGATCAAATACGATCGTTCATTCTGATCGAGTCATCGAAGGAGTCAGGATTGTGAGCGCGAAGAATGATCTTCAATTCCTGACTTCCACAGGTCATACCTAAACAATGCACAAAACCATGGGTCATTGAAAATTGGAAATTCGTGCCTGGTGGCGGTTCTAGAAGAATGGAGTGAAACCTCCCCAGACTCTGAAACGTCCGTCTTTTCTTCCGATCCTGAGCTTCCTCTTCTCGGAGCTCTCTCCTCTTTCTCAGCCCTGTCTCTCCCACAGTCGTTCTCTTTTTTAACTCTCCTTCTCCCCGTCGTTACTTTCCCTTCGTTTGGCTCTTTGCGACCTCGACGATCCTTACACAAGCCCAATTGCATCAGGTCTCTCGCCTCCAACGACCCACGCCCTCGCTCGCTCTCCACACGATCCGCGATTTTCGAATCTTGTTGTCATAAGAGGATCGTCTCGCCGAGTAAATCACTCTAATTCTCGTTAAGAAGTCGCTCGCCGATCCCCCTCACCCTATCCGTTCCTTTATGCTCTTCCCTCGGCTCTCTCGCAGTCGCCCTTAAATCGCCAATGTCGGGACGACCTGGCATCGCAGAGAAGCGTCTGTCGTTACATCGCTTTCAGCAAATCCCGGACAACGCTCCAGATACCATGCACAATCCCAACGATGTCACCATCGACATCCCATTGACCGCTGTGCCCAGTCGCGGACAGACTGGTGCTCGCAATAATAGTACAACTCTTCCCCTCTCGCCGTCCGGGGCCTATTCACCTTATGGAGAAGCTGGCAATATCAACACTGGCGAGAAGGGCTTAGATCCGTCCTCTACCCCTCCAAGCTCACATGGCTTCGGCCATCGTCGTCGGAGGGTCATTGACGAAAAGACAGGCCGTGCAGTGGATAACCCGGAGGATGGTACAGTTACTCGCATGGGCCGCTTCTATCAGTCCGTTCTCAATTTCTCTATTGTCACTCGCTACATGATCTACATCGCACCTCTTTGCGCTCTCATTGCCATTCCGATTATCGTTGGAGCCACTGCCGCCCAGGATGCGAAAATTGGTGGTGTATCACTCCCATGGTTTTTTACCTGGATTGAGGTAGTTTGGGTGTCCTTGTGGGTGTGCAAGCTAGTTGCCAAAACCATTCCTTTCGTCTTCCAGTTCCTTTCCGGGATTGTTAACTCTGGAACGCGAAAGTATGCTCTGATTCTACGAAATTTGGAAATTCCCCTCACGACAGTGCTCTGGATGATAGTCTCGCTTGTGACATTTCTACCAGTAGGTCTACCAAAGAATTCAGCAGAAGAGTTATTAATGAAGTCTTGTAGATCATGGTCTATAATCCCAGGAACAAAGCGGACGGTGATACTCAAACGAAAAGCTGGGAAAAGTCCGTTAAGAACGTCCTTTTGGCTTTCTTGATCTGCTCCTTGATTTTTCTGGCCGAAAAGACCATTGTTCAGCTCATCAGTATCAGCTACCATCGCAAGCAGTTTGACGCGAGGATCAAAGAGTCCAAGCGACATGTTTACCTGGTCGGTGTTCTCTATGATGCTTCCCGCAGCATGTTCCCCATGTATTGCAAGGAGTTCGAGCACGACGATGCGATCATCTCCGACTCGATTCTCGCGGCAGCCCCTGAGAAAGGTCGACTGGGCCATCTACGATCAAGCTCCTCCGCACCATTGCGTTTCATTCGCGGTGTGGGCCAGAATGTTGGCCGGTTTGGCGGCAAGATAACCGGTGCGTTGGGGGACGTCGCCCAGGAAATCACGGGCAAGCAAGTCTTCAACTCCAGCGCTGCGCGATCCATCGTCAGTGAAGCACTGGAGCGTCGTCGATGCACCGAAGCCCTGGCCCGGCGAATCTGGATGTCATTTGTCGTCGAAGGTCGGGAAGCTCTTTTCTCTGACGATCTCTTTGAGGTTCTTGGAGCCGGAAAGGAGATTGAGGCGGAGGAAAGTTTCATGATGCTGGACCGAGATGGCAACGGCGACATCAGTCTGGACGAGATCATCCTGGCCGTGTCCGAAATTGGGCGCACGCGCAAAGCGTTGAACCACAGTATGCATGATGTCGACCAGGCAATTCACGTCTTGGATAACCTACTAGCTACGGTTGCCTTCATCATTTGCATTCTTGTCTTCATCTCGTTCGTCACTAGTGGCTTCGGCACTATCATCGCGGCCGGTGCTACCTCCCTCCTATCCCTGAGTTTTGTCTTTGCCACCACCGCTCAAGAGGTGCTTGGCTCTTGTATCTTCCTTTTCGTCAAGCATCCCTTCGACATCGGCGACCGCGTGGAAATTGACGGCAAGCCGTACTTGGTTGAGCGTATCTCACTGCTGTTTAGCGTCTTCCGAAATGTGTCCGACCATCGCGTGACTCAGATTCCGAATGTTGTGCTCAACGCCGTGTGGATCGATAATTACTCCCGTTCTGCTGCCATGCGGGAGAAATTGACTATCGATGTCAGCTTCGACACCTCGATGACGGAAATCCAGCTCCTTACGGAAACAATGGAAGCTTTTGTCCGTGACAAGGAGAACAGCCGCGACTTTCAGCCGGACGTTGAGATCGACGTCGTGGGCGTTGGCGCAATGGACAAACTGGAGCTCACCGTGAGCATCTCCCACAAATCCAACTGGGCCATTGAATCCGTCCGTGCCGCGCGTCGCTCCAAATTCATGTGTGCCTTGGTCGCTGCCCTCCGCAAGATTCCCGTCCGCGCCCCTGGTGCTGCCGCCCCTGAGGAAACTCCCGCCGAAGACAATGATAATAGCGATGACAAGCCCGACAGCCAGCCCGATATCAAGCGTCAGCCATCAACTGGCGAGGGTATGCGCCGCCCTACCGAAGCAGACAACGCCTTTTCCAACTCCAAATCTACCGGGTTTGATATAGGCCGTTCCGGATCTGTCCAACATCGTGGCGCAGCGGCAGCCGCTGGTACTCCAACAACCAGTGCCTACAGCGAGAGCACGCTCAACAACAATTTCGGTTCCAGTTCCAACTCCACAGACCCATACCAGCGCACGCACTCGCCAGCGCACGACTCCCGCGACACAGAAACCTACCGCACCTCTGTCCCCTCACCAACCCATGAACGCCACCTCAGCGTCACCCAACCCTCCCTCAACCGCGGAGCATCCACAGCATCAACCGGTCGCCGGAAAGCGGGCGCCACCCAACCCGTCTCTTCTTCTACTGAGTCTACTCTCCCTTCTCACCTCCAAGCCCCGCAGCTGCAACCATCCCCCGCGCTGCAGCAGCAGTCGTCAAACCCGTACGGTTACCCTGAGCGGTACCAAGAGCAGCCCGAGCCCTCTACGCAGCCGTTAGAGCTCTCGCCGGAATTCGACTCGTCGCGCACTCAGCATCTGCCTCAGGTCTATGAACATGTTCTGTCCCCGTCGCCAGACGTGCATTCACCTCGAGATCCAAGACAGACCCATGAGTCGCGGCGGCCGTATGGACCTGCACCTTGATTAATCCTGTTGAGTTGATTATGTGCTATGATTTCTTCTATTTATTAAAATGTAAAAAATGGACTACTGGAGTTTGGTTGATTTAGTTATTTGCATGGAAGGGATTAGATATAGGTAATATCTACTGTCAGATTTCGGCATGATAAAAGGATCCAGATGACTCTAGGAGATTTCTATTCAATTATTGTTACTATTATACAGTTTAAATAAACTAAGCCACCCCCCACTGCAAGTAGCCTACCATGGGTATCACAGCCCAACAACTACAGTCTCCGTATCCGTATACTATCCATGATCTTCCCCCCCTCCCCCCAAATATCACAACCAACAAAAAACCTATTTTGACTCCTTCCACGGATACGAAACCGGATCATCCTTCCTCGTCCAAATCTTACTCTTCCTCTTATTCACCACATGCTCCACCCACACCTCCCGTGTATGCTGCGCCTTGTACTTTCGAATCCACCTTGGATCCCAGAGTTCGCTGGCGATGCCGAGATCCTTGCAGCACCGGACTAGTGCGTTTGAGCGACATCCTTCTGTCGCTGTGGGGATGCCGTCCGGGCTGAAGTAATCTTGTTCGCCGCGGGCGACAGAGACTAATCTATATCATGCATGAATTCGTTAGCTATATATTTCCCAATGAAACCTAGAGATGGAAGGGAGAAGAAGGGAAGGGAAAACAAACCGCCCATTACAAACAAGCGCATACTCCCTGGTGACCGTCTTCGGGGTAACAATACTCTCACTCCTCGGAACAAGCCCCCAGCCACCGGGTCCAAACGCGCGATTCAAGATGCGGCGATACTTGATCTCGGGTAGGTACAGGATGCCATCTGGTTTGATTTCGACTTCGTTGGGATCTGTCTCTGCGAGAAGGATGTCTGCGGCTTCTTTGGGGAAGGGCTCAGCGGAGAGGCCGTGGAAGGAGCGCGTCCAGTCGATTTTTTCGGAGGGGGCGGAGTCGATCTCGAGTGGTTTGTCGGAGAGGCCGGTTTTGGAGATGTTGGGGGTTGTGGGGGTTGATGGGGTGGGTTGGGAGATTGCGGCGGCGCGGGAGGCAGACGATGAGGAGGGGATGGAGGTTTGAGGGGGTGGTGCTGGCTTTGGTGCTGGTGATAAAGAGGTGGGTTTTGAGGTTGTTGGTGGTGATGGGGATGTGTATTGGAGAGATCGGGAGGTTTGGGTGAATTGTCGGGTGATAGATGAGCGTGTGGTGACGCGGTAGATTTCTGGACGGCCGAGGAGAGGCTCTGCCGCCTGTAGGGAGCGGAGGAAGGCCATTATGCGGGATTGAGGAGGTGTATTGAGATCAATGACAGGTGAAGTCTTGGTTGCGGCGGTTTGAAGTCAGAGTTGAGCTTGAGACACAGTCACGTGATATCAAAATAAGACCCTCGATGGAGTTGTGTAGATTAAGCGGGGTTGTTCTTCTGAGAAAGCGCTTCTAGTGTACAAAAATACAGGCTCTAGCTATTGTACAGTGTATGCGGTCTGAGAGTGGTTTACATCGTTTGTAGGAGAAGGTTGTTCAGGCGTCCTTGCTCTGGGTGCGCACGTCGTTACCATGTCGCTTCCAGCACTCGCGGAATATCTCCATCTGGTTGAGGAACGCATTAGCGGAGATACGGATTGCAGTCCAATTGAATCATCATAAAAGAGGTTGAGATAGACAAGGTGGTGATATGTGGCTCACCTCCTTCTTGCAACTCCGCCAGTCTTTTTTGGCCCAGTAGCACTCATTCATCTTGTCCTGCTCCACTGTACGTTGCAATCAGAAGAGTTCTCGAAGTAAACAGGTGATGGCAGTTTGGTTGAGATGTACCTGCACAGCCGGTGCTGAAGATCCGCTTGTCCCTACAGAGTCAACCGGTCAGCATCCTCAACACAAACACCAAAGCAAGAAATAATCTTACCAGTCATCTGGCTCATCGTCATCGACTTCCGCAGCCACCTTGGGCTTCTCTTCTCGTTTGGATATCATTGCGATTGACCGACCGATACTAGCCGAAGGTGGAAGAAGGAGGAATTGGGTCAACTCCGATCGTCTGGTTCCTGTTCTCTTCCGACTCCGAGCTCAACTTTCCCGCGACAATAATGGCGACCACTCCAAACACCACCGGAAAGAAGGTCAACGTCCTGGTTTATTCCGGTTCGATCTATGTTAATCTTCCGTCTTGTGTCCTTTAGCTGACTATTGCTTAGGGGAGGGAACCACCGTCGAATCCGTCCGTCACTGCCTCTACACCCTCCGCCGCCTCCTAGCAGCCCACTATGCCGTGATCCCCGTGACACCGGACATGCTCATCAAGGAGCCATGGACGCTTACCTGTGCTCTACTCGTCATTCCCGGAGGAGCAGACCTAGGCTATGCCCGCTCCCTCAATGGGGCCGGCAATCGGAAAATCGACCAATTCGTTCGCCGCGGGGGCGCATACCTCGGCTTTTGCGCGGGGGGTTACTACGGGAGCAAACACTGCGAATTCGAGGTGGGCGATAAAACCATGCAGGTTATCGGCGATCGCGAACTGGGCTTTTATCCAGGAACCTGTCGCGGTTGCGCATTCCGTGGCTTCGTCTATCACAGCGAGGCGGGTGCGCGGGCTCCCGAGTTGACCGTCTCGAAAGAGGCTTTGAGCACTGGCGTAGTTCCTACGAGCTTTCGGTCTTACTATAATGGTGGAGGAGTCTTTGTTGATGCGCCTTCGTTTGCGGACAGGGGCGTTGAGGTTCTCGCGAGCTACGCGGACCGACTCAACGTGAATCCTGGCTCGGGAGCAGCGGCGGTGGTATACTGCCCTGTCGGCGATGGTGCAGCTATCCTTACAGGACCGCATCCTGAGTAAGTGGCACGCCGCTTCAATTGAATAAGCGGCTAACCTAGTAGATTTGCGGCCGTCAATCTCGATCCTAAAGCTGGGGGTCCCGAGTACGCTGAAGTCATCGAGGCTTTGGCTGCGGATGACAAGGCCCGGACCGACTTCTTGAAGGCTTGCCTATTGAAACTAGGCTTACAGGTTGCGCAAGATACAACGCATGTGCCCTCTCTATCATCTTTGCATTTCTCCTCTTTGTCATCCAGTGATGCAGAGCAGGTGCTAAAGTCTCTTGAGGAACTAGTCGGCGACCAGGAATTCCTGAAAGACGAACACGACACCTTTAAGATTGATAAGTCTGGGGCTTATAATATGGGGACTCTCGCGGAGTCGCTTCCGGAGTCCAAAGACTCCCTATCTGAGGCCGCCCAGACAGAAGGAATCGTGGATTATCAATCAATACTTAAGCGTCTTATGATTCACGACGATGTCCCATCATCGAAGCTGACGCCGTATTTCAATCATCATGCATTTTATACGCATCTGCGACACTACCAGTCCCGATCTAAGGAAGGGGCATCGCAATTCGGCTCAAATCTCCTCTACGGTGAAGTTGTCACCAGCACCAACACGATCCTTGAAAAGTAAGATGCGAACACATAAATGATATGGCCCGACTGACTTAAATAGGAACGCCAAACTCCTCCGCACACTACCGAACGGCACAACTGCAACGGCTACTACCCAAGTAGCCGGACGAGGACGAGGATCCAACGTCTGGGTGTCTCCTCCCGGGGCCCTCATTTTCTCAACGGTTGTACGCCACCCAATGGAGAAAATGCAATCCGCTCCAGTCGTCTTGATCCAGTACCTCTCCGCGCTGGCCGTTGTTCAAGGTGTACGGAGCTACGACGAAGGCTACGGCGCCATGCCAGTCAAGCTAAAGTGGCCCAACGACGTTTGTGAGACTTCCAATCACCTCCAACCGACTAAGACTAACTCTCGCAGATGCCCTGGACCCTGACCATCCCGAGCACAAGAAACAGTACACCAAGATATGCGGCATCCTCGTCAACTCGCAATACTCATCAAACGAATACACCTCCGTCGTCGGCATCGGCCTCAACGCCACCAATGCCTCCCCAACAACATCCCTAACCGCTCTAGCCTCCCGCTTTGTAGGCCGCAAGGCCGCCCCGATTACACTCGAGAAACTCCTCGCCCGTATCCTCACCGTCTTCGAAGAACTGTATACCCGATTCTTACGTACCGGCTTCGACCGTACCTTTGAGGAAATGTACTACGATGCATGGCTGCATACCAATCAGATTGTCACTCTAGAAGCAGAAGGGGGTACCCGCGCTCGGATCAAGGGCGTCACCCGTGATTTTGGACTGTTGCTAGCCGAGGAACTTAGCTGGGATGATCGGCCTACCGGACGGTTATGGCAGCTGCAGAGTGATAGTAATAGCTTTGATTTCATGCGTGGGCTGGTGAAGAGGAAGATTAATTAATTCGGTAGATTGGGGTACCATTGTAATGAACATTATCTACATGTCTCGTCCAGGTCCCAACCATACCTAGTCGATGAGGCCTTGTTATCGTTCAATTTCCAAGCGGACCTTTCTATGTTCACATGGCTAGGGTATGCCAATACGTCAACTTAGAATATCTTCCTTTTGGTGATCCAATGCTAGAGCAACCAGCGTATCCGGCATCTATCCATCTACATTTCATCCTCCAGCAGGATCCATCATTTCACCTTCTGCCGTTAAGTCTGTCCCAGCCGATGAAGTCGCCAGATGGCCTGTAACAGTGTGTTGAGATTCGGGGGAGTAAGGTTTCCAGGAGTACCTGGAATCAGAGACCCCCTAGTCCCATGTAGAGTGTGCAGGTTCAGTGGCAGTCAGTTAGCCCTAACTAGCTGGCAGTTGATTTCTCGGATCTTGAGGTTCTTCGTTGTTTCCGAGCGTGGTTTCCGAATATGTATCCCGTTGTACTGAGCGTGGCTTTGAGGGTCAATATTCGAAGTGGTTTCTTTCTTTACGTTGTTGGAAAGTAGCTAAATGATGTTCAAACCCGCAGAGTGCAAGGTTCTTCACTTGAAATTCCAGGCCAGCATAGACTCGGTGTCTCTGCCCCCGATGGCAGGCTCTAGATGATTGTCTCGGTAAAGGAAATATGGTAGAATGGGAGTGAGTAAACGCTGTAATCTCCTATAAAAGGGCTAGCAAATCCCAAATCCGGGCTAGAAAACTTGCTAGAGGGTAAAGAAGAGTTAACCGAGGTAAATTGGGAGCTCCAAGGATCAACCCCCAGTTGTTTGCCTTCTGGGCTGGCTCAGCCCCGTAAGCCTTGAGTCTCGCGTGGTTATTGGCGTCCTGGGCAGCATCGACTTAGCTACTCTCTCTCCGGAGAGAGGCATTGCGTCGCTCTGTCGGAACGACATGAGCATGATGATCCGTTTGTTGTCCGTTCATTTTGGATAAGCAACGCTGTGCTCATCCCAAATTCTCGGTATAGGCCAGCCCAGTATGATCTGACTGATCGTCAAGGATATACTTCGCAGCAAGATGGTCCGTATATTGTAATAGCGATATGAATGCTTACGCAGACATATCATAATAAAGCATATGCCTTTCACCCAAAGTCCTGCAGGAATACGTACGTAGCCCTACCAATAGCTGATGTCTGAGCTGATGACGCTAGGTGAGTCTTCAACTAGCTTGGAGTCAAAGTAAAAAGAGAAGACTTGATTGGGTCGATGAGTTGAAGTCAATTTGCAGGCTGCGTAAGTACGACCCTGCGGCAAGGAAATCAATTCCCAGATCTCAAGGCTGTATATATAGAGCCGTGCAAACTTCCTTACTCAATATATCGCAGTAAGGCACTTGGATCTCGCAACGGTATTTTGTAGTATCCATTGTGAAGAGAAGGCCCTTCCAAATCCTCTGTGAATCGCGAGTTGTGGTTCGTGTCAGGGTCAGGTCCGGATCTGCCAGTCCCCAAGATCAGCGGAAGCTAATTCAAGGGTCTGTTGCCACCGGACGGAGCACTATTCCGAGAACGAGCTCAGGTCTTACGTGGCTTGGTGAAACTAAAGATAGTCGTGACTCATAAGTGGGCAAAATATCAAGTATGATGTTTGAGGAGGAGAGGAGGAGAGGAAAGGAGAAAGAGGGTATGTCCATGTTATATAGCGTCCAAGCAAGGGTTTTTATTCACTAATACACTTATCATTTATTGTCTCTACAGTAACCGCTATATTTATGATATGGGTAATAGTAATGTGAATGAATGGTTCAATTTGAGTGATAAATACATGATAACATCAGACAATGAGATAGTGATACAGGTAAGTCAAACAACAAGATGGGAATACATGATGAACAACAAGATAGGGACACATTATGGACAGACAATGAGATAGGAATACATGAAGAATGAAACAAACATAGTAGCCATCCAGCATCCAATCTGTAGATGGCTGCAAATCAAAACAATCCCCCTTCCTAAACCTCTCTTCAAATAAACACAGTCTTTGGATGAGTGACCGTACAGCCTGTTATCTGGCTGGCAGTGCGTGGCTGTCGAGTAGCCCAAGCTGCCTGGACAGCCCGTCCAGCAGCATAATCGACAATCCTGACAACGTGGTCGACAATTTCTTCTTCATCGTATTTCCAGTCGAGAAACCAACGTGAGTACTACAAGACATGTTAGCTTGAATTCCTAACAAGGGGGGGGATTGAAGGTCATACCTGACTCTTATTGTCGATACGAAGAAAAGCCCAAGAATGCGTATCCGTCGCAATTCCGTAGATTTCTGCGTTCCTGCCGGCCTTCTTGCGGGCATGATGGATCATTGCTGATACATGTTAGCTTATACTGAAGTCAAACTAGAGAAAGAAGAGAAACTCACCCATATTCTTGAGCAAAGTCCACGACCAAATGGTGCCGACTGTCGGGGCTCGGAGTATAAGCAAGCTGGCGTCGAGTTCATCTGGATTTCCCGACCAAAGCACATTGTCGATTTGGCTTGTTAGTTGCAGTTCCAGGCCCTTGTCGTTTTTGAAGGGCATGTTGATCACTCGCTTGCTGGTGTAGACGAGCAAGTCGGCGCCACTTTGGCCTCTCCTGTTGGCGAGGACGTGAATAGGCGCGCCTTCGTCACGTCCTTTTCTACCTTTGCTTCTGGCGTCGGAAATGGTACTCATCATGATGGCGTCGACTCGGGGTCGGATCATGACATCCTTTAGGGTTTCAATGGGGTGGTCCTCTGAGAACCTTTCCCAGTTTTGATCTTCTAATACTGTGTTAGTCCGTTCTTCTTGCGTACAGAGGGACGGGAGATGTATAGACTTACCTCTTTTTCTGAGAAGCTCAAATGGTGCAGAGGGGGAGATGAACCATTCGTCCATGATTTTCTTCCTGTTAGCGAGGGTTAAATTGTAGTGGTGAGGTACCTCATTGTGGTCAGGGCCGGATTCTTGGTGTTCATATCCGAATTTCTTGTAGAGGACTCTCTTTCCGAGTCGTCTCTCTAACACTTTGAGTTGGATATTGGCAGCAAAGTCGTCTACCTTTTGGCCAACTCGGTGGTACATTTGGCGAGGGTTGAAGTCTGTAAGGCACTTCATGTTGAATATGGTTGTTTGTGGATGGGGTTGTTGGTGTAAATAAAGATGAAATAGTAGTATGTTGTGTGTATAAGATTCCAATGGAAGATAGAGTAATGGGTTTGAGAAGTTGCAGGAAGAAAGGAGGATGGGGTGCTCCTGGCCTCTACTTATGAGTCTTATACTATGTGGCGTGGCCGCCAGAGCAAAGCTCTGACATACTTCGATTCGCTGTCTATGCAAAGTATGAGTACGTTCTCTAGGTTTGAACGTTCCTCGGTTCCGAAGGCATAACCTGGGGCATCGTTGGGAAGTAGAGGGGTAGAGGAGGTAGATAGATATAGGCATTGGTCCGACTCCCATCTTGCGGAGACATTAGAATCAGTACAATTTTGGTGATTATTTTGTTGATAAGGGAGTACAGGTGATGTCTGTAGATCTATATAGTGCAGATTCTCCATATCAATGGAGGTCTTAACATGACTGGTATCATAGGGCATGGGCATGGGCATGGTCCGTTGTTAACAGGTAGCCAAGAAACTGTAGTTCGTTCTTTAGTAAGGACCAGGGTGCTGTTCGTTATACATAGCGGGCTTGATGTAGGGTTACCCCTTCCTTGCTTGTGGCTTGATGTAGGGTTACACCCTCCTTGCCTGTCTGACTTCGCTGTTTCAGCTTGATCTCGACTATATATTACTGTACAACGCCCACTCAAGTTGAAGGCCTTGGTCTGTTTTCCAGAATTTATATAGGCGTCATTATGCTGTCTCTATTCACTGTCCTTGCACTTGCAGCGTGTCTGCTCATCCTTCAACATCTGAGGTCGTCCTGGATCCGTGCTCGCAAGGCACACAACTGGGGATGTGCCTCTCTCCCTCGCTATCCGACCGATATTATAGGGATTGGGACCCTGAGAGAGACCCTGCGAGCGGACAAACAAGGCACAATCCCCACATTACTCCAAGACCGTGTCGAACGAGTGTCAGCCCTAGAGAAACGCGCTGTGGCCACCTTCCGAATGCGGCAGATGGGCCGTGAGAATATCTTCACTTGCGATCCGGTCAACGTCCAGGCAATGCTGGCTACCAAGTTCCAGGACTTCGAGCTCGGTCCAATCCGCCGACATACCCTGTATCCTATGCTTGGACTTGGAATTGTGAGACGTAGTGTGTACAGTGGGAAAGATTACTTGGTCTGATGGTTCTATTAGTTTACTTCTGACGGCGAGGCCTGGGCTCACTCTCGAGCTCTACTACGGCCTCAGTTTACTCGTGAGCGGGTCAGCGATTTGGATCTGGAAGAGCGCCACGTCCAACAAGCCATGCGGGCTATTTCTGTCGACCCTGCCACCCGCTGGACCTCTGACACCGACATCCAGTCCATCTTCTTCCGCCTCACCATTGACTCTGCCACAGAGTTCCTATTCGGGGAGAGCTCAGACAGCCAGGCAGAGGCCCTTCGCAGTGGCGGTAAACTTCCCCCCGGCCACTTCTCAGGGAACTTCGACCGGAGCCAGTGGTACGTCGCCCAACGCGCTCGTTTCGAGAAGCTGCATTGGCTCGTGGACAATAAGGAAAGTAGATACGTGGTCCAGCAAGTTCACGCCTACGTCGACCGGCTTGTCAATGCGGCGCTGAAAGCAGCCGCAGACGGCAAACCTCCTTCTCCTAACTATGTCTTTCTAGAAGCATTAGCCGCTACGACACAGGATCCGATTGAGCTACGCTCCCAGCTCCTCAACGTCCTCCTCGCAGCCCGCGATACCACAGCATCGCTACTTAGCTGGTCCATCCTAATGCTTGCCCGTCACCCGGCTGTATTCCAGAGACTTCGTGGTACCATCCTCACCAACTTTGGGTCCTATACTTCCCGACGTGGGAGCATTACCTTTGCGTCCCTGAAATCATGTCGCTGCCTGCAACATTTCATGAACGAAGTCCTGCGTCTCTACCCATCCGTACCTATCAATCGCCGCATTGCCAGCCATGACACGTTCCTCCCGCAGGGGGGTGGGCCTGACGGCAAGTCTCCTGTATACCTGCGTGCGGGCCAATCCGTCGTATACAGTCCGTTCGTCACGCAGAGAAGAAAAGATATCTGGGGCGAGGACGCAGACGACTTCAATCCCGACCGCTGGGTCGACCGTCGAGTGGGATGGGAGTATTTTCCCTTTAACGGAGGGCCAAGGGTGTGTTTGGGACAGCAGTTTGCCTTGACGGAAGCCGGATACGTCCTTGTCAGGCTATTGCAGCGGTTTGATGCCATTGAGGATGTTCATCCGGCGAAGGATATCAAATTTGGTCTGACTTTAACTGTTATCCCCTCGGATCCGGTAACTGTTCGCTTACATGAAGCGGTGTAGACTCCTACACCGAATCTCCGGACAGACATGCATGGAGGCACCATTAAGACGACACCTGTTACTGCATATCTAGCCTAGCGCATTTGATGGCGGAATTCCGGTTGAAGCTAGACGGCGGCGTCGAGCCGACTCTAGAAATATGTTTTGATTCAGAATGCACTAACCTAAGGCTCTATCATAATGCTACTCAATCATGGCCCATAAAATCATTATAGTAGAAAACCACAAACACGCCGACGGACATGGACTGAAGCATAAAGACTGGGGTATCGGTTCATCGAGTAGCTTGAAACTCAAAAGATCTGTCTCCCTGACCGACAGGAACAGCATTGGCCTCTTGATCGTAAAGCGTGCGTTCGAAATACTTCACCTGTCCATCCTTCTTGACAAGCATGACCGTCTGCTTCTGCGTTCCATATGGGCCGTGCAGATACGATTGGTCAAGTATATCGTTCCCTGTATCTACTTCCTTCTTCACCTCTTCTGTTGCCGCTCCATGCCCATCCCGGCAAGCTGACGACGGCGCCACAGCCTCCCCCGCCGCCGCAGGAGCCTTCGACTTCTCCCTCGTCCCAATCAGTGGAATAAAGATACTCTTCCGAAAGTACGGAAGATAATCCTCCGCCGTCGCATCCCCATCCAACTCCGGCAGCGAGTTCGAATTCAACACCCCCAACAACCTCTCAATCAACTCCTCCTCCTCCTCCGCCGCCTCAATATGCCCCTCAATCGCCTCCCCGACTAACCTCTCCCCCTCCAAAATCTTCGGCCAACTCCGATCATCAAACACAGTATTACTTAAACCCTTCGTCTGCCCCTTCTCCCCGGCAATCCACGAGATCTGATCCATATCACTCGACCGATTCGATACAATCGCCAACGGCTCATTCACATACCCACACACAAGACTAAACCCGCCCACATTGCGCGCCGTCGGACTGGCGACCATTTCCTCGACGTAGCTGGTTGTCGCTTCTGTATCCGGGGTGCGCGTGAGCCAGCTGTTGACGATCGCGCCGCGGGATTGCTGCCCCGTTGCGGCGTCGGAGGTGCTCTCGCGGTAGTTCGTCAGAACGGCAACTTTGCCTGATGCGGTTACCCCCATCCACGTGCCTTGGGTTTTGCGGGCGAGGTCGCGGCCGCCTAGGACGGTGGGGTTTGGGGTTGGCCACCAGGTTACTGGGTGGGTTGGGCGGCGGAGGTATTCCTGGTGTTTTTGTTAGTTGTTATCTATTATTGGGCTTGGAAGGGTTTGGGAGAGGAGTGGATTGGGGAAGTAATACATCTCTGTTGTTGATGATTATGAGGGAGTAGGAGGGGTGGGCTGTTGATATCAGGACGATACACATGGCTGAGAGTGGTTTGCATGCAGATTCGAGAGGAGAGGAGCGTAGGAAAGAGGAAGTTGGGAGAGAGAGGAATCGGGATAAAGCCCGACGGGTGACAGCAGTCAAGGGGCAGTTGGGCACGTGCAGGCCAACGAACTGGGCGTCACCGGTTGATCTTAGAATCAATGACCGTACAGGCATTTATATCGAATGTAGCATCCAATGTATTATCATGGGCATATAAATAACTTGATTTGACTTGTGCAACTGGAAGTTACTCGAATTGGCTGGTATAGTATACTGTTCAATGATATATTATTGCCTTCCTGGTAGGACCGCCGGATAATCGCCGCGCCACTGGTCGCAGTCTATTATTCTATAAATTTTGATCTCTATTGATCTCCTTTGGTGGTTTGATTTGCAATCCATAGGTTCCTCTCCTATTCTGTTTGCGATGCCTTTATCCATCTGGGCCTTTGCGGAGGTGGGAGTATGTTTGATCATACTATCGGAAACTATGCTCAATAACTCAAACTAGATCTGAGATAGGGGTATAACTCTAGAATCTAGATGAGGAGTTAATCTCACAGAGCCACAGCTATCGGAGGGTTGACCGAGATTTGTAGACACTGAAGTGTACGAAATTGAATTGAGTGGTTATCGTAGTGTAGTGGGTATAGCTATGCTATGACGTCAACGATGCTAGGTTTAAGGAAGCTGCATCAGGATCAAGAACTCTGTAGGAACGAACATATACATTTAGTAAAGGCATTAATACTGTCCATAAGTTAACTTGAAGGAGCACAGAAGCTTAACAAGTCACTAAGGACAGGGCTGAGACCTGAGCCTCTGCTTACGCCCAGCAGCGCCCGAATCGGTCACACTCCGCAGTCCGGTAAACCAAAGGCTCCAGTTTCATCGTTATCATTTGTCTCAATCTCGGTCGCAGTCTCGGTTCTCTGTCCTTTTCATGTCCATCTAAATTCCATCCCCTCTCTCTCGCGGCGGGCCGCTTTTCCTCTACTTCCCAAGTACAACTTCCATCGAACTGACTCTATAGAGCCCGTACCTCTGTGCCCCGCAGCTAGGCAGCTTCGATAAGACTCTTTTGCTCCACATCGACTACCAAGACGATTATTTTTCTCACCTCTAGTTCAACCGGATTCTTCATTGATCTCTGTACGCAGAATATAGAAAAAACTGCAATTGTTGAAAGATGTTGGGGATATTCGCAGATCTACTCTCGTAAGGACCCCCTTACCTGCCGCTCCCACCATGTGCCTGGCTCTAACTACTTCAACTTCCAGCTCTATCCTCACAATCCTCCTCCCCATATTTGCTTCCTTCAAAGCCCTCCGCTCGTCGGACCCATACCAGTTAGCACCATGGTTGATGTACTGGGTGGTTCTCTCCGCCATTCTGTTGGCTGAGTCGTGGGCATACTTCATTCTGGGATGGATACCCTTCTACAGCTGGATGCGGCTCGGCTTCTTCGCATATCTGGTCCTCCCTCAAACCCAGGGCGCCCGGATGCTCTACCAAGACTACGTCGATCCGTTCCTGGCCCACCACGAACGTGAGATTGAAGATTTCATAGGCCGCAGCCACGAGCGTGCCAAAACCCTGGGCCTCCAGTACCTTTACCAAGCGATCGACTGGATCCGCGAGCGGGTGCTAGGCCTTCCCCCGCAGCGTCCCCAAACTCCTCCCCCAGCCGGAACTGCATCTTATGCCCAATCACTTTTGTCGCGATTCAATCTCCCCTCGGCTGTCGGCGGAACCTCTCCCGCCCCTACGAATGATTGGTATTCCGCCATCAGCTCCGCCGTGGCCGCCGTGACATCAGGCAAAAGCAATGATGCGCGCGCCGAAGAACTCTCTGCAAGTGGATCGCTTCTTCCCCGGGAGATGGCGTCCATGTCGCCGCGGGACAAGGCAAAGTTCTACTCCAACCAGCGGGATCTGCTGGATGTGCTCCGCAACGCCCTCATGAAGGAGGAGAGCAACCTTGGCACCGCAGCGGAAGTGGGCGACGAAGACCTTGCCTATGGTGGCTCCTCTCTAAGAAAGAACCGCAGTGACAACTCGTTTGACCACATCGACCACGAGGATACGCGGGAGCGATCGCCTGGTCGGCGGAGCGGCAACTGGGGTTCTAGCTGGTTTGGAGGCGGGGAGCAGGCTGCATCAGCTTCTGGAGTAGAATTCGCGGCGCGCACTGTTGATGCGATTGCTCGAGCGAGGGAAGGTCATTAGACTGAAAGGTCATTAGACTGAAAGATTTTGTGTGGAAATGTGCCGTTTGTCTCGGTGTTAAGACTGTCGATGGAGTTGTTTTGTCTATCGGATATCAACATATTACTAGCCGATATCCAACCTGCTATACGTATGCTCTCACAAAGTAAGCTCAAAGCTAATCATGGATGTTAAGAGCCGACTCCAACCGCATATACGTCATTGACGGGCTTCTGCCTCCTTAGTACGGTAAATCTCTAGTATAAGCGTGGGCCAATAAAATTGCATGTGGGATGTTGTTAATCTGCCTTAAACACCGCCACTCACTGGCAACACTCCGGACATAAGATTTTGTCCCCTTTGCCCCGAAACCCAGAGATGAGTGACATCAGAGGATGTCAGCGGCTAGCCTCCTCTTACTCTGTACTCGAATACGCAGCGAGCACACGCGACAATCATGCCAATATAATAGTAACCTGCAGATAGCAGCGCGGAAAAGAGATCCTAGCAGTAAGGGGGCTGAGTCGATGACTCAAACATGGTGATTGCAAAAGTAACAATAATACCTCAAGCAAAGAAGGACAGAGCAAGCGTGGGATGGTAAGCCTGGTCAGGTCCAACAAGGCTCCAGGGAAGAAAATGAGGCCGAAGTGGCACAAGGCTAAGGCTCTTAAATACGAGTACTGTATTTGTATGTACGCGGGCGGCGAGTTCAGCCGGAAGAGAGGTATGGATACGTGTATGATACTGTATTTAAGCCGTGGCGAGATGGGGTTACTTAGTAGTAGTACTCGAGAAGCAATAATGAATGAATCTGGCGAAAGAGACTCGAGGTTCACCCTATTTTGAATCTTGTCAGGATAATATAAAGGACTAGTCAGTCCACCTACTTTTGCAGACGTTCTAATAATATATGAACAAGAAGAATGACAATCGTTGTGATTTCCAGAACAATACTCCGGCGGGCTCTTGGCAGGTTGTTTTGCCGCCTCCACCCGATGGAATTATAGGTTTTCTTCTACAATATCAGCAGTAGGTGAACTGGGAAGTGGAAAAGGAGGTATATTATTGTTGGTTAGAGAGTAGTAAGGGTAAATCTAAAAAAAAAACCAATAGGTAGTTCTGGTAGAAAACATCGCAGTGGTTGTAGAGTTGCGTGCCGGGCCCTTTACTTTTTCATTTTCTTGTTCTTTACCCTTTTCGTCAGCAGAAAAACCACCACCACCGAAACGCAAAAAGGGAGTCTGTAACAAAAAAAAAAGGGAACCGAAATCCTTTCCATCTCTCCAGAAGACTTTGACCTCTTCTTACCTCCCCCTCTTTTTTTACCTCCCCCCTTCTCCCCCCAGATACATCGTCGTTGACCACGACGTTGAGAATACTGCCTGCTGGTGGTCTTCATTTTTCTTTCTTTCCCCTCGTCGTGACATCCCTCTCGTCACTCTCGTTTTCCTGCCGTTGTGTGTGTGGGAAATCTGGATGTGGGATTCTCGAGCGTGTTCTTCCTCTTGTAACACGGCTTCGACATCACCTTGATTTCTATCGCCAACTCCATCGATCTCCCTCTTGCGAGCATCGTGTTCCTCTTCTCCCTTGTCTCCGGATATTGAGAACCAACTTCCTCTCTCCTTCCTAATTTCGCCGCCTCGCCTCACCTGTCTAATGAGCTCGATCCCTCCCAAGTCAGGCCCTCAACCTCAAGGACAGAGTACCTCGACCCAGGCCGCCTCGCACTCTTCCACCCCTTCTCTCAGTGGGAAAGCCTCGCCCCCGGCGCCGATTCCCACCCCAACCTCGACCTCGACCGCGGTGCCTCGTTCCTACGCAAACGCGACCAAGAAGTCCGCGACGGACTCAACCGCCGCCGCTCCCGTCACCGTGGGTGGCCCATCGCAACATGGGAAGTCGACCTCAGCTTCTATGAGCGGCAAACCCATGCAGCAATCCCAGCCCCCGACCATCGTGAATGGCGCCCCGGCTTCAGCCCCCCAAGGCGAACACGTCAAGAAGCCGTCGGTGACCATCACCTCTTCTTACACCCCCAACAACGCGCAGCCTGGTCGCCCTATCCAGTTCGGCTTCGCTCAGCAGCAGCCTTCCCCGAACATGGGCAATCCCGCCGTGTTGGCCAACAACCAGCCTCCAGTTGGTCTGGGTGTTACCCCCCCGATGAACCCTCGTGCTACCTCACCGCAGACTTCGCCTTCGCCCATTCCTCAGCCCGCCTCGAGTGGTGGCAGGCCACCGCCATCGTCATACCAGGCTCAGGTGAACTTTGGCAGCTTTGGGAACGCAGGTGATAATGTAAGTGGTTTTCTTCTTAAACGACAGGCCAAGCCGTACTTTAGTGTTGAGAGAAGATAAGAGAAGCTGGCCAAAATACAGATGATCTTCTGCGTATTCGGGTACGTGAAATACTAACATTTTCTTTAAAATAGATGGCGCAGCCTCCCCTTGGCCCTGGTGCTCAGTCAACTCATTTGCGCCGCGAATCCTCGCAGTCAACACACAGTGACATGAGCAACCATATGGGAAATGGTCCTGGCCGCGGTGGCTATCCTTACCAGGGTGGCCGTGGTCGTGGACACTCGCAGTCCAGCCATCAGGGTCAGATTCCGTACTCCCCAACTCCCAGCTTCCGGGCGCCAAACCAGCCCCGAGGCGGTCATAACATGGGACCTCAGTTCTCTAACCAAGGACGACCGATGCATGGATTCCCATCGCCACAGGCTAGCCGCAGCCCGGCGTTAGCCTCCGTACAACCTTTGACACCCCAGATGAGCCAGGTCCCAATGGCGCATGGACAGATGCCTCCTCAGCCCTACGGCGCCTATCCTCAACACATGGGTCCCCAAACAGTGAGATTTCCCCACCCTTCTGCTCAGAAGCAAATTCGTCGTGGTCCCTATGGCGGCAAAAAGAGACAAGCCCCCCGCGTGTTGGCTTCTCCAAACCCTTTCTTCCCCCATACCCAAACCCAAACCCAAACTCAAACTCAAGTTCACGTTTCGCTTCCTCCCCCAGACCTTGCTCCAGAGAGTGGTCACTTTGAAAAGTATGTAAGGCTGATGAAACATAATCAGGGCTATCCCTATGCCGATCCCAACTACGGATACTACCAGTACAACCAGTACATGGCCCCTCCCTCGCCGCAACCCGGTCCCCGTCCCATGCCTTACACCCAGCCGCCTTACATGCAGGGACAGTATCCTGTCACTCAAGGCCCACCGCAGGCAGCCTCGTTGTCACGCACTCCTTCGCAGGTTTCCGATAGGCCTGGCTCTAGCCTAGGCCAGAACCAGCCAGCTGCAGCTCCTTCCACACCCGGCCATGCGCATACGCCCAGCCGCTCTTCCACCACATCGGGTGCAGCAAAGCCAGCGTTCATCATTCCCCAGCAGACAAGGAAAGCCATCACCATCCGCGATCCTGATAGCGGCAATGTGAAGACCTTTGAAAAGGCTCCAGCATCTCCGGCTCACGCCTCGTCCTCTCCTGTTAAAAACGCAACTCCCACCCCTACTCCTCCGCCACGAACTGGAAGCAGCACGGACCACACTCGTTCCCAATCTATTTCTGCGAAGACTGCTGCGGAGAAGAAGCAGGAGCTGAAGGATGCAGTGCTCCAGAGATTGCAACAAGACCAGGCTGACGCACGCCGCAAAACAGATGAAGAAGATGCTGCGAAACTCAAGAAACAAGAGGATGAGGAGGCTGCTAAGAAGCAAGAAGAAGAAGAAGCTGCCGCTAAGAAACAACAAGAAGAAGATGCCGCTAAGAAACAAGAAGAAGAAGCTGCCGCTAAGAAACAACAAGAAGAAGATGCCGCTAAGAAGCAGGAAGATGATGCCCGTGTGAAGAAGGAGGAGGAGGAGGCTACCGCTAAAAAGAAGCAGGCTGATGAGGAAGAGGCGGCCCGCAAGGCTGTAGAGGAGCTGAGCTTGAAGGAGAAGGCTGCCGCTCCTGCGGAGACTCCCAAGGCTTCTGAACCCGTCCCTGCACCTACAGCTGACGAGGAAGAGATTGACTTCGATGCCATCGAACAGGAAATGGCCGAGCTTGAAGCCAAGGAAGCTGCCGCAGAAGCCGCCTACTACGCGAAGAAGAAGGCCGACAAGGACGAGAAGGAGCGCAAGGAGAAGGAGGAACTGGAGTCCTACGAGGCCAACATGAAGCAGGCCGAGCGTGAGGCCGAGGCTCTGGAGGAGGCCAAGATGAAGAAGCGAGAGGCTGGTGAAGCTGAGACAAGTGGCAAGGACTTGCTTTCCTCGCTGAAGAAAGGCGAATCCGCTGCGACTGAGTCAAGCACCCCCGCTGGTAGCGGAACCGCTACACCTGTTTCTGATATCTCCATGGGTCCTCCCGCTAAGCCCGCCAGCGCCGCTGCTAGTAAACAGAAGCCTGCAGCACTCAAGTTGGAAACCACAAAGTCTGTCGAGCCGCCTCAGCCTACTGCTGGTATGAAGTCGCTGCACTCTGCCCGGTTTGTGGATGACCTGAGCAAGATTGACTACCCTTCCTCTATTGTCTCCCCGAACCCGGCCCTGAACAACAGCGCACCTGCCGATCGCAAGTTCCACTACAACAAGGAGTTCCTCTTGCAATTTCAGGAAGTGTTCAAGGAGAAGCCTTCCATCGACTGGGACATGCGAGTGCGGGAAACCGTCGGTGACACCGACTCATCCCGTCCTCAGTCTGCCCGGACTCCGATGGCACGGAACCCGTCTCGTGGTGGTGTTCATCAGTCAGGCTTCCGGATGGGTGAATTCGCCCAGTCCGCATCTCGCCAATCCGAATTGCCCCCTGGCACAACCTCCGAAATACGCTTTGCTATGTCGAATTCTCGCACTCCTTCCATGGGCAACTCGTTCGGCGGCGGCGGATTCACTCGCTTCCCCATGGGTGGAGGCGCACCTTCGCTCAGCCGCACCAACTCTTCTCATGCCATGATGCCCCAGTCCCCACGCGTGGGATCGAGCAACCGAGCTGGCACTCGAAACAACAGCAAGCGCGACAAGCACGCAGGCAAGAAGGATGCAGATATGCCTATAACTGCTGGAAAGGAAATCCAGGCTCTTCAAGCAAGTGGGAGTGGATGGAAGCCTCGAAGCGTTGGTGCCGCCCCTGCGGCGGGTGGCCCTACCCCTGGTGGTTACCTGGCTCCGGATGTTGTGCAGCGCAAGGTCAAGGGTGCCCTGAACAAGATGACGCCAGAGAACTTCGAGCGTATCTCAGGCCAAATTCTGGAGATCGTTTCCCAATCCAAGGACGAGAGCGATGGGCGGACCCTGCGCCAAGTCATCCAGCTTACATTCGAAAAAGCTACCGACGAAGCGCACTGGGCGTCGATCTATGCCAAGTTCTGCAAGCGTATGCTTGAGAGTATGAGCGCTGATATCAAGGATGAGAACATCCGTGACAGGAACGGCACCGTGGTTGCTGGCGGCAGTCTGTTCCGCAAGTACCTTCTCAACCGTTGTCAAGAGGAATTCGAGCGTGGTTGGAAGGTCAACCTGCCTCCTAAGCCTGAGGGTGTTACCGAGGAGATTGCTATGCTGTCTGACGAGTATTATACTGCCGCAGCGGCTAAGCGTCGCGGTCTCGGTCTTGTGAAGTTCATTGGTGAATTGTACAAGTTGGGCATGTTGACAGAGCGTATCATGCATGAGTGTGTGAAGAAGCTTGTTGACTACGAGGGTATGCCAGATGAGGCTGAAGTTGAGAGTTTGACCAGCCTTCTGCGCACTATTGGTTCTAGCCTTGACACGTCGGAGAAGGGTCATGCCATGATGGACGCCTACTTCGCCCGCATCAACCTCATGGTTCAAACCCCTGGCTTGCCAAGCCGTTTAAGATTTATGTTGCTGGTAAGCTAGCTTTTCCCCCTGACATTCGAACAACAGGCTGACCGGTTTAGGATATTATTGATCTGCGTTCTGCTCGCTGGCGATCGAAGGATTCCGATAAGGGACCCAAGACCATTCAAGAGATTCGTGAGGAGGTATGTGTCTTTTTATGCTTAAATATTTACCATGTTCATGCTAACCTTTGCAGGCTGCCCGTGCGCAACAAGAAGCCGAGATGGAACGTATGCGCCAACAATCAAACCGTGGAGGCGGTGGACGTCCAAACGTCGGACGTGGTGATTCCCGTAACTTCTCAGGATACGGACAGGCGCCCCCACCGGATTATGCTTCAAGCAAGGTTGGAAGTGATGATCTCCGACGACTGCGCACCACCCGCAATACCAACCAGCCCATGTCCTTTGGACCGTCTAGCATGCTCGGCTCCCGCAGTAACAGTGGGCGCAAGAACCTCGGCCCTGGAGGCAACTTGGTTCGTGGCAGCGACGACAGTGCTGCCAGCAGCCGGACTGGAACACCCCCTGCTGGCAAAAAGGAAGACAAAGAGGCTGCCTCTTCCATGAACGCTTTCAGGTATGGCCTCAATCCTTTCAAACCTGTTTTTGTTCGTCGGTACTAACTTTGCCCAGTGCCCTTGCCCAATTGCAAGACCAGGACAACATGGCCACCTCTCCTCCATCCAACCCTACCTCACCTCATTTGACGAAGTCCCAACCCGCTGTTGAGCGTCGACCCTCCGCCACCCCGTCGAAGGACGGCGCGGAAGCATCATAGATTGTTTGTTCTTTGGCAATGATAATGAAAATGATTCCGTTCTTCTGGAAAGATTCTATTTTACTCTTCTTCGTCACCTTCTCTTTTTTGACACCTAGCCACCGTCATCATCATCATGTCCACCATGTCATTTGAACTTATCAATCCTCCCTAATCTTCCCGCCTACGATTTCGACGACGAAAAGCAAAAGCGGAAAAAAGTCGGTCGCTTCATGTGCTTCGTTCACGGTATTATAGAGGAGCCTCGACCTTACATTCGATTGTACAATGTGTTTGTTACGAAGAAAAGAAAAGCAGCAACAGCAGCAAGGCTGAAGCCGTAATGGATGGAAGGAAACGAAGAAAAAGTGGCTTCTGGTTGTTTAGCGAGAGAGAAGTAGGTAAGGTTGGCTTGTCTTGTCTTGTCCTGTCGGGTCACCTCATATTCTACGTTACTTTAACTTGTTCAAGTCGTTTTTGCTTATGTCTATGTCTATGTCTATGTTCATGTCTCTTCTTTTCTCTTCTCTGCATTTTCAGTCCAATTCAATACCCGGAGAGCTCTGACGCTTGTTTCTTCTCCTATCCAGAGTCGCGTCTTCCCTCTCAAAAACTAAATGAAGGAATGAAAAAAGGACATTAAAAACGAACCGCGACTCTTCCACTACACTACACTGCACTTAAGCTGCTCTACTTTTATCTTTAGTTTATTAACCCTGTTTCCATTTCGCATTGCATCCATCTGCCTTGCCTGCCCCAGAAGATTCTTTTTCTTCTTCTTCTTCTTGCCCTTAGTGTATGCCAGCAATGATTCCATTCCACTTGGATGATTCGTTTTATTTTTTTTTAGACAAAATTCCGTTAGAAAAAGTTTTCTTGAATCTCAGTTTCATTGCTGTTTTCGTTTCCATTAGCTTGATCTAGTTCAGCGTCCCTTAGGACCTTGTGATGCCATGTGTGTGTATGTGTAATGTTGTTTTCTGGTATAGTGAATTGATTATCAACCTATCAATAATTAATGGCTGAAGTGTTGTATCGTTGTAGCAATTCCTATCAGCTATGCTGTGATCCTACGGATACTTGTTTTCAGGTTATAAACGGTAGAAAGATCCGAGGCGAATGTCTGTATATGATATAGACTGAACGGGGATGGTAGGGAAGAGATGACAAATGATGTTTGCTATGTACATGCTGCCGTTAAGAAAAGATTCCACGCTCGCATTGATGATCTATTTGATCTTTCCTATGATGTATTCGTCGACGCGAGGTCGGTGCCACGTCTGTCTGTGCCTTTGCAAAATGGAATGAAATTTAAAGACGAAATGCTTGAGTGTTTCTGAATGATAAAGATTGGGTCAGTTATCAGAGAGAACGTCGCTTTCTCTCGGTATCGGTTGGAATATCGTCCGTCACAATGACTGGGATGTTGGGGTCGGGCTCTGGTGTAGCTTCGTCCGACCTGAGTCTATCTTCAACAGGAGACGCGATGTCGCTAGCAGTAGGGGTTGTTTCTTTGAGTTTATCATCATCAGCGTTCTCCATACGCAGTGCTTGAACTACTTTGGATTCGTCAGAGGAGATCGAAAGCTCCGTTGCGAGGGACCTGTTGATAGCCTCAAGGGAATCAACCATGGGAGTCAACGGTCCGTCATGACTGACGCTGCTTCTCTCCGAGGTTGAAAGTGATGTGCGTGAGTTTGTATAAGATTGAGGAAGACCGAGGGCAGCGGCAACGGCGGCCTCTTCATCAGGAAGCTTGGCAACGCTGCTATTTCTGCTGGAGGGGGCAGAAAATATATGGCTTCCTTGCCGTTCACTCAGCTCCAAGATATGGTTGTAGCTGCGCCTGTTCGGATCTGCGAGCCGTTTCTGTTTCTTTTTCTCCCGCTTTGTTGTTGATCGCACTACGATCACGGGAATTGGGGATCGTTGCAAACAGTACTTTGAGACGGAGCCAGGGAGCAGGCCTTGAACTCCACTTAGGTTTTTGCCCCTCGTGCCAACGATTAAAAGGGCGGACTCATAGAGTTTGATCTGGAAATGGTCAACACACGCCATAGCTGGCTGTGATGTGTAGTAACGTACCATGCGCTGTATAGTGTCTTGGACCTTTCCAACCGCCAGTTCCAATACCAGGCTGATCGCCTTTTGATTCTGGGCATTCTTCTGAATCACCTGCTCGAACAGCCTCTCCGCCTCGTGACGATACTTTCTAGCCTCAACCGCGGCATCACTCGCAATGGTAGAATCCTTTTCGACTACCCGAAGACAGACGATTTCGTCGCCATCATCCACCAATTCGTCAATGAGCCATTCGAGCGCGAAGTCCGAGTAATCGTTCTGGTCAGTACCGCATAAGAAGGTGCGACTGCGACGAGAAAGCTGGTAGCCTTTGTGTTTGTAGTTGAGGGTAAGGGAGAAGTCCGGGGCGTCCGGGTTGTCAAAAGTATCGAATGAAACCCCTCGCTCGTACGTTCTAGGCAGCTAGCTGTTAGAAGCCTCCCGCGTCTTTATGAGTAATAAGTGACTTACCGAGGGGGCGGAGGTGAGTAACCTCGCCCAGGGACTTTGGGATCTCTTTCATGGACGTCAGGCTGTGAGTTCTTGCGCCCAGTGGTGCTGCTGGGCCTCAGAGGTGGCTGGGACTCCAATTGTCCGATGTTGAACTGAATCGACTTTCTGTTAGGATTATCGGCCATGTTTATGCTACCGGAGTGAGACGATTCGGATACGATGCTATTTTGACTAGAGCCAGGTACTGCAGGGACCTCCCCGGAGTCAGGGGATGGAGACGGAGATATGGAAGCCATGATGTATTGCTGCGTCAGAAGCGAGTGACAGGTGAGGAAGGCACGTGGAAGTGAATGCGATTAGCTTTAAGTTAAAATGATCAATCACACGATACGAAAGTAATTGGCGGCTCAACCGCCATGAAGCTTCTGGAGTTCTTCTACCGGTCGTACGATGCAGGAACTGCAGATCATGGTTTGATAAGGCGGACAGCTCAAGAAGTCAAATTTGGAGGGATTGACAGGGGAAGTTTGATGTGCGGCAGACGAGGTCTAACTGCCGGCCAGAGAGAAGATGGAAGCTCTCATTCTTTGCGTTGAGCGCCGGATGCAGACATGTTCATCGTGACGACTCTTGATTCTTGTCTCGGATGAGGCATGAGGCCAGCAGATGAGGGGCCGAATGTTTCAGGAAGGCGGTGAATGGTTTATGCAGCCATGCATAGCCCTCGTTTATGTATTCATAACTGTGTCTGATGTACTCCATCTAGTTAAGTTAGGGCTACCCTTCAGGGCCTTCACCTTCGAGATACTGATGCATGAGGCCTCCGCAGGGTGATAGGCTGGAAAAACTGCGGTTAGATCCTCTCCATTAGTTGTACAATACTTGGCGATAATACAGCATACACTTTCTTTGTCTAGGATCACCGAATTTTCAGCCACAGACTGACTATAAGCAGTCCACGAACACCCCTCGGGCAGCCTGAATCTCTTCCTATCTTTACCTCCCCTCGCCATGAGTCGCTATGAGCAAGACTGGGTAGCTGCAGATCCCTCCGCCATCCTCTCCCCAATCCTCCTCTCAATAGCCGCCTACAACACCGTCGAGCTCCTAATATGGATCTTCAACACCTTCCCCCGCCGTCGAGGCCTCTACTTCTCCAGCATCCTGACCGCCACCCTCAGCCTAATGGGATACCTCTTCGCCTGCTTCCTGAAACTCTTTGAGGCAGGCGGGGATCTCCTCGGGGGAACCATCTGGGCCATCTCCTACGCAACCCTCCTACCAGCGCACATTCTAGTCCTCTACTCACGCCTCCATCTCCTCCTCCCTCATAACCCGCGCCTCCTCCGCTGCATCCTCCTCATGATCATTACCACTGCCGCCCTTACCGTCCCCGCCCAACTCATCATCGCAATCTTCTCAGCCACCGGCGATACGCGCTTCGCAATGGCCGAGTTCATCATCGAGCGGATTGCCTTCATGGGCGGATCCCTGCGCGAGTTCATCCTCTGTGCGGTCTACATGACGCAAGCATTCAAACAGCTGCAGCCGATTGTGCTGGCCAAGGGACGCGCAGGGAGAAAGGTCATGGTTGATCTGATTGTTGTTCAAATTGTCGTCATTCTTCTCGATATCGGATTCATTGTCTTGATGTGTCTGAATCTCTCCGAGTTAGAGACTGGATACGGTGCTGTGCTTTTCAGCGTGAAGTTGAAATTGGAGTTTGCCATTTTGAATGCCCTTGTGAGATTATTAAGGAGTCCGATGGTTCTCCTGCCTTCTAGCTTGGGCGTTGCGAGTGCTAATCATACGAATAATATTGGTAACCCTTGATTCTGTCTTATATACTATCTGTAATATCTCCGGCCATACCATGGTTCTATATAATCGTAGGTGTACTTTATTAAGGTAACCCCCTTCAACCCACCCAAACAATCTCAAGAATAGACATATCTTCCTCTTCACGCTGCCTCGCATTAAACAAAGTACATTACTTCATTGTCTCCCTATCACAATATGGTTGACTACAATTTATACGGAACTGCATGAGTCCATCCATCCATATCTTTGAGATCATCAGTCCGTCCATTGCCTCCCAATCTCGTCTCACAGCCTTTCCGGTCTGGCCGCCACCTCCACGTCTCCTGCAACATAGGATCCAATGATTTCCCTTCCACAAGATCACCAATATACTTGCCCATGACGGGCAACATCTTGAACGCATTCCCCGAGTCCCCTGTTGCCAGCACCAGCCGAGAATGTACCGGATGGACGTCCACTAACCAGTTACGGTCTCGCGTGTCAGTACACCAACACACTTTTTCCGTGACAAAAGGCCGGTCCTTGAATCGTGGCATGGTCTTTGCTAGGAGCTCCCTGATTTCCCTCCGTGACTGATGCGGGATTGTATCTCCAGGGTTCTGCGCATGAGACCGTGGCTCACTGGTTTCCCGGCCATCAGGCAGAGTCACTTTATGCGTGAACCCAGGGAACTCATTGCAGATCTTGACTTGACCGTCAATACTTGCTTCAAAGAAGAACCCTTCATCTAGATTCATCACGATAGGGATTCCCTTTAGCTCCGCACATTCCTCTGGCGTGAGTTGGATATGCGCCAATGTCCAGCATTTTGCTTGCAATTGGCCCTCCATATCAACCAACGCATCGCTCCAAGCCCCCGTGCACAGAACAATCCGATCTGCCGTCCATCGGGTCCCATCTTCTGCAATAATCCCAATCGCTTGGTTTTGATCATCCAGCAGCATCGTCTTCATGGTCGCTGACCTCCCTGTCGCAAACCTCACCCCCAGCCTTGCAGCCTCATCCCCCATAATCCTCAACGCCTCTTTAGCATAAGCCCACCCAGCACGTTTGTGGTGGAACCCACGCCAGTTTGGAATCGACCCGTCCCTCAACTGAGGAACCAGCGCCTGAAAATCCCCCTTCGTTTCCAACCACCGAACATTACCCCCCTCGCCACAATCTACCCAGCTCTGATACGCCTGCCGACAATACTTTGTAGCCTCGTCAGTCGTCCCCGAAGTAATCAGACCAACTTCATGCCAGACAGATTCAAACAAAGGCTCCTGCCATCCGGCTAGGGCTTCGCGACTGACTCGAGCAGTGACGGGGGTGTCGTTGCGCATTCCGATGATTTTGTTGATGTCATAGCCGGCTGAGTCGGGAGATGGATAGGGCCAGCGATCTAGGCATTGGATATTTGTGAATCCGCGCCGGGCCAGATGGACGGCAGTGCTGAGGCCGAAGGTCCCCGTTCCGATGATTAGGATAGGGGATTGTTTTGGGAGGTAACTCATTTTTCTGATTGCTGTATCTCTCGACTTGGCTATAGTTTGGAAATAAAAGACCGAGTCTGAAAGATATCTTATCCGATCTGAGATTCATGAGTGTTGGAGTACATGCACAGTTAGGGTTACTCTCTTATCTAAGCACAGGACCGTCGGGGTCACTTTCCTTGTCAATTCGCCCCCACTTTATGTCTAAAATAGCGTTGGAGACTAGGAGGTATCTATGCCATATCTGTAAGTCAATCTATTCACTTAAGTGAGGGGGACAGACCAGCGAAGTTGATTGATACCACGACTACCTACAACTTAGTACCAGCATGCTGAACATCTGCCTTATCGGAGCCGGTGGCGTAGGGACCATTGCAGCATATGTTCTAGAGAATTCCCATCGCGCCCAAGTCACAGCTGTCCTGCGGTCAAACTACACATTGGCCAAAGAACATGGCTTCGACATCAACTCAGTTGATCATGGTCGCATCACAGGCTGGAAGCCGTACCGCAGTATGTCGTCTATCTATACCTGTACATTATGAAGTCTCATAGTTAGCTAACCTCTACTACGAACAGTCGTCCCATCCCTCTCCGCCGCCTATACCCCCGACCATATCTACGACTTCATCGTCATCACAACAAAAGCCCTCCCAGACCTAACCGCCTCCTTGATCCAAGACCTAACCTCTTCTTCCTCCCTCATCACCCCGCAAAAGACCACCATCGTCCTCATCCAAAACGGCTTAGATATCGAGGCCCCCTTCACCACTGCATTCCCCAGTAACCCCATCCTCTCAAGCTCCAGCCTGATCGGATCCCGTCTAACATCCCCAACAACAATCTTCCACGAGGACCCTGATATCTCGAAAGTCGGACCGCACTTCCATCATCTAGATACGCCGCTCTCAAAAACAACACAGCACAATGCTGCCACCTTATTCGTTGAACTCTACAACACCGGCCTAACCCCCTCCCACCCCACCACCGGCGCAGAATGCATCCTCGTCCAAGACATCACCGCCTCCCGCTGGCGAAAACTCCTCTGGAACGCCTCCTTCAACCCCCTCTGCACTCTCCTCCGGATCTCAGTCGGAGAGTTACTCAGTAGCCCGGGCCGAAGCACACTCCTTGAGCCCGCGATGCGGGAAGTAGCGGCCGTTGCGACGGCCGCGGGGTTTGGAGATGCAGTGTCGGAGGATGTAGTGCAGATGATGTTGAGGGAGACGTCGGCGACGAGTCCGTTTCGGCCGAGTATGTTGGTTGATTTGGAGAATGGGCGGATGTTGGAGTTGGATGTGATTTTGGGCGCTGTTGTTAGGGTTGCTAGGGAGGAGGGGGTGGATGTGCCGGTTTTGGGGTGGGTTTTTGAGGCTTTGAGGGTTGTTCAATGGGGGTTGGTTGAGAGGTCTCAGGGGAGGAGGAGGGTTTAGTAAGTACAGTTCTTAAGCAAAAGTCTCTCTGTACAATTTTTAGTTACATGCCAATTATAAAAACAATTCTTGAATAAGTTAGATCTTATATTATTACAACTTATATAAGAAAGTGTGTTGGTAATATTATATATATCTGGAATTTTGACATTACTTTCCCCATATATCTTGTATCCAAGTGACCAAGTCAATGTACAGAGACTTTTGCCAAGGGGGTGTAGATTAATTATACGTGCGTTGTTCTTGGTTCAAGAAAGGGAAAAGAAGAAAAGAAAAGAAAAAAAAGAATACCAAAATCTCCTCGCAACATTAGGGTTAACTATCACATACTCCCACCACCACAACCCCCCCTTAATAATAACCTAGCCAGCCACTGTACTTAAGCTAGATACTAAAGATAACCAACTACTGCAAATCACTAGTAGAAACATAACTCCAAACCCTCCTCCAAAGCGGCAAAGCATAATACCTATCCAAAAACAACTCATTCTCCACACTCAACCCCTGAAACCCCGTTACAAGATCAATCTCACTCGCCCTCCTAACCTTCGTCCGAAACACAACTTTATACCCAATCACACTAACCAACACCAGCGGAACCCCGAGATACGTTGAGAAGAAATCATACGCCGAGAGATTGTTGCCGTCAACGGGGTACAGCGCTTCAGCGAAGAGGCCGATTAGGATCAGGGTGGAGCAGAGACCGAGGAAGATGGGGCCGAGGGGCCAGAATAGGGAATTGTAGGCGTATTTGCCGGTTAGGATGGTGCTGTTTTGAGCTTTTAGGGCGGCGTGGAAGCGGAGGCTGCAGAGGGCAAGGGTGAGCCAGGCGAGCATGAAGATTGTTGAGGAGATGCTGGAGAACCTGTTTTTTTTTTAAAAAAAAAAATCTTAGTATTTGGCCTTGGCTGAGAGATCGTGGGAGTATGGATGGATGGATGGATGGATAGATACGCACCAGGTGAAAAGCACAGCGCCGGTACTACTACATGTGATATATGTGAATGTTATCGCAAAAACCGCCGTCACAGCCAACGCCCACGTCGGCCGACCTCTACTATCGACTTTCGCCAACGGCTTCGGCAACTGTCCAGCAAGAGCCATGTAGCGCATAACCCTCGACGCGATGTAAAGAGGTTCCAACCCCCCTGTCGCGCAGATGACAAGGAAAGAAGCATTGAGAAGCTGAGGGATGACATTGATACCGGCATCTTGGAGAGCAATCACGAGCGGGGAGGCATTGATGCCTGATCCCCCAAATAGACGGGAGTCGTTCTCAGGGACAAGCAAGGTAATGAAGATGACAATTAGGAGGAAGAAGAAGAAGACACGGACGCCGACGCTTTTGACGGCTCGGGGCATGCTGTATCGAGGGTTTTTGGCTTCGCCGCCCATGATTCCGACGTAGAGTTGGTCGCCGACACCCCAGATTGCGTAGATGGCGCAGAGGCTTGTGCCCTTTTTTTTTTTTTTTTTTTTGGGTTAGTTGGGGGTTGATTCGATTCGACTTGATTGATTTATGTAGATGTGGTTTTGCTCACTTTGACATTGTGTAGAAATGGTGGAAGGTCCCGCCAGTATTCGCCGTCGTGAACCTTCCCTGTAGGTCCGGCACCAGAGATCATGGCACAGCTGGTGCCGATGAAGATCAGGAGAATGACAACCTTTAGAACAGAGGTGGCGTATTGGACTTCTGCAAAGACTCTAATAGGGCACGCGTGGATGCCGAATGTGATGACCAAAATCATGGTCACTGACGGACGTTAGTTACTAGTGATAGTAGTAGCATAGAAAGACCAACTCACTCCACGCAGCAATCGGAACAGCATCCGTCCAGTACTGGATGATAACATTAAACGCAGCCCCCTCAGCAGCCAAAACAGTTGTCCAGGCCAACCACTCCCCAAGCCCCATCCCAAACGCAAGAGCCGGATCCACGAATCGATCCGCATAGTCGATCAGACTCCCACTCACAGGGAAGGCGACAGTCAGTTCAGTCAAAGCTTGTAGAGCGGCGATGACCTGACGATGATAGAAATCAGAAATGCATTCAACAAGGCCAGAGCATCTAATAACAACAACACATACCATAAGCATGACGAGGGTATATCCAATAACCATATTCCCCGGCCCAGCGTTGCGGAGCGCTTTACCCGTTGAAATGAACAGTCCGGATCCGATGTTGCTACCTAGTGTCACGATCTGGATGTGTCGGGAGAGGAAGGACCGTTTGTATTTGCCCATGTAGGCCTCTCCGCGGCGGTTGGCATTTTCCTCGTCTGGCTCGATGGGAGAGATCGTGCCGAGTTTGTTGGTTTCATGGGAGGCATTGGTGGTGGGACGCTCGAGTATGTCTTTGGACTCCATGGTAAATGCTGTGATAGTATAGAATTGACACAACGGATATCAATATAGTATTCTGTCTCTGCTGGGAAACCTTCCGTTGATATCTTGTCTTGTAGTATATGAGGCAGACTAGATGAGGAGCAAGGCAGGTTATCCCGAGATACCATCCTCTACAAAGTTAGTCCCAATGATGGCAGGTTACCCCGACGGATTTTGCTTATCTTGACTGGATAAGATAGCTCAGCACCTCCCTACTTTACTTCCTAGCATAGAGTTGGAGTCGGGTTATCTTCCCCGCTCTACATTAATAAGTATCATGATAAGACCAATGAGAGTCACGTCAACACAAGCGTAACATCCCACTCCCTCACGACATCCACCCACGAAGCCCCCGACAACGAGTGATCACATCTCCTCCAAACCTCCAAAACCACCTGCTCAGCAACCTCCAAATTCCTCCCCCCATAGCGTCTCGCCAGCCCAGCCCAACCCCGTAGTTTCCGTCTCCTCGACTCCCCAATTGCCTCGGCAGCCACCATAAACCACGGCCACAAGAGCGCCGGCGCATTCATCCCAGCCTGGACCTTGATTTCCTCCTGCTCGTTAAGTTGGTCCGCTGCACTTTCGACGTAGTGCTGGAGTATTATGCGGTTTATTGGCCGGACACGTCGGAAGAACATCACGATTAGAGCGTTGTGCATGGCTTTGACCAGGTGGGATTTGATTTGGGGGGTGTATGGGGATTGGAATTGAGGTTGGGGTTCTGAGGGGTGGGAGGGGGAAGAGGGGTCGTTGGTGGGTGCCCAGTTGCAGATTTCGTCTTCGAGGCTCTGCCAGTTTTGGGATGTTGCTGGTGAGTTGCTGGTCAGGGGGTCTTTGGTTTTCTCAATCTCTAGAGCCGCTGCTGATGTCCTTGAGATGAGTGTGAGGAGAGACCGGGGGACACCGTATGTTCGAGCGAAGAATTGGGAGTCTTGTTCTTGGTCTTGAGCAGGCCAGTCAAGGGGTGCCACTGGCCCGAAGGTTGCAGCATAGTCTTCATCAGGTAGAGTTATGCTGTCGGGTATCGGGGAGACTTGTGTGCTGGTGTAGATGATATGAAGATAGGAGTAGATCCGATGCAGAGCGACCACCTTGCCGGATCTAAATGAAGACCTGCCATGAATATCAATCACGCGTTTCGCTTGTTGTAAGTAGACATCGGCACTTTTTAACCTGCCACTCGTCACGCTTATCGTCACCATACTCAACAGACTCATCAAGAGTTCTTTATAAACTTCCGGATCGGTATAATCCCTCTGTTGAACCTGCAAACACGCCTGGATCTGAGCCGCCGCCATATTCTGAAACGAGGACCCCTTTGCCAACCAGTAATTGCCTGTCGATGCAGAACCAGTCACACTCTCCGAGAGCCTCTCAAGATGCGCGGACCAAGGAATCTTCGAGTTCAGGTGGTTTGCTGATACCGAAAGTAAGGCATAGAAAAGAGCCATTCTCGCATGATTGGTATTTCCAAAGACAAGAAGATCCGCCATTGTGCTCATAGCGCAAGGGAAATGAATCGTTCGCCAGGGAGACTGCGGATTGGGCAGATGGCACATGTAGTCGACTACTTCGGTGAAATAATGTTCTAGCAGAAAGCGGCTTTCCGAGGGGATTTTCGACATGTTTTCCATGTTAGATAAAGACCTCGGGATGCGATCTAGATTTCGCTGTCCTGACCAATGTGGCTGTCCTGGAGTGAGAGCGAGATCGGTTCGAGTAGGGTACGATGGCGCAAAAAGGTGCGTAGTCGCTTCATTCGGTTCAAAATCGGGTGCTCCAAGTGCTCTGTTGGAATCGGCATAGCATTCAATTTGATCGGGAGTGCTAAAAATGCCTGGCAGCAGGGGGCTGGTCAAGGTTTGCCATGGGTCTTCATTATTCGTAGCTTCTAACCACGGCAGCGTTATCTCTCCCACGCTCTCAAGCCAGGGCATTACGGTCTCTCCCGCGGCAAGACTATCATCCTGGTCCAAATCGAGAGAATCAGACAGAGCTTCAGGAGTCGGATCGGTTTGCGCGTGTGTTGAGGACATTGTACTATCAAATGCATCGAGGAATTCAGTGTGACTCAACGCTGCCGGAACCGGCGTCTGCATGAGAAAGACACCAAAAGGTCCGATTTCTTCTCCAGGTCGGGAAGAATAGGAAAGCTCTTCCCCTAGAGAGTCTATATTCTCGATCGCAAGGTGTATGTTCCTGTCCTGATCGCCATATAGAAAGTCCTTTTGTGTTTCCTGGACCATATCGAGTCGTTCACGATCTACAACGATATGATCAGTCAAGGCAATCAAGCACAGTCTAGGGGAAAAAAAACCTGTAAACAGTGGCCGCCGACGGCTAGTAAGGTCAAATGAGCTCCGTTTCCTGTTTTTGGCAGAGCCCTTCGTTACCGGCTTATCTAGGGTAGAATCTACCCATGACAGTTTAGGCGCATAGCCTTGACACTGGAGACCCAGGGTATTGCATCGTTGACAAGCAGGGCGGCCATCATCGCATTTCAGCTTCCGTTCGCGGCAAGTATAACAACCGGTCAATGTTCTTGTACGCAGCATCGTTAGTCTGGGAGGTGTTGGAGGTAATCAGAGATACGAGCAGGCAAGCAATCTTGGGGTAACAAGCACTATCTAGACCCGTCCTAGTATAGCCTCTATAGGGCCCCATCAAGCGGGGAAATTGCGAGATTAGTCAGGCTCGATATGAGCTTAGAAAGTAGATAAGATTGTGTATAGTCTTGATATTTCGAACTTTATGGTAATCTTCTTTTAATGACCTCCCATAGATAATGGGAGACTATACGGGACCAGTTTCATAACTAGTACTAAGAGACTCAGAGAACCAAGATGAAGGAAATACAGAGAGAAGAAAACACTTCCGTAGAAAACCCGTCGAACGTCATCAACATGTTAAAATAGAGAACCGTCAACCACTCTGTACCCGCTCACAGCTTTTCTTTCTTTTCCCCTTTAGTTTGAACCTCCCACCCCCCAAACAAAATCTCATCTCTCAGCCAACTGCCCACCAAACACGCACTCCCAGGCCCCAACACCAACGAAACCCCAACCGCAACACCTCCAACCTTCCAACCCTGTCCCCATCCCCAAGCCTGAACCGAAACCAACGCACTCCTCAACTCCAACAAAACTACCACCATCACCGTCGCATACCCAACCACTTGGTCCCAGAGCAGGAACCCACGTACCCCATCACCAGGAGTTAGGGCCTGTGGGCCAGGTGATAATGGAGGCAGGAATATTGCAGAGGGGCTTAATTGGTTAATGGAATGGGGTTGGAAGAGAGATGGGAAGAGAACTGTGGAGAGTGAGAGTCCGATGATGGAGATGTGGAAAGCGGAGCTGAGGAGGAGGGTTAGGAGGGTTGTTATGCGGATGGCTTTGATGTGGGTTGTTTTCTTTGCGTTTATGGAAGCGGTTGTAGTTGAGGAGGAGAGCGCGGGGCGAATGAGATATAGTGATGCTAGTATGAGGACTGGGTAGATGTTCCATATGATTATTGCGAATTGCTGGAAGGTGTTGCTGACGAGGGGTGGCTGGGCTGTTGAAGAGGAAGATGGAAGGCACATAAAAACTGCTGGGAGCAGGTATCCTACGATAGATGCAGGTAGGAGTAGCCATATGGTGGCTGGTGATGAAACAAGGGAGCTCTGCTGGAGAAGGTCAAAGGGCAGGTTGAGTTGGACAGTTGGGGACATGGTGTATGCTAGAGCCCAGATGAAGCCGGTGGGACCGATGGCACCGACCTGGAAAAGGAGAAGCCAAAGGGTTGGTCTAGAGCTTGGTTAATAGAGTCAAACTGAATGGGGTTGAGCACATACTTCAGTAGACTCGGCTTATTCCCACGCAGGCCATTTAGATAAGCGAAGATTATGCATGGGAGCAGTTGTCCAAGGAAATAGAGGCTGATGGCTGAAGCAGTTGGGTGCGAGCCGTCGACTGCCTCGAACCAGAAGAGGATAAGAATATTGAGGATGTGGTCGATTGGCTTAATGCCGGTATATGTTCCGCGCAGGACGGACTGGGTGCCGGGGAGATAGGGGGTTGGACTATCCAGCAACTGCGTTATGAGTGCTGTTGATCCATCGGCAGAGGTGCGGCCATGGGTGCCCCAGAACCCTAGGAGACCAAGTGCACACAGGAGAGATCGAGCTGTGAATAGACTTGTCATGTTGATGGCGAATGATGATGTGAGAGAAGTTAATGTTTCCAGGGGTGTTTTCTGTTCTTTTATAATAATCTGGACTAGTGTAGGAATGGTTCCACAATGATTACGGACGTACTGTGTAACTATACTGCACATCAAATACGTCAGCTTATTTCAGCTGAGGCCCCCGATCCTGTAGGAGATTTGACCGGAGTCAACTCACACATCATTGTAACTTACGGTACGAGGGCGGGGTACACTGACTTTCTTTACCTACTACCCAATACTCCTCGCTACAACACTCATCCTTAAAATGGCAGCCCCTCAGATATTCCAGCTGTCCGTGGCATCAGGCTTCAGCCGACTAGACCCAGACCAGAAGCTTTATGCCCATTACATGTCCAGGTATGTCGTCGCCCTGTAGTTTGCACCGCTGCATACTGATCAAGCCAGAGCAGCATGGAGTGGCACACGCATCATCCTTCGGCAGGTCTCTCCAGAGGCCATCTCAATATTCGATTTTATCATAGCGCTTTATTCCTGTTGCAATGGTGACTGGGACCGCCTAGCAAGTCAGGCAAATCTTGACTTCCGTGATCTTCAATTGTTTTTGGATTATGCAGCGACGTTTCTGTCTAACATAGGCAACTACTATGTAGGACTCTCGTACCGATCCAGACTCCACGTATTAATCCATAAAGGGCTCTGGCGATCAAAAGTTTACCCCCTCTATCCCTAAAGAGAAGCTCGCCAGATTGGCTGCCTGCGCTCCTTCGGGTGTATCTACACTCTGGGAACAGATTCGCGACCCCATGTTCCAAAAGCCGCCACTAAGTCTCGGCCCTCCTAGCAAACTAACACAAAGCACATATTACTTGGGATACGAACTTGAAGGCGGAGACTCCCCGTTTTGGGAAGATGCGACGTTGGCTTCTGAGGTGATGCAGGAGTTATCAATTCTCCCAGAAAACACCCGACTAAGAAAAGAAAGACTATCTGTGGAGACAGAAGTTCTGAGTATTCTTCAGGCATCAGTAACCGAGACAACATCCGTTTATAATGATGCGCGTGGTGTGGTTCCAAGAAGTAAAATGATTCAGATAGTAACCGGTGACCACAGAGATGAGCTCGCGCGCATCAACGCATACTTGCAAAAAGCCCTTGAATACACTTGTAACCAATCTCAGTATGAATCGATTACAAGATTGCAAGACAGTTTCACCACGGGCAACCTGGCAACTTATAAAGAGTCTCAGAGCATCTGGGTAACAGACAAAGCTCCCATGGTCGAATCTGTTCTTGGATTTGTCGAGCCTTACCGGGATCCTCTGGGGGTCCGGTCTGAGTTTGAAGGCATTGTAGGCATACCGGACGCTGGCGAAACACAGACACTGAAAGAGCTGTCCGAAGTGGCAGACAGCTTCGTTTCCAAACTTCCTTGGGTCAATGGAGAGGGAGCCTTTGAGAAAAGCCATTTTGAGGCACCAGATTTCTCCAGCGTCCAGAGTACGACTACGCTCGGCTTTTTCTGAGTAGCTGTGAAGCTGACTTATGTTAGGCCTTGCTTATTGCTCGAGTATCATCTTTCCCGGCATTAATCTGCCCAATGTGAATTGCCTTATACGACATTCTTTTGACATTTATGACATGCTAACAAAAACAGTACAACGACATTCGACAAAATACAGGCTACAAAAACATCATCTTCTCCAATCGCATGCTAGCAGAAAGCCATCGAGCAAGAGGCCTATACATGGTTTCCAAATCAGAGCAAAAGACATTCAAACAACACCGACCTCACGCATATTACATCTGGGTTGTCCTCCATGAAATCCTCGGCCACGGAACCGGGAGGTTCCTCACAGAGACAACCCCAGATAATTTCAATTTCGATCCAAACAGCCCCCCATTAAATCCTATCACCGGAGACCCCGTCAAAACCTGGTATCAGCCCGGGCAGACCTGGACCGGGGTCTTTGCGGATCTTTCAACGACCGTGGATGAGTGTAGGGCGGAGCTTGTGGGAGCCTTTTTGATTGATGATCTGGATATCTTGGCGCTCTTTGGGTATACTCAACATGGGGAGATTAAGCCTGATGATCGTATGAACATCATATCATTGAGGTAATAGCTATGGTACTGACTAGTCATAGTTGTTTACAATCTATATCTCCAACTAGGCACTGATGGGCTTCGCGGACTGGAGAACTATGATCCTGCTACAAAGGTACACCCAGCCATATCTCTCTGCCTATTATACACCCGAATCATGCTCACGCTTAAGCAGAAATGGAGCCAAGCCCATAGCCAGGTATGCCTCCAAGCCATTATCATTGTATTCAATCATCCAAATACTAAAAGTGCGTACAGGCCCACTATTCCATCCTCCGCCACCTCCTCCGCGACAGCAAAAACCTCTACACAATAACATGCAATCCCCAAACCAACGAATTAACAATCCAGATAAACCGAACCCTCATAATCCCCGAAGGCAAGACATCCCTCAGTCGAATGCTATTACGTCTACACATCTACCGATGCACAGCCGATATCGCCAGCTGTCGCGAATTCTATGAAGATCTGTCGAGCATAGATGATGAAGCTCTGCAATGGAGGGAAATCGTGATTGCGAACAAGGATCCGCCGTTGGTGTTTTCCCAGGCGAATACTTTTATCTGTGATGATGGGACTGTTGAGTTAAGGGAATATGAACCAACTGCTAGAGGGGTTATTCGGGGTTGGGCTGAACGGGATATATAGAGACTTTACATATCCATCCCTCCCCCTCTTCATTGAATTACCACACCATCCACGGAACAAGAATCTCGAAATCAGAAACAGTCCTTCCTCCTTCAGCGCCATCATCACCATTAATCTTATTGAACCACTCAAGATACACCATACTCTCTTCCTCCATCCCAGCATCCCCCAGAATCCGCGACAGCTTATAAGATGCCCGGGCTAGATGACCGATTCCTTCAATCCGCGGTAGGCTATCCGATATCCGGATGCACTCTTCGAGGTGTTGACTTGGTAGGTAACAAGGTCAGGTCAGCGTTGTGCACAATCAATCAATCTAGGGTTAGAAAAGAAATACATACACTGCCAGTCCAGTATTCCCACTGAGAGTATGAAGTCTAGAAACCTGGTAAAGAGAATCACAGACTTTAAGACGTTCCCCCAAATACTCCTTTCGAAAATCAAGGGCTTTCAAACCAAGTCGCAACGATTCATCGAGATGGCCCTGCGCAAACCGGAACCGACTGAGTAACACCATATCCCTGCTCGTATATCCTGTTAATTACGCTACTACTACTACTACTACTACTACTACTACTACTACTACTACTACAACAAAGAAACACAGCACAAACCCCGAAAACCTCAGATTCCCAGTTCCCAGCAACATCCCATCTGAAAAGTCATTCAGCGACGGGGCAGCGTTTCAGCATTTCTTCAGCCTTATCAGGTTCTCCCGTCCGCAGCAATAAACTCGCCATATTGCTATATGAATTTTCCCCACCCTCTCGCTTCCATGTTTCACGCGAAGGTTAATCGATTGTTGGAGATTGATCCCGGGCACGCTCGAATTCGCCGAGGTCGGTTAATGTAAGGCCAGGATGATTACCTGGTTGGCGGCTAGGAATGTATTATCATCATCATCATTGTCATCATTGTTATTATTAGGGAAAATTGAAGTCCGGAGCTCGTATGCCTCCTTAAAGGACTTCAGCGCAGCAGCAGGAAGGCAGATGTCGAGGTCAATCAAGCCCCCGAGATCGATTGCGCTTGGGTAGGCGAGGGATTTCTTCTTATCGGCGAATTTCCTCACTGCTATTTCGATGTAGGACTGGGCAATGCTGTAGTTCTCTTTCTCGTAGAGGTACCTGGCTGGCTGTATGAGTAACTTCCTCTTTCTTCTTGTTTCTTTTTGTTTTGTGGAAAAGGAGAGAGAGGGGTAGGTTCGAAGACCTTGAACCGCGAGGAATGCTGTATTAAAACTTTCAACATGTGGTAACGCCCTCTCGCAGTCGATCCAAGAGGAAACCTGGTGGCCAGCATCGGAAGTGTATGTATCTGGGAAGTTCTCGATAAGGATAACTACTGTAAGCAGAGCGATTCCCTCACGCTCTTTGATTCTCATTTGATGAATGACCGCTTGTTGTACGAGACGGGGGATAGATATAATTCCTGACTTGTCAATAAGGCCGACTTGAAGTAATACCTCTTGCACAACTGAAAACTTGTACTCAATCCAGGGTCAGTCAGTTAGTCGCTAGGTAGTCTGCCCACCTATTTATTCCCTGTAAACTCAAACAAAAGGTTACCTAGTACCTACCCCATCTCATCCGGTATAAAATCCTGCATTTTCAAAGCGCCATCTATCAAGAGCGCTTCGGGGATACCGTCAGGATCCAAGAGTGAAAGGATTTCGAGGAGTATTTTGGCGTTTCCTATAAGGCTACTAAGAGCTGAATACGACTCTATCATGATGAGTTCTTTGATATCCATCGCCTTCCTCCTAGTAGATTGGGTGGTTGGGTGGTTGATGAATGGTTGTATGTTGAGTATGTATGTACGTACGTAGTTACGAAAATCTAAGTGATGGACAGTCAGGATGGTTGGTTACTACTACTACTAGGTTAGGTAGACTACTACATAACTTACAGTACTTCCTACACAGAAGCGGGGGTCTGTCTTAGTCTCGAAGACTGTAAGAAAAGAAGTAAGGTATGGTATTCCCCTCTCCGCATTTCAAACCCAAGTACAGAAAGAAAAGAGAAAAAAAAAAGCAAACCTCACCAAAAAGCAAAGAAAGCGGGACATCAAATCCAACAGTCCAACTGCTAACTTCTAACTTTTAAGATCAAGAGACACAGTGGTCTGTGAGTCAAGTCAAGTTACACAAAGTTAGGGCACAAATTTCCCAAAAGGGTAAATCCAGACTGCGCACAGAGCTTCAGCCCTCGGGTGCACGGATAACGTTATCCATCTCAACTGATCTGATCTTATCTCCCACTCTCATCAACTTCAACAGTAGTACTGGCCACGTTTGTCGTTGTACGGATGTAAGCCATTATTATTCCTGAGATAACCAGAATCATGCCAGCTTCAGGACATATGGACAATTGCCCTCCGATCCGGGCAGATGACCTGGCGGAATTCGGAGGTTGAGGACAGTCCGAGTGTGCCGGACGGAGACGGACAAGAAGTCCATGTGATCGATGATCCTGGTTCGTTGGAGTCAAGCGGTGTGCGATCGGCAGCCACATGTCAATTTTGGTGGTTTTAGTGGATGATTCATGATCACAGAATTATTCGCTACGAGGAGTAACTAATATTCTAGTATGAGGGTAGTTTGAGGTTGGATTGTGTCTAATACCAATTCTGGTAGTTGCTATATACTAAACTGAAATCAACATGAGAAGAGTAGGGCCCAATAACGCCGAACAATGCAAGTATGCATCCATATCCAATCCATTTTGTGCAATGCGTCGCTGGTTAACGCTGTAATATGTTCAGAATATCAATCATCAGGGTATCACGTATTATATATGAGCGTAGAAGGAAATCAGAGGCACGATCAACATGCTTCAATCATTGTTTGCTGCGCTTGTTGTACGTAATACCCGTGTTCGTATTCTGAGTCTGAGACCGAGATTTCCGCAGCGTGTGGTAGTTTCTGGTCAAATGTTTCGAGGATCGGTTGTGGTGGTGAGGGGGGCATGCTGTCGTCTTCGGAGTCGGAGTCATCATGCGACAGTTCCGGTGGTGTTTGTCGCGACGGTGAGCGAGTCAAAGCAAGGTCATCTAGATCCTCCGCATCGTCGTATTCGAACTCCGAGTCGGAGTCGGAGTCGTAGTCTTCCTCCAGCTCGGTCTCGGTGACAATGGCCACTGGCGTCGGGGCTCGTGGTCGGACGGGCGCAAAGTCGTCCTCGAAATCCGAGTCTTCCTCACTGAGGTCTGAATCTTCGTCGGAAACGTCTGATGGATCCCAATCCTCCTCGGGCTCTTCGACCACTGTCTCGGCCCACTGGATGTGCTGGTTTTCTGTGCGGGGAGAGCCCTTGGCCACTCCGCTCACTGTTTGGTTGAACCATCGCTCCTGTTCTTGTTCGGCGTCGGCCAGATCGATCATGAGTGAGTCGAGGAGGTTGGCGTGGCCGACGAGCAGGCGCAGATCGTGGTCCGCCCGGGAAGCTTCTCGGGTGAGCTTCCGGCGGGCGGTGTGAGCCAGGTAGTATGTTTGTGTGATGCTCATTTTCTTTGATTCGCGTTTCCGGGTGAGAGAGTTGAAGTAGGAGGTGAAGGAGGGAGTGCCGGAGGAGGAGGATGTAGAAGTAAGCGGAGAGAGAGAAGTGGAGGGCATGGTGAGCGATTGATGCGTTTATGATCTCAAGTGTGACTCAGGCAGCACTGAATCGTTTCCGGCTAGTCTGCCGATCGTCCAATGACAAGCAGGTGCAGAGCAGCGGTCTGTCAAGAGGCTGAGCCTTATCTCTCTCTAATACGAGCAGCAAGATTAAGGGACAGTCAGATTGCTAGGATTCGGGCCTTGGTATACTAAGTCCGTGTTCATTGACAGGCTGGAGGGTAAGCGTTGGAGCGTCTGGTGGCTGATACGCGTATACGTGGAAGTCTGAGGTATCGTTGTTAGGCAGGCAAGCTGAATTATCCCAGAGTCGGTGTAGAGGATTAAGAGAGAATTAGAGATCAATCAGAAAGGGCTGGAAGAGGGAGGCTTTGGTTATGATATATCCAGCAGGGGACCACGTCCTGAGTTCCGCTTTCTTTTTTCTTTTTTCTTTTTTTCTTTCTGTTAGCCTTTGTGTTTGATTCATAATGCTATCCCCGAAGACAGGTACGCTAAAATTTCTTTCCGGTTCTTTTTCCCTTGGATCCATCCATTCTTCAAGCTCGAGCTCCGTCCAGTCCGTAAGTCCGACCGGACGATTCGCAGGCCGCCCTCCAGGCATAAAAATTCAGTCGCCCTAAATGCGATCAACGGGGCCAAGACTGAGGATTTGCAGTCACCGCCTCTCTTTTGGGCCCAATCAAATCCTGCATAATCGTGAGTCACGGGCCACTGTCGCTACACTATACTGCTTTGGGCGTTAACAGTATACCAGAAGAGGAAGGCACCGGAGATCGGATGACCAATCTTTCCGTATTAAATACAGCATTGGTAATCTCCGAGTAGAGAGAAGCTTCCGGACATCCTATTATTCAGCGGTTCTCAAGTCTACAGATGACAGGAGTTATCTCCAATATCGCCGATTACTCACTCGGAACTCCAGGTTCTGCTTGCTATCGCACTTGGACCCTGGATTTATGACGTGAACTTCGTATCGACAAGAAGGCCCTTGGAATGCTTACTGTTCCGACTCCCGAGTACCCGGATATCCGTAGTCCCTAACTGACACTGACAGTCACAGTACCTGAGGATGTGACCGAGCCAAGTCGCAGGACTTGGCTAAATGGTAACTAAGGAGCCTAGCATCTCGTTTATTCGTTTATTCGTATAGTTGTTTCGCAGCGTCGAAACGAATACGACAACCGGAAGAGGCAATCATCTTGCGATAAATATTAAATATAGATGAGATATACGACGATTGACGCATGCCGAGCTTCAATTCTCTAGGCTACACCTTTGTGTTCTCTCTCATTGCTGTTCAGTAATCTACGGTACAGGACCCTCCAGGCGATGCGGACTCCAGAGAGCCGCACAGCCCACTCAACCGAATGCAGCTTGCGCCTCAAGTCGCAAACGTGTTCGCCTGTCAGTGCACGGTTGGGCACTTCGTATGCTTCAGATCTCAAGCTTAAGTATCCTTACCCTTTGTAACTGTTGCCTAAGATCTACCCCGCTTGGATATCCAGGAGTACAGCACATCGCTGGATAGCCATTACCATTGCCACCTGGGAAGTAGTAAACACCGGTACAAGAATTATGCTCTTCATATTGTTATGAACAGATTCGGGGATTGATAGTACCCGCTTGGCCAGCTCGAGTCAGCCTTAGGAGCATCACGGGCAGCATGCATGTGCACACTGCATACAGAGTCCATAGACATCCTGGAAAGATGCCTGCTAGCTGTATCAACAGCTGAGCTTGTCACGATGATGCTGACAAAACCAGGTCATTAATAATAATGGTCACAGCTGTCATATCCCCAGACTGGAAGCTCGAAACGAGCATCTGATTTCTAATCTCCACACTAAAAGATGACATCACGATCTCTCAAATCACAACCCTGTCGTCAATTCCTCAACTCCTCAACCAAGAGTCAAAGGCGTTTGAAACCTGAAACTTGAATTGCATTGTCTTTGAAGGCCCAGCCATGTGGCTTTTCTGTGTCATCATGACAGCCTTCGATGTCTGAAGTCTGGTCAGCATACCTTAATCAATCTTCAGATCACGTGAAGGCTGCCTTCCACATACTTAATACTAGTATACTCCGCATACAAAGTCAATATTTTTACTACTATCTAAGGTCACTGATAATTACTCTCATCCATCATCACCTTCAGAATCTAGATACTACTGGTCCCACTCCATCAATCAAATTGTCAAAATATTGAATACATCGGTAAACCGGCACCCCCCGGGCCTCCGAGTCTCCGACCCAACACCGGAAAATCCAGTCTCGCTGAACCGTGGACCCTCCTCGCCTTATGGAACCCACTCCAGTCACTCGACTCGCCAACTCGGAGTCGAGATCTCTGACTCAGACCCCAGAGAAATTTTTTGCGAGCCTAAAGTTTGAAGTTTTGGCGCTGCCGCTCAACCGTCCTGCCGCCCTGGATTTAAGGTCTGCGTCGGAGCTCCGTTTTCTCGATGAATTTTCTTTCCCGGGCCATTGTGGACCGCGGCGTTCGGATAGATCGGGATTTTCATGGACTTCCAAGGTTGAATTCGGAATTACAGTGGCTGACTGATTGTTAGTTAACTAACTAGTTAGTTATCAGAAATCCATGATGAGTCAATTGGCTCAATGTAATTGAGTTTTCACTATGAGTCGGCGGGATGGCTAACTTATATTCCCGGCTATACTCGGCTACTATACTACAGAGTAGGCAGTGTACGGACTCGAGTATACACGATTTCCCATTCTAGGTACTGATTTTATCCTGGTTTTATATAACTAGTTAGTGACCACTCCCTAGCAAGAATATGTGATATTATTAAGATAGGATTAGGAGGCATTAAGTTTGTATTATTAGAGATTTAGGGAAAGATTAAATATGGCTGGGGGCGGTTATGCTAGTAATAAGGCAAGTTAGGGCTCCTCCGTCGCCGTGATTTGCGATGCTTATACCATACTTCCCAGGGTCGACTGAGATCTCTGCATGCTTAATGATCAAATTCGTCGTCTAGAGAATGTAACAGAGAATGTAACAGAGACTAGTTAACTACGGATAGCTGGATTAACTCAGCAGTATCCGCAAAGCCCATCCATCCATCCGTCAGAGATGCTTCCACGGCCAACAAGCATCTTGTATTCTTGAATCATCTACTACCTACACAAATCAGTCCCTTTCTTTTGCTCTGTTTATGTGGTGTTGGAGTAACATTGAAGGATGTTGGTTCCTCTGTCCCAGCCTTGTGTTAGTTCCAATTCCCTTTGAGGGATATACTGAACCCTGTAGATTGACCGAGACAAGTAATTTCAAGTTCTGTGCAAGGATTCAAAGTGAGCTGGTCTGTAGGATCAATGTCTTTGGGTCATCTCTTATAAACAGTGTGTCATAAACATCACTATCACCATAACTGGGCTTAACTTCGTATAACGTGAAATGAGAAGCATATTCCGCTGGGCATTTTATGTGGTACATAACTTCTTCTATAGGTTAAAATGATAGTGACTAGACTGCTTCTACTACCTCGTACAGGTCTCTCCTGCTAACTTATGTTATACCTGTTTCTATTCCGGCGGACCATCTCCTTTGCTGTCATGCTTTCACTCCCGGCACCCCCACTCGGACAGATTGCAATGTTGTCATGCTACTACCCTGAGTACGGCATGGTATCTATGCAGACAGTGGGTAAGGACAAAGTTTGATAATTAGTAGCCAGGTTCCAAACATACCTTCATCTGCAACCTCATGCTTCCTAAAGCTTCCATCCCGGATACGGGACGGTATCTGTGTAGACACTTGGTAAGAACAAAATCTAATAACTGTGAATAGCTAGATTCCAAACATACCTTCATCTGCGGTATCACGCTTCCAGTCTGAAGACCCAACAGTATCTATATATAGACCCTGGGTAAGAACAGAGTCCAATAATCAACAGTAGAGGTCCAACCATACCTTCATTTGCATAATCATCATCATCATCACGCTTCCAACCCGGGTACGTGACAGTACCTGCATCTGCATAATCACGCTTCCAGTTTAGAGACCCAACAGTATCTATATCAAGATACTAGGTAAGAACAAACTCCGACTGTGATTAATAGTATAGTAAAGGTACAAATATACCTTCCCCGAAGCAACAATTGCTTTACCATTCCGTTTCCAGTCCGAAGGTACTACGCCGGCTGCGGAGACAACAAGTTAGAACCGTTAGAACGTAGAAAAGTATGATTGATCATTGTGGAGTTTGGAATAGGATATACCGGCAATGTTGCCAACCAGGGCCATAAACGGAATGATGCCAAGGGTCTTCATGATGACGCACGTGGGTAGGGTAAAGGTAGTAAAGGTAAATCCAGTTGCAAGTTTCAGTAGAGTAGAGCAACGCAAAAGGAGGCTGGCTGGCTTCTGATTTCGTGGAAGGTCTGCTATGCAGATGGTATTTATACCTAAGGATACAACTCAGGAGCTACTGAGAGCTTGGCGCCTTTAATCAACAGGCTAGAATAGGGTAGGTAGCACGTTCAGGTAACCATCAAGTAAGCATCATACCACTCTTCCGTGAGTGGTGAAATCATGTGTGAATATAGTAGGACCCCTGCCATGTACTGGTGGAGGAATATCAAGGTCTGTTAAACTTTACAAGAGCTATTATTCATACAGAACTAATCAAGTGGAGTGGATATTATGGCTTGGGGATTCTGATTGCTGGGCGAAAATAGACTGGTCTCTGTTAGTTTATGCAGGTATCTCTTAGTAGGACTTTATGTAAAGGTGACCAATACTGCCTCTACTACTACTACTGGTAGATATGCTATTTGAGGGTGAGTATGGAATATTACATGGGTTATCAACTCTTTCTCTACAGATGTTAGATCCTTGAGTCGAGACCAAAGCCCATGCTGGGAGATTCTTATACAAGTTCTTCAGAGATAAAGCGCATCAGACGATGAGGGTCTCCGATGGAGAGCAGCCTATTATCCTTCGAAGATGAATTATAACCTCGTATATACAAGGGGCTGCACGCATGGACCGCTGAATGTCTTACTACCTGGCAGTCAACGGAGGAATCCTATTTAAGGACAGCCAGCGTTTGGGGGAATCCTCGCGTTGATCCAATGGCAAAGGAATGGGTATGCTCCAGATAATATGCTTAATAATTCATGTCAAGCCATAGAGTATGCAAATCACGAATCTTTGAGGTAGTCATACTTGTTCCTGATCTGACAATTGATTACCCTATTTCATTCTTAGCAGTAGATCAAGACATAAATATACAAAACTACAGGCTCAGGCATTTGGTACAGGATAATCAAGAGTTACTACTAGGTGAAACAATAACAACAAAGAAATCATTCTCTTTATAGATAGTTTCCATTTATATTTTAGGGAATTTGTTTCTTTATACTATACTTAGTCATCTATTATTATATTCCTTTCGTTCCCTGTTTCTGAACCGTAAACATCATAGTTCATTAGACCATTTTAGGCCCTTTCAGGGTCGACACCCCCTTGACAGTACGGAGTGAAGTCATCAATCTACCTGATCAGATATTGGAGAATGTTAGGGCCCATCCAGGCACTGCTCAACCCACTTCAAACCCTGGTAACATCAGAGTCTTCGAAGCCATACAGATATTAAGGCGGGCTTCTGGACGTGGGTATTAAATCCTGGAAGTAACCTTGAAAGCCTACCGTAGCCTTGCATTTATGGATGTGAGATATTTAAACGCCAAATCTAGAATCTCAAGCAAGATATAGCCCGGGATTGTGGTGTGGTGGATGCAAAGAACCCGGTGTAGAAGGCTTGGGCAGTAGGGTCGATGAACCAGAGGCAGTAATAAAACTTAAGCTTAATTCTCGTTGAGCATGTCTCATTATAAATCCCGAGGAAAGATGATATGGAATGCTAGCAAAAAGGCTGACAAGAGGGACAAAGTGCTAGTTCAAACCGCGTCCATTGTTATCTATCTGAAGGGAAATCCATGTTGTATTTGTCAACAGGAATATACCTTTTGAGCGCAGTTACTATGCAGTTACATTCCATTCCATGGCATAGACGTTGCTTAGATAGCTTTCATAGACAAGGTATACAAGGATAAAATACATATTTCTTCTTTAGGTCTCAGGGTCCGAGTCATCCTAGGTATCTAGAGAGTCCAGCTCATCCCAAGAGTCCACAGAATCTTCGTAATCGCTATCATAGGCAACTTCCTGAATTTTGGGGCCCAGCATCAGGGAGATTCGATATGGGATAGTGGGCTCTTCGAGTTCAAGATGGACGCCTAGCCGGGTAGCCTCGTTGAAGTGTTCCTGATCAAAACGGTCCCGTTGTAAGAGAAAGTCCATGATCCGCGGGTGCCAAATTTGCTGCAAAAAGTCCAAGATAGGAAGGTTTGATTGATCCAATTTGGAATAGAGTTCAGTCAGAAGGGCCTCGAAGGTTTCAAGAAGGAATTTCTCTTCATCACGGATCTCTTTAGCCTCTTCCTTATCCCTGTCCTCAATGACGACTGACCAGATCTCACCGAGGTGACAGCATGTATGCGCTAGACCAAGTGCATCAAAAGTTAGGGATCTCATAATCACTTTGGAATCTAATCCAAGTGAAATTAAATCTTTGAAGATGCCTTCGCTTTGCAGCCAACCTTGCCGCTGTAGAGCTCGCCGCATGGCCATTGAGGATGGGGTGCACCCGCTTAAGCAACAACCACACACACAGTTGTCTTCAATTGACGCCTGCATGATCCAGTACCCAAATCGCACTAGGCGTTTATCATCAATACTAGGAAGCTCTAGATGGCGGCGGATAATTTTATGTTGAACAAGGTCACATGCTAGAGAATGGAAGACGGTTGCACTGGATCGAGGTAGGACTCGGAAGAGACTTGCACCTCTTGAGACGAGCCATCGTGCTTTTCCTAACAAATCGTCGGTGTAATAATCAATCGTCATCAGGGGTGTCCTTCCAGACGAGTCGCGGATATCTATGTCGTGAAAACCAACATTATACGTTTCTGTGAAGGCAACTAAGGGTAGATCTCTCCAAAAATTGACATGGTAAACTGAGTCCCCTGGAAACTCGATCTTGAGGGCAGGATCAATTGACACATCCCTTGCGCTTAGAGCATCGTACAGGCTCGCCGCAACTGTGTCAGGAAGAGAATCGCTACCCAGCTTATAGGAAGGGAGATCCTGCTGGGGAATATAGAACTCAGCAAGTTTTCTCAGTCGCCTTCTTCTCGATGCCAGCTCCCTAATAAGTGTCAACCTCACTTCTTGGTTACATACTGAACGCAAGTTACGAAGGATAGCGCCGCAGCCTGCTTTAAGAAGTAGTCTGAGAGAATCGTGGTACTGGAAGCGTATAGCCAGATAAAGAGGGTCGTCACCCCCATGTTTTGTGAAGCATTGATGCCCATTCGCTCCTGCTTCTAGCAGAATTTGTAAGCCTTTCGGCCAGCCAACACTGAGTGCAAGTAGCGAGTAGGATTGAATAGTATCATTAGCACCTGCGTTGCCGGACTCGAGAGCAGCTCTAAGGTGCCCCTCGGATTCTAGGATGATCACCTTCGCAATCTCTGGCAACGCGACCGCTAATATATATTTGATTAGTATGAGACACTCGGAGGACGCTCTAGAGCACGTACCATGCTCATATTCGGAAGAGAGGATGTCTTGGAGGAGGTGCCTGACCCGTGGATTCAACATGGATGATATCCTGGAAAAGTAGCAGCCGTGATCTATGAGATATCGAATCAACCAATCCAACCCAGTAAGATCCAAGCCGTTGTAAGTCATTATATCCAATGCCGTCAGCCCTTGCCATGTTACGTCCACAGGTGTCCCGTGTTCGACAAGGAATTTCGCGAATTTCGCTATTTGAAAAACCATACTCCGATCTGGATGGACAGATACAAATGCCATACATGCTCGCTTTGTAGGATCAGCCCCTTTCTTCTTTAAAATATTAGGTACCTACTTACATGTAAAAGATTCTCTCTGTTTGAAAGTATGTCTGCAGGAGAGGCCTTTCCTTCCGAAAATAGCTGCTGGTGTCTTGAGATCAATCTTCTCATTGATGCCTCGTCACGGAAATAACGCATAAATCTTGAGCTCTCATAATATCGACTTAACAGGCCCTTGCAAGGGCTTATGGCATGGAAACGCAGGGCTGGCGCAATCGAGAAGCCCCCTGCGCCCCTGGTTAGGGAAATGGAGGCCGATATCAGAAGACCTAGTCTGCGGCAAGCAAAATTGTATCTTTTGACCATCCTTCGTGGGTGATGCTCAGTAACCACTTGTCGATCAAATCCGGTGCGAAGAATGGTGGAGAGTCCGTAGTGATCTGCCGCTAGACTTTCCTGGTTTCTCTCTGACGGTGGCATGAGAGAATGTTTTCCCTGGTGCTTATAGTCCTGCACGTTTTCCACTTGTGATATCACGGCCAGGTTGTTTTCCAATAATAGTGACTATATGTGGGTTAGGCTAAGCGTATAAGATAGCTATGAGTAATGCTAATACCATATTTTGCATTTGGTCAAAGGTTCTCTTTTGTAGATCGATCATATCGGGTATTAAGTTGATATTTTTCATCGAATATCTATCACAAAACATGAGTGTAGGGCCTATAATAGGTAGATTCATCAAAAGACTTACATATGAAGCGAAGTATGCAGATTCATCTGGATCTCATCCAAATCCTTCAGGATATCCCGTAGACTCTCTTTCCTGAAAGGGTACGCAAGTCTCTTGTATCCGACGCGAAATTTGTCGTTCAGGCCACCTTGTAGAACAGCAGATCCCGGGCCATATTTATCCACTGCTTTTTTGAGCCGCTCAATTGCAACGACAATAGCTTTGACCTTGTCCTTGATGTCATCTCTAATATACGACTGGGCAGCCGGTCCTCTACTCTGGGGATGAGCTTCCGAGTCCTTTATCTCTTGTTCCTCGAGGATATCCCGGAGTGTCTTGAGTGGCACGCGAAGGCCAGACGATTTGCTGGCGATGCTTTGTATGTCCTGGTCCGCGTCCTTCACGGATCGGCAGTAAGAAACCAACAAGTTGCACACCTGTAGTCCGAGCGAGATGACACCGACGGTGCTGCCGGCGATGGAGAAGGGATCGGCGGCCATGGGAACGATGGAGTCAATAGCTTGCGAGATTCGAGGGGCATCGGCGCGGGGAAGGTGGAAGAGGACGAAGTTTGAGAGAGGCAGATTTTCGTTTCTTCTTCGCTATGCGCTGGCGGCTGTGCAGAGAAGTTGATTGGTGGTGTAGACAAGGCTGCAGTAAGCTCAGCCTTGCATCCTCACGGGATGAATTGATGAATCTTGGGATGACGATAGATTCGAGACCTTCGATTCTGTAGAGAATTAAACTCAGTAAGTCGTATTAATGTGCATTTGGTCATTCAGAAGATGGAGGGGACACTTTTTAACGAGGCTGATATGGGGCGCCTACGCCTAATATGACTTTCAATTCTCAACTTAGGGCATTCTACATACAACCCCTAAGTTATATAACAAGAAGGGTATTCAAGTCTTGGGTCCCCAGTGACTATACCAACTCTCAGCCTCAGCGCCAGGCAAATCACTAGGAGGCTGACATGAAACCTCCACCGGCACCAACAACTGCACATCGGCGTCGAAATCATTTCCATCTGACTTGCCTCGCTTCGTCACAGCAGGAGCCACCACGAGAAACACTGGCTGGTCGGGTTTCGGCCGCTGCTCCCCCTTCTCGGCTTCCATTCGACTAGAGTCGAAGCGTAACTGAGTGTCTTCGGATGGAAATTCGAATTTAATCCGAGCCGCTTGCCGATGGATCTCTTTGTCGAGGGAAATTGCACTCTCGAGGATTCGGCGAAAGTCCTGGTGAGGTCCACGGCTGCGTGTCGAAAGGAATTGCTCGGCTATACTCCAGAAATCTTCACGGATCTCTCCTAACGTACTTTGTATGAATTTATGTTCCGGAGAACCTGGTGAGAAGTCGCACATTTGCAGCAGTAGCCCTGTGGCTTCCGCTGACCACATCTGGAACTTTCGCTCGACGTCGGGATCTGGCGTGGCCTCGTTGTGGGATGCTGGAGTGCGGATCCATTCAGCTCCTGTTGCATGCTGCTGCAGGGAAAGACTCACCTACCGTATTTCAAGTAGTACCGCAGTTTGCCGAGAGACTCGCCGGCCTTGCCTGCCCACACAAATTCACCAAATACATAAGTCACCAGGAGCTTCCACAGCATGCCTTGAATTATACTAGAGCACCGGCTTGGGGACCTGATGTACTCCCTGAAGGCCTGTGTTCCTGGGGTCGTGGGCACCATGCAAGAGTTCCATATCTTTATACTATCGCCGGGGATCATGGGTTGTCTGATTCCCGTGAAATACTGGACTGCAAAGTCGCGAATGCTGTACCTCAGCTGCTGTATGAGGCCAATCAGATGGCTGTCGGTGACCTGGTAAAGCGCAGGAGCTTGCTTAGCCCTACGCAGTTCACCGGCGGTTCGTTTCCATAGTTTCCTATTCTCCTCGGCTTGGGCTACTGCCCTGTCCCGATCACTCGCGACCTCATTGTACATCTCGCGTTCTTTGACTAGGAGCTGTTCCAAATCTTGGATCCTCTGTTTAGCCTTTTGCTCGGTTTCTAATTGGGAGACATGCTCCTGGAGACGCTTGATATCCTCGGCTGCGCTCAATGGTTTCTTCCCTTTCTCAGAGTTCATGGGTTTGGGCCCTTGGGGCAATTCTCGAGGAGGATGAGCGCCTGGTTTCTGGGCCGGCCCCTGCTGCCTCAAGGGCACATTGGTCTTTAGGGGTGGACCAGCGGCCGCTCGAGAGGAAGGCCTTGAGGCAGACCGAACATTTTGAGGATCGGTTGTCTTGGGATTGACATTCTGGTCCACTCGGTTTGGGAGGGGTGGTTTTGCTGGGGACTCAGGCCGCTTTGACGCGTGGGGGGGATTCTGTGACATTCTGACAGAACGCGGATGTGGAAAGGCTGGACAATATCATTCATAACACGAGATATCAGAGCCATTATAAGACTTTCAACCTTGTCCAGCGGGGCTGACGACCGATGCATTGAGCCTTGCCCTCGAAAGTGTCACGCCAAGATCCTTCAGCCTTTCGCGCAGTTTTAGCCTCGCAAAGCCATTGGACAACATCATCACATCCCGCGTCACCATCAGGCTGAGCAAGTGTCCTTCTGCTGTTAAACATTGGCTAAAGCGCCCTGACAGTACATGATAGGCTCGGCCCATTCTGCCAACGGTCTTAGCCACAAGAATGCACCTCCAGACCATCGGCGGCTATCGAGATGAGAGAGGGCGGGCAACACAGTACTTAAGGACCAGTCCATTCCACTAGCGACGCATTTCAGCGCTGTTCGATCGTCCGACCGATCCAGAACATTGAATACACAGCCTCGGGCAGCTTGACGGACAGAATGCCTCCATCGCGTGTGTCAATTCCCGGTGTCGACGGTGAAATCACCTGGCCACTCCAGGGACTCAAACTCGGCGAAGATGACGACCAGCTGGTCATCGGAATAGACTTTGGCACCACGTAAGTTATCTATATATGCCTCAGCCCAAGAAGCAACTGACTAAACAAATCTCAACAGCTTTTCTGGGGTTGCCTGGGCCACACCGGAGAACTTCGAAGCGGAGCAAATCAACCAAATCACCGCATGGCCCGGAACAGGTCGAGAAGAAGGAAAGGCGCCAACAGAGCTCCTGTACGAAGATGAACAGACTATGTGGGGGTACAATATCCCCGGTGGTGCTGATACCGTACGCGGCTTCAAGTTATTACTCCTTCGAGACGAGGACCTCACCGAGGAGATCAAAGCATCCGAGTTCTTCCTGCGCGCACGCCGAATGCTGAAGGACACTAAGAAGACACCCGTTAGACTGATTGCCGACTACCTTCGAGCCGTCTGGAAGCATACCCTAGATACTATCAACAAGGCCCTCGGGGAATTTGTGGTGGATGGGCTCCGGTTTCATGTGGTGATTACCGTTCCGGCTATATGGAAAGCATACGCCCGGCAAGCGATGACAGATGCGGCGAAAAGTGCGAAGATACTGAAGTCGAGACAAGCTGGTGAGACAACACTGAGTTTTGTCCCTGAGCCAGAGGCCGCGGCTCTCTCTACTCTGTGTGAGCGTGGGCGTCGGATAAAGAAGGGGGATGTCTATGTGATATGTGATGCGGGTGGAGGGACGGTGGTATGCTCGAGCAGACTATAACCCTGCATATTCAGTTATTCTGACGGTAGCAGGACTTGATCAGCTACGAGATCATGGACACTAACCCGATTGCGATGCGCGAGGCAGTTGAAGGAAGAGGTATTTCTCGCCCATGTATCTGGTCTCGCGAAGGGGCGCTAACATCTAGCAGGAGGGTTATGCGGTGGTATATTCATTGACGAAGCTTTCGAAGCTATATGCAAAAGACGGCTTGGACGACGCTGGGACAATCTCAGTAAGAAAGGGGTCAATGAAGTGATGAGAGGGGAGTGGGAGCAATTCATAAAGCCACAATTCAAACCCAATTCCACCAAGAAAGAATGGATTGTCAGCATTCCAGCAGAGGCATTTGGAAGGTCAAATCTTGACGATTTGAGCAAACAACCAAACATCAAACAAGGCCGTATTCATTTCCGGGAGTAAGTTACCCTTCTGGTCCATGGACCTAGACTGAGTCGCTGATACTCTATTCTCAGCTGCGATATAGAACAGGCCTTCGCCAATTCCTTTGCGGGAATTGATGCCCTAGTTGACAGGCAGATTCAGAAAGCAAAAAAGGAGTCTTTGCAGGTCAAGGTTAGTTTGCTTCCCCTCCAATCGAGTGAAACAGCAGCTAATAGTTTCAGGGAATCATCCTGGTTGGAGGCTTGGGGACGAGCCCATACCTCTATGAGCACTTACGAGACCGATATCTGAAGAATAAAATTTCGGTTCTGCAATCTAGCGGGATAAAGCCGTGAGTACTGCCCTCCGTAGGAGGTCACCCGAGAGTCGAATCATCTAATACGGGCCTAGACGCACCGCAATTTGCCGAGGAGCCATTTACAAGGGCTTCCTCGATTTATCTGACTCGAACATCAATAGCCAAGGCAGCTATAGCTATAAGAGCATTGCCGTGGTTTCCACGAAATCGCGCATTAGTATAGGAACTACCCTCTGGGTGGATTTCGATAGCTCGGAACACCTAGAAGAGGACCGGACCTGGGATTCGAAGAAAGAGAAATGGAGAGCCGACAATCAGATGGAGTGGTATATCCGCAAGGTAGGTAACGCACATCACATCACCCATCGGTTCCGCCGTTCCTCGCTAATCTTACCCTCCAGGGTGATGATGTCTCGACCAAGGACCGCGTCACTCGCGAATACACTAGGATAGTGGCGAGAGACTTTGACGGCGAATTTCAGGTTCATATGTATCAGTGCGAAGCCGACAGCCCCCCTGTTCGGAGGGAATCCAATGTGAAACGTATTTGTACCATCAAGTGCAAGCTCGATGCCCCGGCGTCGGAACTGCCAACCTTCAAGCGGGAGGATGGGGTGAGGTTTAAGGAGTTGGCCTATAAGGTTGAGATGGTACCTTCCGGGGCAGCGGCCGAGTTTACGGTTTACGTCCATGGGAGAAAACAGGGAAGCAAGAACGCGTCTGTCAAATTTAGTTAGTTATACCCAGCTGTCTAGTTCATGCGTCTGTAATCAAACCCGAATGTTGAAGAGCAAGTGTGTATACTCCGTACATTGTCCACGACGATGGGAAGGGAGTTGACCCTGAATTGATGGTGCCATTGGACGAGCCGCCTGTGCTTCGATCATCAAGTTAAAGCTATTCTCCTCCCCCAAGACCTTGGACGGCATCACTTCGGGAGAACACGGCGTGGCATTTATTGTACCTCGCTGAGACACCGACAGAGCTAACTGTGTGATGAAAACCAACACAGACACATGACCGCGAAAAAAAGTCACCCTCCGTCTCAGCCAACGAAAGACAAGCCTCGCAGCTGGCGTTGTGCCTCGTATGCTCCCATCCAATCAAACCTTGGCTTGGCTAAGTAAGCGTCTCCAAAAGTCTTCTCAGGGAGTCTTCTTTCAGAGGCTAATGAACCGTGCCAAGACCACGGAGATGACATCCAGTTGGTGATCGCTGTCCCCGACTTTTGGCCCCAGAAAAGTCTCTATCACCGCTACATTGTGAGAGATCGGCGTTCTAGGAATGGTAGGAGATCGGAAAGTCTCCGACTCCGAGTCATGCAACCCGTCATTCCCCGGGTCTGGATTGGAGATAACATTTCCGACGCTCGTGCCCTGACAAGGGTCTTGCAGCTGGCCAGTAGCCTCCCTGATTAGCACAACTACATCCTTTTTGGAGTGTTCTCACCGGTTGCTTTCTCTCACTTTTGAGAGTCGATGCTGCTACCCGTGAATGCCATCTTTTTTCGGACCGAAGATGGTAGCACTCTTATATATACCCTGAGTAGTTCGCATGTCATTCGTCTTGATCGTTTTACCTTCCTTGGGCAAATCCTTCTTTTGGCTTGGCTTACCAAATTCTTTGTCTTAATCGCGCCCCCTCCATGGTCACACCCACAAACTGTGTTTGCTAGTGTCTCGGCGTCCACGTTGAATCCAGCCAACCCTCAGAAAGCCGCCAGAAAGGGTTGTGCTCGGCGTCGTGCGGTGCAACCCCAGATTGCTTAGGCCCTTGGCAGCATCTTGGCTGACCATGAATTTGTAGCCCGCGGTGGGGCTTGAACGCAAAGGCCAGAGGGTTGGAGGGGTTGAATGATGAGATAACCTGGTTCTGTGGGGAGTGTCGCAATATCTCCGCATGAAGCTCATGTAACAAGTCAGGATTAAGCATGGGAAGGGTATATAAGTCGGGCAGAGTCGCCGCGAGTTATTCCTTCAGCAGACCTCATCCTCCTTTTACTTTGACGCGGAACCTGTTACAAGCCCACAGTCTTAAACATGTCTTCGCACAACGAGCCCGCTGACCCCATTCCTAATGGCATTCTTGCCACGGCAAAACAGTCCTAGGGTGATCTTTTCAAATGGAGACAGCGTACCGTCATTACGAACGAGCAGGGTGAGACTTATGCGGAGTGGCAAGACCCTGAATCCTTCAAGAACCCAATCAGTCTCTTCATGCTGCTGAGCGCTCGAGACTGGCTATTCTTCTTGGTTGGTCTTGCCGCATGGACTGCAGATGCATTTGACTTCCACGCACTGTCTATTCAACAAGTCAAGCTTGCCGACTACTATGGCCGCACCAAGACTGACATCTCCACTGCCATCACCCTCACCCTGCTGTTGAGAAGTGTGGGCGCTGCTTTCTTTGGTCTTGCGGGTGATAGATTTGGTCGGAAATGGCCCATGGTTATCAACATGATCGTGCTCGGAATCTTGCAGATTGCGACCATCTACAGTGGCACTTTCCAGCAGTTCCTGGCTGTGAGAAGCTTGTTCGGTCTCTTCATGGGTGGTGTATATGGAAATGCCATCGCCATGGCCCTGGAGCATTGCCCGTATGTATCCATTCTCTCATTCATGTGGTTGATGCTAATAATCGCACAGTGTCAGTGCCCGTGGTCTCATGTTGGGAATTCTCCAGCAAGGTTATTCGCTCGGATACGTGTTTGCTGCATGTGCCAACCTGGGAGTGGGAGGAGAAACGGGAAGCTTCAAGACCGTGTTCTGGATTGCAGGTTTGTCTCTCTCATCTCCAATGCAAGACCATGTGTTGATGGAAGTTTAGCTGGAATCTCGATCGGTATCGGTTTCATTCGTATGCTGTTCCCTGAATCGAAGCAATGCCTCGAAGCAAAGAATTCGGGCAAAGCGGAAGTCAGTGCTGGAGAGTTCTGGCGGGAAACAAAGACGATGGTCGGCCAGGAATGGAAGATCTCCGTCTACTGTATCATCCTCATGACTTGGGTATGTTTGTTCTAGCCGCCAATGTGAACCAACTAACCCTATCCAGTTCAACTACTACTCCCACACCTCCCAGGACTCCTACACGACCTTCATGTTGACCCAGAAGGAATTGGAGAATGACGGTGCTTCCCGTGCCTCGATCATCATGAAGACAGGCGCCTGCGTTGGCGGCACCATCATTGGATATTTGTCCCAATTCGTGGGGCGACGTCGCGCCATTATCGTTGCGGCATTCATCTCAGGCATCCTTATCCCCGCCTAGATTCTCCCGAAAACCGAGCGATCCCTAAGCGTCACTGGTTTCTTCATCCAGTTCTTTATCCAAGGTGCTTGGGGTGTTATTCCCATTCACTTGAACGAACTTTCCCCTCCTGCCTTCCGATCCCTGTTCCCAGGTATGTGACCCCTCATGCAATCATCTCGGTAAAGCAGAAATCTAACAGTCATGCAGGTCTTACCTACCAGCTCGGAAACATGATCTCCTCCCCCTCCGCGCAGATCATCAACGCCGTTGCCGAAAAGACCTTCATTACGGGTCCATCCGGAACACCTGTTGAAGCCTATGGTCCTACAATGGGAGTAGCTACCGCCATCATCGCCGTAGGAATCATGGTGACGACCGCCTTTGGACCAGAGAAGCGTGGACGCCGCTTCGAATCGGTCGTCGTGGGTATGCAGGACCAAGTTATGACAAAGGAGCTAGACCTTGAAGAAGAAGGCGACCAGAAGCATGGCGAGGAGAAGATCGAGCACGCTCCTAAGATCTAAGGGCCTCTCTCTTAGTAGTAGACTCCTGCATGACGAAAACGGGACATGATGGATGGTAATGATTTATTCTACGGCTGGCTTATGTTTGATGTTTTGAGTGGGTGGTCGAGGAGATCTACAGTGATACTCTAGTCACATACATCAAATTCACCCTCTCTGCCATATCATGATGATCACAATCATCTCTTGATAATAAAATGCCTCTCAGTAAACTTTCCCTCCACCGGCATACCCCGTAGTAATCCCGCCAAGACCGTCCCACAAAAGTATCTCTCCGAGTCCGAGTTCCCGGCCTTCTCCAACTTCCAACCTCCAACCCTCAAGCTACATATCAACCAACCAACAAAAATACTATGTCTTCCAACTCCGAATCTAATCCCCAACCCACTAAAGGCCGTCTAATCTCCCACTTCGAATTCCGGTACGTATGCACAGTCCAGTCCGCTCCACCCCACCCCACCCCACTCCCCCGCAATCAATCACTTCAACCCTCGGAAACGTTCTAACTGTACACAGCACAATCCTCAACCACGGCAAAGGATGGTCTGATCTCTGGGATTCCGGAGACAGCGGGCTCTGGGATAGAGGGATTCCTTCTCCCGCCCTGATTGATTTGGTTGAGGCCTATCAGGATACACTCTTCTTTCCCTTTCGAGATGGATCTGAATCTGGATCTGAGATTGGGAGTGCAGGTGCGGGTGCAGGTGCGAGGGGGAGGGGGAGGGAGAGGAAGAGGGTGCTTATTCCGGTGAGTTTGATTCTCTCTTCTTTTTTCTTCTTTATTTCATTTGTGAATTTCTCAGCCTATCAAGAAGGAAAATACTACTATGCAAAAAAAAAGTCCATGCACCACTAATACATAAATAACACCCAGGGCTGTGGCCGCGGCTACGACGCCATATCCCTCGCCCTGCACGGATTCGACACATACGGGCTTGAGATCTCCTCGACAGCAATTCAAGAGGCGGAGGCATTCGCGAAGAGGGAGACGGTAAAGCCTCAGGAGTGTAATTTTGGAAAGAATTATTCTCGTCCCGGAACAGAAACAGAAACCGGAATAGGAAATATCCATTTCCTCCAAGGTGACTTCTTCGACTCGACTTGGTTTGACTCGATAGGATGTGGTGCCTTTGATCTTGTTTATGATTATACTGTATGCCCCCCTTTCTCTCTCCCCCTTCTCTCTTAATAATAAATACATGGAATAATGCAACTAATAATCCCAGTTCCTCTGCGCCCTGCATCCAACCCAACGCCCCTTCTGGGCGTCCCGAATGGCTGAATTGATACGACCTGGTGGGCTCCTAGTCTGTCTCGAGTTTCCGATGTATAAGGATCCCCAATTGCCAGGACCGCCGTGGGGGGTTAATGGGGCGCATTGGGAGCTTCTTGCTGAGGAAAATGGAGGAGGGTTTCGAAGGGTGCTGTATGTGAAGCCTAAGAGGACGTTTGAGGTTGGGACGGGGACAGATATGGTTAGTGTTTGGGAGAGGGTGTACCGTTAAACAAATTTGGGGGGGAGTGTTGGGTCCGGTGTCCTTGGTCTTGTATTTTTGGCTATATGAGTTGTGTACCTATATGGAGTTCAAGTGGGTTCAGGGGCCTACAGTAGATATATACAAGCTTGATGCATTTTGCCAAAGGATAACATGAGAACAGTATATACAGTAAAATCTTGATGTCGACTTAACAACCGGCGAAGCGCGGTACCAGTACCTAACACCATAGGTATGATATATAGGTATGTGTCAAGACAGTCTCCGCCCCATCTAGGATGTAAACCCAAACCACTTCAAATCCTCCTCTCCCTGAATTTGAATGTTATGAGTCACCCCATTCGCCAAAATCCCCTGCAAACTCTCCCCCCAAATCGTCTTATCCCAATCCGCCAGCGGCGTATCACTCTGCACCTCCTGCGGAGAGTCATAGGTATATCCAAAAACGTCGCTCCACTGTTTGCACGTCTCGTAGTAGTTCTGCGGGTACAGAGTAGCATCCACGCTCCCGTGATAGATCTGCATCTTGGGCCGAGTACCGTTGTACCCTGCGTCCATGGCTCTTGCAATATCACCCCAGTGCTCTGGCGTGCTGATGACCTCGCCCTGGGCGCAGGTGCTATTCCAGCCATTTTCCTGGTTTGTGTCTGAGTAGAAGCAGCCGGCTGGGACGCCGGCGTAGACGATTCCTGCGGCGAACAGGTTGGGGTAGGTTGCTGCCATGACGTTCTGATTGGTTCTGTTAGTTAGTCATCTCATTCTCTGGTGTAGATTCAACTTTTAGGTAGGTAGAATGTAAGGCATACCGTCATCATTGCGCCTGAGCTAGTGCCGGTAACGTAGACCCGGCTAGAGTCCGCATTGTATTGGGCAGTCGTCCAGGTCACCATGTTTGCTATGGAGTTACTGTTACCGCCTCCGTTATGGGTTAGGGTTGACTCGGAGCTGACGTCCCAGCAACCACCCTCGTATGGGCTTTCTGGGTAGATGACGATGAAGCCGTGGGTTTCTGCGTATTGTGCGTAGGGGCTGCCGGTGTAGTAGGCTTGGGCGGTTCCGGTACCTTGGAGTTGCGGTATTAGTGATACGGACCTTCAGATATGGAGAGAGAGAGAGAAGGGGGAAAAAACGTACAATAGTGGATTGCTACAATGATGGCAGGGTTAGAAGCTAGGTTTTCCGGAACGTAAATGTAGAAGCCCACGTCGGTAGGGTTGTCGCCGAAATCTGTGACTTGTTCTAACTGCCCGGGAGTCGGTGCACGTCGGATCAATGCCATGGCATTGCAGACCAAGGCGAAGAGTAGAAAGGTGAGAATGTATTGAATGCGGGCCATGATACTTGCTGCAGGTATGGTATGAAAAGATGTCCAAGGAATGAAGAGGGTTCGCGGGGCAGGAAGCCTCATATATAGCAGTGTTTAACCGCCGGCTGGAATCCCAAGCACTACTTTGCGGGGTGGCCATATCTCTAACATCACCATCATCTCAGTTCAAATATCCTCCGGCTAAATCCATCAACACGGAGTCTGCGCCGATGGCCGAGTCTGGATCCAAAACACCGGAAGAAAAGATCGACAGGCAGAGCTGCCCTAATCAAAGCAAACCGTCGCAGAATAATTAGGGCCAAGAAATTGCTTGATACTCCGTACATCTTCCTCTCTTTACCCCACAATTTCTGCATCATACCCTTGCTAGGGTAACTCGGGAGTAGATGCTTAGCCAAACTCGGTACGGCGATTCACCCCGCGCTTTATGTTTGCAGAGTTGGGATCCGCTCGTCCGTTGGGTCTTGGCTGGAACTGTCCAGTATGGTGAACAAACTGTGAAACAGGGCATCTTCAGTTGTGTGTTACAACTGAAGACTGACTCCTGTTGGACTTTGGAGAACGTCGGAGAATTGATATCGGATCTACCCGCAGTAGATTGCCTCTGGATGAGGGGCTATGGCGTGGCATGGGTGCAAAAGTATGATAGCAGGAGTGCTCCGGATATCATTTCCATTTGGGTATCTGTTTCTATTGACAGTTGGATAAAGTCAGCCGTCTTCCCTTGTCTGGTGTTCTGCATTGCAAATACTGAAGGGAGGGACGCAACGAACTGAAGGGCAGAGCTCTGTTGTTGTTTTTTTGGAGGAACAATGAGTGTCTTGCATAATTCTCGTTTTTATCCCCATCTCTCCAGCCACTTCAACTCCTCTGCAACATGAGCATCCTCAATACAAGTAGGAGGTAGTTTCTTCAACATTACTCCATAGACAGAAGAAGATAAGACAAGATAAAGAGCTCGAATGAATAAAACGTGCCAGAAACCAAAATATTCTGTAACATGTAGTTTTTTTTCAACAAATCAAATGCATGGAAGCTGAGAATGTAGTAGAAATAATCGAATCATTTTTGTTATTGATGTGAGAGGTGAGGAACAATGAGGGGAGAAGGGAATCATCTGCTCGGGCGTCCTTCATCTCTCTCATTCTTCTTCTCATTCATCTCCAAATACTCCAACTCCTCTGTGCATCACTATTTCCAAGATGAGTCTTTTCAATGCGAGTACGAAAATCTCCGGCTTATCTTCTCCGCGATAGACTCCAACTTCTGTGCCGCGTTCGGATTCGTTGGAGATATCGTCTCCCCTGCGCTTCCGTTCGAACGATCGCCAATGCCTGCCGTCTAAACTCGCTTCGCTTCTAGTAGGTAATGAGTATGAATACCGTCAGATCTTAGCCTTCTCTTGGCCCTTTGGCCTGCTTCTTCTGGTAGGTCCAGGCGACGATGTCGGCTTTCTTGCTTGGCATGTCGTTTACTTACCCCAAGAACTGTGATGTTTACTCTGGAGCTCCGAAAGAATGGAGATACTTATCTCGCGGCCGGTGCTGCTAGGACAGAGCTCTGATAGCGATTGAGACTGGTTCAGTTCCGAATCCGATGTTTGTTATCGAGACCAAGTTCCGAGCTGGGTATAAAAGCTTGCGAGGAGACCACAATACAACATGCTTTCCCAGAACTCAGAGCTACAGCTGCGGGAGTCGCATTGCCAATCGCCATGAGGCTTCCCCTTTCCTTGTCTGGAGGCGTCACCTCCTTGCTCCTCATCGGAAGTTTGGCCGGTGATGTCCTCGCCACCAAGCTTGACCCCAGCGCCGCCAAGGTGCGCCAAAAGCACCAAGGGCGAAAGGCTCTGATGCGCAGTCTATATGGCCGCTCGAATCAGCATCCAAGCGATCGTTGGGATAAGGAAAAGCATCATGGTCAACATGCACCACCTTGTGAAGACACTCCCCCGCAGGAAGTCGACGCCCCGAAGGAGAACGTGTGGTACGGTCTGACCGATGATGAAACGGCAGATGTTGCAAGGTGGTTGTTTGGACGGCCGGAATTGAATCTGACTGTATCAGAGAATGCGGGTGAGTGGGACAACACAATGTGAGTACAGGATAATGCCTCCTCGAGGAGCTGCCGCTAACGATACAAGTGCTCTCATCGAGTTGATGCGCCCAAATAAAACGGAATCCATTGAGTACATCGATGGTAACGGACCAGCACCGACCCGATTTGCTCATGTCAGACTGAACAATCGAGCCACTGTCGACCCGTACTATGCAGATCTTCTAGTTGGACCGTTACCAATCAGCAGTAACTCTTCCTGGGAGGCCCTGGAGTTTCCGTATACTCGCAAGAGCCAAGGACGTGTGCGCAACGTCGAGCCTGATGGCGAAACTGTATATTCAGAGTGGTTGTTCAAGATCAGTGCATCGATCGCGGATATCACCCTGGATCTGTGGAATGGGACTGCTATGGGTCTCGAAAATGATACCCTGGACATCTGGGGTATTGATCCACTATGGCAGGATGATGGTCGGCTTGTCCGCTGGGATATGTATTGGAACATGCCTACCGACCTGTTCGACAGTGAAACCCTCCTGCCGCTGGGCCTGTACCTAAAGTCCGATGTCACGGGGCGCGATCCGTCTCAGTGGAAGCTTCTAGGCTGGATGTACAATGACATCTTCTATGAAACGACGGATGAATTCCGGGAGGCATACTGGTCTCCTGGGTTTGTTAAGGTGGGCCCTAATCTTGACGGTGCTTGGGCTCATACCGACCAGCGAGGCCCTGTTCCTCCCAAGGACCGGAAACAACCACCCTTGACTGTTGCCCCTGATGGAGCACGATACTCGGTGGACACGGACCGCAAATACGTGTCATGGATGGACTTTTCCTTTTACATCAGCTTCAACCGAGATACCGGTCTTTCCCTTTTCGACATTAAGTACAAGGGCCAGCGAGTTCTGTACGAGTTGGGTCTCCAAGAAGCACTGGCTCATTACGCTGGAAATGATCCGGTCCAATCTAGTGTTGCATACCTAGACTCCTACTATGGCTTTGGACCCTACGCGTTCGAACTGCTCAAGGGATACGACTGCCCGTCGTACGCTTCGTACCTCAACACTTCATTTTACAAGTCAGAGGAAACTCACACTCATGTAGACAGCCTGTGTCTCTTTGAATTCGATGCCGACTATCCTCTCGCGCGACACTCAACCTCTGACTACGTCACTGTTAGCAAGAACGTGTATTTCACGATCCGCACCATTAACACCATCGGAAACTACGACTACATGTTTAGCTACAATTTCCATATGGACGGTACTATTGGCGTCGAAGTGCGTGCCTCTGGATATATCCAGTCCGCCTACTACGCCAACAACCAAGATTTCGGATACCAGATTCATGACTCACTGTCTGGATCAATGCACGACCATGTCCTGAACTTCAAGGCAGACTTTGACATCCTCGGAACCGACAACACGATCGAGCTGACTTCGGTGATCCCAGTGGAGAAGAAATTCTCCTGGAACGGTAACAAGACGCGCAACACCATGCAGCTAAAGCGTGAGCTTGTAGAGTCCGAGGATGACAGTCGGCTCAACTGGGGTTTCAACGGCCAAACCCAAATCCATGTCATCAACCAAGATGAGAAGAACAAGTACGGCGAATACCGCGGCTACCGAATCCTCCCCTCCTCAGGAACCGCACACTTGACGGTCCAGAACTCAAGTAACCTAGCCAACGCCGCGCACTGGGCCGAATACGACGTCCAAGTCACACAGCAGCATGACACCGAACCATTCGCTGCCCACCCATACAACAGCCAGGATATCCACGACCCCCCCGTAAACTTTGAAAAATTCTTCAACGGCGAGAGCCTCAACCAGACAGATCTAGTCGTCTGGCTCAACCTAGGCATGCACCACGTCCCCCACTCCGGCGATCTCCCCAACACCGTCTTCACAACCGCCCACTCCAGCATCCAGTTTATGCCGCTCAACTACCTCGTCGGCGACCCCAGCCGCGAGTCCGTCAACATGGTCCGTGTAAACTACTCCAACGGATCCGCTACCGAGATCGAGACCTTCGGACAGTCCAATGAAACCTGCGGGGTGCGGCTATCGCCGATCGAGGATCAGCTGTGGTCATACCAGGGAGATGTGATTGTGCGCAAGTTCCCTTATGATCCTAACGATCCGTTCTACGAGACAGATACGGCATGATGATGACGATGTATTCTCGCATTACCAACGAATAATGATGTAACTATATAGACGATTGATTCTGAACAGGTTCGGTGGCTATATGGTATGGACGCTGTTATACGGATTGTACATACGTCAAACATGACTGCTATTAATATGCCAATGATTTACATTTCAATCTGTAATCCAATCTTCCAGAGTTGGTTAAATATTCCTCCAGGGCCTCGGACCGGCTGGAGCCGAAGCTTATTATCATATATGCATTATTTATGCTTTCGTCGGCTCCGGTGATAAGATCTCATAAGATCTTCAAATAGATAGGATCAGGGGAGTCTGGTACCGTAGTCCGAGGGACCTCCGGTTATAAATCCGGGCTAGCCAGTTTGATATGATAATATCGAAGCAAGGGATTCCGACTCAGGTAGGATTCTTCATGCATAATTATGGTCGTAGTAGGGTCCAAGGTACCGTATGATATAACAATAATGAAGGAATCAGATCTGCGGAGAATCGGGGTTTGGACATGGATTCTATAATCTATAATAAATGAACGTCGGAGTTAACCGCCAGGGCTGTGCATCCTGAATCATGATGAATCCTGGATCCAGGATCAGGCAATACGGACTCGGACTAACTTCTCTCTACTGGAAGACTGCAAAGGGGGCTCGGCCGAAGCGGGTGTTGTTCGGAAAGAGGCGTTGAAGGAAAATGACCGCAATTTTCGCCTCTATAAAGAACCCCTCTTTTTCTCTTTTCTCTTCTTTTCTGGGCTTGTGTTAGACTAGCTATCTGGTCTTTTCATCGCGAGTCAGCGAGTTTACGGTACTAGAGTACTACTGTAGTACTGTAGTACTCCCTAGTTGAGAAGTGCAGCGGGAATATCTGCTGTCTATTTGATTTGGATTGATGATGATGCTATGCTGTCAGTTGGGATTATTATTATTTCCTATGTTCATACTAGGAAAGAGCATTACATCGGACACTTGGTTCAAAATATTGCCGAGATGTCCGTCTTCCAGAGGCACCCCGGATGTTTCCGCGTAAGGCGGCATGGAGGCTGCGAGGTTGGGAAAGTCGGGCTCCGGCAGGAAAGTCGCAGGGGAGATGTTCGGTGGCGCGCTTGCTTCATTTGCGGTTGTCCCATGGCTCTTACCCGCGACTACACGGAGCGCTTCCAGCGATGATGAGAGATGCTTGGCCGAGTCTGTTCGACTGGTTATGCCATCCGAATACACATGATCCGCTAGAGCCATCTCCAGCCGTCGAATCAAGTCCCAGGTGTGTGGCCACAGCTGGTCATTTGTGTTCGCAATCAAAAGGAAAGCCGACGCAATTGTCCTCTGCACGCTGACCCATGTGCGGGATGCGTATGGGCTCACCCTGTGCAGTTCGATAAAAGCCTCAATCGTGTTCACCAAGTTAGACACGCAGTCATGGCGTATATGCTCACGCTTCTGCTCATCCATCAAGACATCTGGATCCAACGATACGCGGCATAGAACAGAGATATAATACGAAGAGTGCAGCCTTAGTTCCTCCCGTTCGATATTGTCCGCCAACGTCACGCAATGTTCCGCGTGTCGCAGGTGCGGCGCAGTCTCCGCCAGGATATCGCGTATTCGCTGTACATACTCCCGGATTTCATGCGGTCGAAGGTGGGAGTGGTGCGACAACATTAAAATACGAAGCGTCTCAAGAACGACCGAAATAATGCGACTAAGGGTTTCGAAATAGGATCGATGCCCGGGCATTGATTTGCGATGGTACGGAATATCCGGCTGGCTAATCATTGTGATTGAAGGTCGATCATATGCCAAGGAGAAATGGCTGTTCTGAAAGGCCATGGCCCACCTTGAGAGCAAAGAAGCACTGTCAGTCTGCGCTCCTATATCGAGCAACTCAAAGGACCATTACGTACCAGACCCGTCTGCGAGCTTCCTGCAGGGCGGGTGGAAAGCCAGGCGTCTCAACGTGGAGTCCAAGAACCATGCACATACGCTCCGTCATTCCTATTGAAGATCGAGGAGTCGTTAGCCTTGGCCATGGTTTCTTTCGATAAACATCCACTCACCGAGCAATGTATACGAGGCGCCAGCGTTCATGTTATAGGACAGGACACTACTGATGATCAACAATATTTGAATCACTTCCACCGTGGGTTGCGCTACATAATTCATCATGCGCAGGCATTGGTAGGAGCAGGAAACTGAGAGCCGTCAGCCGATACACGAACATGCCGTTGAAGTAATCGCTCACTATAAACCCAGGAGGTCATCTGGCGTTGAATCCCCGGAAGGTCCGACAGTTGGCATCCGGAAGCAAGAACTGCGAAGCAGAGACTCAGAAAAGCAATACTCATTCCGAACGGTCTCAGCTGGCCATTAACATCTGGTCGATAGACTCCGCCTGCTCGTTTTCGGCCATCCAATAACTCCCTCATCTCGTGCTCGAACCGATCAACATCCGGAAGTACAGGATACAATACAGCCCCAATTCTTTTGTAACAACTGAACAATCTACAAGAGTCAGAAGACATCCGGGAACCTTAAAGGTTAGTACTGAACTTAACTTACTTCAGACATTGATCATCAGGAGGCAGCACATCACAGACACCTCCGATGTTATAGGTATACGGATCTGACGACCAGAGATCAACAAAAGGGTATGCGGCGGACTCATTATTTCCCATAGCCAGCTCTGCCAGCAAGTCCTCCTTGGGGAGCGCCTGTGCTGCGTCTGTTGAGCCTTTCGACTTATCCAAAATATCGATCAATGCAGACCGCGACCCAATATGTACTGATCCCGTTTTCAACGTGGTATATCCATATAGGCTGTCCTGCACTGACGGGGACCGACCTTTTTCACGACTAGAGGCGTCCGAGCGAGGATCAATCGGCTTCGACGGTGGTGCCGAATGCGCCTGGAAGAGCGACTTCAAGCTCGCGATAATTTGTTCCATGTCATGCATCTTGGTGCTGATCTCCTCCCACTCGATGTGAGAGACCGAGACCGTATCCGAGGAATAGTCCTCCAAAGCGGGATCTGCGGCGTAGAGGGCATCCTGATTACTTGTAGAGTAGGTTGCTGGAGAATGAAGCTGCGCTGCAGTGCTCAAAGCCGATGGGACCGCAAAGTTTCCGGACGCAATCGAAGGCCTGGGAGCGACTAGGGGCGGTGGTGGAGGACGGCCGTAGGTGCAGGTATTACTGAACCCACGCTTGACGCAGTTGTGGCATGGGACATTTCGGTCACAACGGACCTTACTCGCACGACACTGATGGCATGTTTTGCACTCGCGTGGTCGGCGTCGGATGGGGTATACCGGCATCGCAATCGCCGGCCTTCCAGGATTGACAGAGCGAGGGGAAGTGAATGCGGGCGCTGGGGAGGGAAGTAAGAGAAATGGAGCGGAGCGAGCCGTCTAACAAGCACCGGAAAAGCGTGCGACAGACATTAGATCCAAACACGAGACGCAGTGCAACCAAGGGTTCCCAGGGCGAGATAATAATAACAAAAAACTCGGGATAGGAGGGATCTGATCTATCGATAGTGGAGGATCGCCGCAGGTCGACAGTTGACAGCCGAGAGTCGTGAAGGATTCAATTCGCTAGTGCCATCTACAGATAATATGCTGAAGACTAAAAAAGGAAAATTAGCGGCAGAGAGCACATGGGACAACCGGGAGAGGCGGTATTTTTGCTGTGGTTTTGCTGTTGGAGTGAAATGCAAGTGAACTTGGAAGCTTGAGCTTTGCGGAATTTCCAGCGGCCGTCCGCCTACTCAGGTTAAAGGTATTAATTATTCAAGGCTAAGACCCAGACTAACAAAGCTCCAGTTCCCAAGACACAATAAATAATTTAGAGTCATGACAATGCTCTGTCATGAAATAACAATTGATATTATAAAGATGTTAATTTGTTTTGCGTGTGGTGAAGTCATCAATTCTACGGTTCTGCCTGTATAGGTCGACTTGGTTAAGAGTTCTGGACTCTTTTATGCAGCCAAAACACTATCCATCCATGTCTAGTGCTATCTAATACGTACGTAGTGTCGCTATCATCTATCGAACATGTCCAGTTCTCCCCGCAGTCAAGCACTAACTCCCATGCCAGTACATTGAAGCATGAATCCATAGCAAAAGTATCGTCTTAACTATAACCCGGAGCCTTGGGATAATTACCATGTTTCAGAGGAATTCAAGTCTTCATACCCGGCTGAACCTGCGGAACAGCCCACCAGTCATGCCAACGCGCCTTAGAGCCCGCTTCGGGGATAGTAACCTGGAGATTCAGCGGTTGCGCACCATCACCTTTCTTCCTATTCGCGATGATCGCCTTCTTCACGGTCTCGATGGCAATGCTTGCCCCGATACAGGCTCGCATCGTATCCTTCACGTCCCGGGTCCAGTCCTCCTCTAGCGCAGGTGCGTTGGGCTTTTCGCCGTTGGAATCCTCGAGGAACGGACCATTGGAGAGGGTTGCTTCCCATGCTTTTCGCGCTTCCCCAATGGCCTTTGTTGCGCGGTCCATGACAATGTCGTCACTGTCGCCTTGGAGGGTTGCTTCGCGGCTATATTCATCGTAGGGGACTAGTTCGGGGAGGGTTATGTGGAGGAAGGGTTTCATGCGTAGCTCGTAGCGGAATTGGTCGTTTGAGTATGCTTGTGATGAAGCGGCGGTTGGGAGGGTTTTGTGGCGGGATAGAAGGACGTAGAGGGCATGCAGGGATATGGCGAGGGCGTCGATGGCGACGATCTGCATAGTGAGTCGGTCGAAGAGGAGAAATGATTTCCGGAGGACGGCGTGTTTGGCCAGGGACGGTCGACTTCGTTGTGCGGCGGAGACGATAAATGTGCGGATTCGATCGATGTGGCCGAGATGTGTTGAGCAGATGTGCGAAAGGTACCAATACATCCCGGGGAGTTCCTCTGGGGCATAGATTGAGAGTTCGAACCCCAGTTGCAGGATGAGGCGGAATTGAATGAGTTTATGGTGGTAGGCCCAGCTGCTAAGGGGGTACGAGTATGTGGTGTCCCCGTTCGGAAGTTGTAACGGAGGTTCCTCGCTCAACGTTCGAAGCTGTTCATCAAGATCCTCGGCCTAGAAGCCGTGAGTAGGTAATCAAACAATCGTGTATTGAGGGGTACAAACCTCCATTTGCAGGTTATCCCAATCAACAATTGTGTGGCAGACAGTTCGGCGTATACGGCAGCGGTTCAAACATGCACTTCGAAACGTATCCACAAACGGCTGTACTCGCATCAGTACTATGAATGATAGCATAGTGGCAGTACCTACCTGGGAAAATCGTCTGACAAAGCCATCCATGTATTGGGCTATTTGGAAGCGAGGATCGGAAGGCACCTCGGTTTCATCAAGACTGGCCTCGAGAAGGATGTTTGAAGGCAGAACAAGCGCTGCTAGCTCATCATAAAGAAACTGTTTTACCGGAACCGTTCCGAGAATGATCGATTTGTTCATAATGATCGTCTGAATGAGCGATCGAATGTAGACTGACGGTTGGGGTTTGCGGGATAGGATAGTCCAAATAGCGACCTAAACTGTCAGCGGAGGAAAAGCATAAGTAGGTAGAAGCCATACCCTAAGGTTATATGGCCCTCGATAGTCAAGAATCTGATTGAGATGGATCCCATCTTGACACAGCCGTTTGAGATGCGCCAGCGCATCTTCAAGGCTAATCCTAACCATTGGTCGGGGAGGTACTGTACTAGCCAACTTTCGCTGTATCTTCCAGCTAAAGGCTTCAGGCACAGGCTGGCCCATGTGGCTGGACTCCTTCAGAGTGGGTAGCATCAATAAACAAGTTTCGAGTCTATCCACCGATCTCGTCTGTAAAATGTTGGTGTCCTGCTGTAGACTAAAAAGAAACTCATGCCGGAATTCTAATCGAGTTTTTATCGCGCTGTTTAAGTTCGTGTCTATTGTGTCCTGCTCGTCGATCCAAGAAATTGCCCTGTTTAAAAGGTTGCCAATAACTCCATGATCAATATGTGATAGTAATTCGCGGTTGTAGAGCTGCGTGCTAAAGTCCTCTTCCTATGCAAAGCGGGAAAAGTCAGTTTCGGTTGTTGGCAACATATGGTGATATGTTGGGGTTACCTCATAGTAAAATTCCCTGGTAACTCGTGTGTGAACGAAGTCGCAGCACTTTACCAGCGCAAGACAATATGCGCGCAGCACAATATGCACCAATTCTGGTTCGGTCTTATCCCCGGAAAGCTTCCCACGTCCAAAGTGGGTATCTTCAAGGCTTCGCGGTACTGGCCATAAAAGTTTATCGAGGTAGAGCGAGGTGAAAAGCGTCTGCGAAAGAGGATGTCCCATATGCCATGCCACCTGTCGGTAAACGGTCACTTTAGCATGTCTCCTTGTAGCAGCCCATTGTCTGATTGCCGGGCATCATTCACCCACCTCATGGCAAAGTAGCTCATCCATTATCCCTACCATCTCCCCGGGGGACAGGTCGCGCAAGACATCGTAGTCGTCGTCTAAGCCTTGCCTGTTTTCTTCGGGGCCAAGGTATCCGCTGTCCATCTTGGAGTCCATGATCTGTATTGTGCGACGGTATTCGTTAGATTAAGTATCATGGCAACCGAATGCGTCATGCGCGAGAGAGCCTGCAGCTGTGACCTACCTCCAGCGCGCCCACGGCCTCGAAAAGTGTGAAATATTCATCTTTAACAAGCTGTCCGGTCTTGAGTTCTAGAGGAATGCTGTCAGTACAAGCCAATCCAATAAAATTGCGGTATGAAACAGTCAAGTAAAGGAAAAGGTTCCGGAGGGCAATCTTACTTGACGCAGCTTGTGTGAATTTCTCTGTAATGTCGCGTGGGACAACAGACTGCGAAACGATTCGCGTCGTCGGAGCTCGGCCCTGATTATTTGGTAACATAAGGAAAACGTGACCATGCGCAGCCAGCTGCCAGATCTACCAAATACAACGAGCGGCGTCACTTTGGGGATACGTAGTGAGAAAGAAGGTGTAGATGAGGGGATGGCGGGGAGTTCGAGTCGGAAGGTCGGGCGGACAGGCAACCTTCTCCCGAAACAGTGCAGAACCGGGACGAGGAGCGGACAGAGGATTCAATATATGTCTATGTCTAGTATACTCCAAATTTGATGGATTGGAAAACGAAGAATTGGTATTCCGGGAAGGAAACGGCAGGAGAGAAACAATCCCTTCTATTTATCCCTTATCAACAGCCATATCGCTACATCTTTTCCTGCTTCACCGTCACTATATCCCTTCATCACCTAAAATACAGCTAACCATCGAGACATGCTTATTTCTCGGCCTGGGCAGCGGTCGCTGAGTTGTTCACTTCGGCAAGGTTCTTGACTTCGCCCTGCTTGCCATTCTAGTTCCCAAGACCAGTTAGTCACACCCCCTGACATTTGCGACCAACACGGGGTATACAGGGGCAATACGGACCTCCCACTTGGCGAAACGTAGGTCCATGGTTCCACGGCGCTCAGCAGCGAGACGAGGGCCATCCTTGAGGGATCTGCGGACTGCGCCAGCAGCAACGGCCAGGTAACGGTTGTAGCTGAAAAAGTTGGCCGGCGTTAGCAGAGACTCTCAAATCGGCACAGAGAACGAAAGTCAATTGGTATCATACGTCAAACCAGCGGACTTCCACGCGAAAACCATTGTGGCAGTATGAGGAGGGTTAGAGGATTCAATTTGGAAGGGGACAGTCGGGATGTGATGCTTTGTAGAGCGTCGAGTTCGGAGGTTCGGGAACTTGGTCATGTGATATTTTGCACGTGATCAGTTGCACCCGGGCAACCAATCAAATTATTTTTATCTACTTCTCAGCAAAGCCTCACTTTCAAAGCCATCCATGAATCGTGCGTTTCTCTGCCGGGTATCTAGGTGTGCTCTCCTCGGTTTTCAAACCATAACCTCTCCTTTCCTTTTCTCGACCTTCTTCAAAGGGAAGGATCTTGACTTACGTAGTGCCGGTGCCAGAACAGCTCAAAACAGCTCAAAACTACAGAATGATCACACTCGCATGATATGGCTGCAAGCATGCCATTTAGAAGATCTCCAATCTACGAGGCTTATTAAAGGAAGCTTAGCATTAATCCCGTGCTAACATTCAGCCAATGTGGGCCGCCTTAGCGCTACTTGCCCATGGTCATCAGTGTCTACACATGAAGTGGAAGAAGAATTCCGAGGTTATTATTTGGCTAATTGGGACGGTAGCAACTTTCTCTTTTATTCCTCGTTATAAAGCTGGCTGTCAACGAAAATTTCTTTCATTTCTATGTCTGCAGATAACCCATTGTATAGATCATGTTGCCAGTTGAGCCACGATGGATTGATCAATCTACAATCCTTTTGTTTCCTACATCAATATCAAATGTATTTACTACGTGCTTGCTTTGAATTCCTTTGATATGCACAGCAAGCAAGCTAGTTGACAGTTCTCCTGTTTTGCCACCAGAATCAAAGAGCTCATATAGAGAAATCTGCTCATTTTGGGTAAAGACATGAAGAGCCCTTATCCCATCTTTTCTTTTGTTTTGATTCTTCTCGCATATCTTCCTACTCTCACTTCAACTCTCCTCACCTCTTAACCTACTAGGGTGTAGAATCTACCCAGCTTTTACTTTGTTTCTACCTACTTCACTTCTACTTGCTTCCACCGCAGTATCGATAGCATCCTACTCTTACTCTTACTCGCCTTGCTTCTCTTCTTCTGAGGTTCTTCTTTTCTCTCACTTCCTTTCCGCCCACCTCACTCTACCTTCCATTTTAGCTCGTGTCTCACTATATCTTACACAACATGACCAAGATCCCTTTGGATAGACCAAAGAGGCGTACGCTGGTGCGCTGGGACGGTATACTTCCTTACATATTACTTTCTCAGCTTGCTTCAATTCAGTATTTACTAACTTCTCTCTCTTTGTCTTAGACGATCTAGACCAGCTCCTCATGTTGTCGATTCAATCAGTGTGCAACTCCCAAAACGTGAAGATTCCATGGAGAGAAGTGGCAAGGGTGATGGGCCATCGCCTGACCGAAGGGGCAATTTTACAACATCTTTCAAAGCTTCGTGCGCGCCGAGCTCAAGACAAAAAGTCTGTTCCGCCGCCGCTCAAACGGGGCTATAAGAGCCGCCCCGGCGGAGCCTCAGAGACAACGCTTAGTACGCGCAAGGGAGAACATGAGAGCCAGAAGGACCACATTGAAGATTACGATACATCAGACGAGGAATTCGTTGCAGCCAGACGTTCAACAAGGCTCAAGACTAGCCTCAGTATAAAGAAGTCTAGGTCTCAACACAGAGAAGTTCCGGATATCGAAGAAGAATCTGATGGAAGTGACGAGGAGCTTTTGGTGCCGGGTGCGAGCTTTCTTGAGCTCCCAAATGACAGGGAGCCAAAGGATGCATCATACTCTCCAAGTCCTGAATCAAGTGAGAGCTTGATCGTAAAATGCAAGGTTCCAAAAAGTCGGTTGGAAAAGGTGCTCAATGAGATCGATGAGAAGAAGCTTGAGGCCAATAGGCCAGTTTATGAACCAAAGCCGATTACATTGAAAAATGACTGTTATCAGACGATTCCGACTGCTACATCCACAAACTATAACCGTCCGTTCGTCCAGACCAGCGCTGTACACAATGATTACACTGGACATACCAGCTTTCCGGCCTTACAGGAAGACGGAACGAGTTATATATCGACAGGCAATCCCAGCATGGACTTGCCAATGATTGGGCCCGTGGATGATCTCCCAAATCTAGGTGATCAGTTTCTGTTTGATGGTTCTCCGTTTCCGCCACTTGACCAAAGCTTCGAAGACATGCTCGGAGAGTATATGGTCCTCGATAATTCGGTTTGGTTTGCCGGGAATCCAACGCCCGCGCAGGACATATAATGCGTTCTGTGCATGGAGCGGTTATCAGCGGATATATCTCTGCAAATGTATCTTCAAAAGTTCTTCAAGATCTCAAAATTCTTCTCTGTTAGCACGGCGTTGCGACGGCATGAAGTTGTTATTCTTTCAGTCAATTAGTTAGCAAAATGGAAGGTCCAATGATGGAAATCTGTCAAGCGTACTACGTAGCAACTTGCAAGTAGTCGAGTGGAGAGGGAGTTCCGACAACCCGAAGGATTCCCTCGGATACAAACCACGTGACCTTCTAGGAGCTTCTGCCGCCAAGAAATCCGGAGATCGAGAAAGGCCTGGAAAATTTTCCAGACTTTGGCTTCATCTCTCACCTTTTTGCCTTCTTCTCCCCTTGTCCTCTCCATCCCATTACTCTTGCTCCGTTGTGCTCTGGAAGTTCTGATCGGGCAGACCTTCTTTGTGTTCCTTGATCCTCGCTTTTGCCTCGTTTTAATTGTCTCTTCTTTCTCCCTTTCTCCCTTTTCGACATGCAGCGAGCTCTCTCTGCCAGGACCTCGGTCCTCTCAGCTGCCTCCAAGCGGGCTGCTTTCTCCAAGCCCACTGGTCTCAACCTCCAGCAACAACGATTTGCGCACAAGGTACGTTTCACTACAATCCTTACGTCGGCAGATACAATACAGCTCGCAATTGGCCTTCCGCAGCTCCCGAAAAGTCGTTTCTACGCCAGTTGCTAACAATATCTAGGAGCTCAAATTCGGCGTTGAAGCTCGGGCTCAGCTCCTGAAGGGTGTTGACACCCTCGCAAAGGCTGTCACATCCACTCTCGGTCCCAAGGGTCGCAATGTCCTGATCGATTCCCCCTATGGCTCCCCCAAGATCACCAAGGGTATGTTCCATCTCTCAGTTCTCGTCTCCCTGTCATTTCGCTGCAGATGCAACGATTTTTCAAGAGCTTGCAATTCCCTTGCTGACTTTTGAAGATGGTGTGACTGTTGCCAAGGCCATTGTACTCCAGGACAAGTTCGAGAACCTCGGTGCTCGTCTCCTCCAGGATGTCGCCTCTAAGACCAACGAACTTGCTGGTGACGGTACCACAACCGCCACTGTTCTCGCCCGCGCTATCTTCTCCGAGACTGTCAAGAACGTTGCTGCTGGCTGCAACCCCATGGATCTGCGCCGCGGTATCCAGCAGGCTGTTGAGGCTGTTGTCGACTACCTCCAGAAGAACAAGCGTGATATCACCACCGGCGAGGAGATCGCCCAGGTCGCTACTATCTCCGCTAACGGTGATACCCACGTTGGCAAGCTTATCTCCACCGCCATGGAGCGCGTTGGCAAGGAGGGTGTCATCACTGTGAAGGAGGGAAAGACCCTCGAGGATGAGCTTGAGGTCACTGAGGGTATGCGCTTCGACCGTGGATACACCTCCCCTTACTTCATCACCGATGCCAAGGCCCAGAAGGTTGAGTTTGAGAAGCCTCTGATCCTCCTCTCCGAGAAGAAGATTTCCGCTGTCCAGGACATCATTCCTGCCCTTGAGGCTTCCACCACTCTCCGCCGACCCCTGGTTATCATTGCTGAGGACATTGAGGGTGAGGCTCTTGCCGTCTGCATTCTCAACAAGCTCCGTGGCCAGCTCCAGGTCGCTGCCGTCAAGGCTCCTGGATTCGGTGACAACCGCAAGAGCATCCTTGGTGACCTTGCTGTCCTCACCAACGGTACCGTCTTCTCCGAAGAGCTTGACGTCAAGCTTGAGAAGCTTACTCCCGACATGCTTGGCTCCACTGGCGCCATCACCATCACCAAGGAGGACACTATCATCCTGAACGGCGAGGGTAGCAAGGACTCCATTGGTCAGCGCTGCGAGCAGATCCGTGGTGTCATGGCTGACCCCACCACCTCCGAATACGAGAAGGAGAAGCTCCAGGAGCGTCTCGCTAAGCTCTCTGGCGGTGTTGCCGTCATCAAGGTCGGTGGTTCTTCTGAAGTCGAAGTCGGCGAGAAGAAGGACCGTGTCGTTGATGCTCTCAACGCCACCCGTGCTGCCGTCGAGGAGGGTATCCTCCCCGGTGGTGGTACCGCTCTCCTCAAGGCCTCCGCCAACGGCCTTGAGCACGTCAAGCCTGCCAACTTCGACCAGCAGCTCGGTGTCAGCATCGTCAAGAGCGCCATCACCCGTCCTGCCCGTACCATCGTCGAGAACGCCGGTCTTGAGGGCAGCGTCATCGTCGGCAAGCTGACTGATGAGTTCTCCAAGGACTTCTACCGCGGTTTCGACAGCTCCAAGGGCGAGTACGTCGACATGCTCGCTGCCGGTATTGTCGACCCCCTCAAGGTCGTCCGCACTGCCCTCGTTGACGCTAGCGGTGTCTCATCCCTCCTCGGTACCACTGAGGTTGCCATTGTCGAAGCCGCCGAGGACAAGGCCCCCGCAGCTCCCGGCGGTATGGGCGGTATGGGTGGCATGGGCGGCATGGGCGGTGGCATGTTCTAAGCTAAACTGCCCCCCATGCATCCCTCATCCCACGTACCCTACCTATAACAGTGCCCTTCCCGGATCCGATTTTTAGAGGGTTTTTTTCGAGCGTGTCTTTGCATACAATGGGCATACCTTGATATCTTTTTTTTTTGAGATCTGTGTATTATTTTCCTTATGTCTTTAATGTGTTATCTGCCTTTTTATTTATTTACTCATCCTGGCTTTTACAATACTCCTCTATATCCTACCTATACCTCTTGTTGTCCCTGCTCTGCACTCTGTTGGTTTGGGCTTTTCCTCTATCATAATCTCCACTCTATTACCACGTTGGCATAAAAAGTCAAGGGAGGCTGTGTATTATATCCTGTATCTCGAGTCCACGAAATACCAGTCGTGGTCATTTCAATCTCCTGCGCTTCTTGATTCTATCAAACGTAAAAGCTATTGTGTATTGTAACCTAAAGATAGACGTGACCGCATCTCTAAGTCACTCTGCCAGCAATCTATAGACCCTTCGTCTACCAAACTTGAAACCCCCTATCCGAGACAAAAAGAAAACACGCCAACCCCGATCTAAAGCAATCCGTATACCCTAACCACAATCCCTCTCCCAAAAAGAAACCCCTACGCCAGTTCCCGACTCCCACCTCCACCCCCATTCATATTCATCTTCACCTTCTCAACAAACCCATTCCCCTGCACCTCAGAAACAAGCACAGACGGCAACGCCGTCGTCTCCGCCCTCCCCCGATTCCCATCAGGCCCTAAATTACCTCCACAATTCCTATTATTCTTCTCATCATCATCCCTCTTCCAGAAATCCTCCTCCAGATTCCCCTGGTTGTACCGCCAACTAGCAAGATAGCGACCAAAGCGATCGCCCACGCGTGAAGTCCTGGTCCTGTTTGAGTTGAGAGAGGTTTTTTCGGCGGATTTGGGTTTCCGCTTTGGTCTTTGTCGGAGGGAGAGGGAGTTTGAGACAGGGTAGATGAGGAGGTCTTTGAGGAGACCGATGGTGATTTTTTGCATTTTGACGAGGGAGTCGCGGAGGCGTTCGCTGAAGGCTATTAGGAGGGCGAAGATTATCACCGCGAGGGATGTTGGGCCTGTGGGGGTTTGTTATTGGTTACTATGGATGATGTATTTGATGGGGATTTGTTTGGCTTACCTGCAATGGTGAGCATTGTGTTTAGGGTGAGGTTGGCGGGTTCACCGCTCCATTCTCGGGCGTTGATGCCGAATAGGGAGGTGAAAAAGGATAGGGGGAGGAAGCTGTAGATGTTAGTGATGAGGATACCAATGGTACGGGGCTACGCGGGCGTTTACTGACATGACAGTGAAGATGGTGAACACCATGACGGCTCGTGATTGACTCTGCGTCACCTCTGCCTCCCATCGGGCTAATCGGGACTCATCGACGTTAGCTTGCTTCTGTTTGAGGTCGAGGAGATTTTCCACCTAGAGGGATATCCATTAGTAAGGGTGTCAGATATTAGGGAAGATAGACGGGATTTCATACAGCTTTCTGAGCTGCGGTAGCGTTCTCCCTCATCTCGGTGATATGGGTTCGATATTCCTCGAGCCTTGTGAGAGAGGCGTGTATGAAGCGCCTCCCACATCCACGGTACTCGAAATATTTGACCATATCCTTGATTGTGCTAGTTTGCTGCTCGAGGAGTTTCATGATCGTCCCCAGTTCGTCCACTATGTCCCTTAGTTCTAGCATTGACGAGAGATCATTGCGATTTTGGGTGGCCACTTCACGATCCCTTTCTTCACGTTCGGCAGCGGTCATTATCTTCCCCTCGGGTGTCTTGTTATACTCTGCGGGTCTAATGACGAATCCACGGTTTCGGAATTGTTTGAACGACTTAGTCGTCAATTCAGTCTGGTAGGATTAGCTTGTGGTTTATTTGGATCGTTGGTTTCAAGGGCATCTCACCAAAATACTGATTGATTCTTCGAAAATCCGGAGGATTTGAAGGTCATTATGCAGGGTCCTATCAAATAGAATAGTGACAGCGTGCAAGGCAATCAATGCGGCAAGATCACCAGCCGTCTCAAAACGCCGAGCAAGATCTCCGTTGAGTTCATTGTAGATGCTGTTATACAGGTTCGTCTGCTCGTAAAACTTGCCTTCAACCGTAGTAGGCTCTTGTTTGGGGAAGAAAGTAACGACCGTCTTCGAGTCCACGATCCAGAGCCAGAGTTGGTCGACCATGAGCACTTTGCCATCCATGAACGTGGGCGGCAGTGGGATAGAGTTGCTCAGGTCCTCATTGGGATCTGTAGGTTTTCTTGTTCGCTTCCAGAGCATCTGATCATCATCTCGCGCCACGGTAGATCGCAGATTGGGATATCCAAACTGATCCAACGTTCTCCGTATATGGATTGGAGGTTCGTTGCCCAGGAATTGCCAGATCAATTTTGACTCTAAACTTGATCGAGATAGCTCATCCGGGACTGGTCTAGATCTTCCTTGCCGCAGCCTTTCTTCTATCACCTTCCGCCGTTGCATTAAGTTTCTGTAAGTATCCCAGTGAAGCTATATTATCATTAATATGCAAACTCGTAAATGGCAAAAACTTGACAGGACATACGTAGGGGATCTAAGTGGATAACAGTTAGGATTCAGCTCATATTGCTAGATAGACGAGAACTTACATAGAGGGCCAATTGAGGGTCGTGAGCTTCAGAATCTGTGATCGGGGGAGAATCATGCTTGAAATGGATGCAGGCCGGGCGCACATAGCGCGCATGAGGTTCTAGATGACGGGCGGTTATAAGATTCGAGTACCAGTTTTCGTTGTTGACAAGCTTCCTGAAACTATATGAATGATGATGGGTTAGCACATTTCATTGGTCCGATCATTAGTAGCGAGATGCCTACAGATTCTGTTTGGTTTTTCCCTTGCAGGCTTTAGCTAGAACTGGAGGCACCCAGTCGGTATGAGTGTAGGGAACGTGAATCCAGAGCAATTTCTCGGTTCCTGGTTCCGGTCTATCAAACCGAGGGACCGTCCGAGGCGCCTCCTCAGGCGTCCCCTCTTTCAGCGGAATGTTGAGAAATTCTCGATATTTGGAGGAAAGGCTGGTCCTAAATTCATCTTCAGTCAGATTCCATATCCTGTCAAGATGAGCACGGTACTAACAAGAGATTCCTTTGGCTAGGGCTTATTGTGCTTAAATTTGCGGCAGATGCTTCGTCTTCCTCGTCCTCTGCATCTTGATCGGGGTCTCCATGGGAAAGACGCCGCTCAGATGCTGAGCCCTCTGACTGTATATCAAAGTACGATTCGATGGGTGGTTCGGTGACGTGGATCCTGGGAGAAGGGCGCTGAGCCATAAAACTCCTACTTCTCCTAACAGAAGGTCGTGATGAAACAACCTCAAGTGGGATGATCTCGGGCTCCCGTGGTATACCATCGCGAGGCGCCTTCTGCGATGATTCGGCTTGGGCACTTGTAGGCCTGCTGTCGAACTCGCTCACGGATGACTCCTCGTATGTACTAGACGAGAGTCTGCTGGATTTCCTGAGTCGCTCTTCAAGGCATTTCGAGGGCCCTCTGTTCAGAAACCCCTCGAGTGGTGTTTCTGTCGACCACAGTTGTAATGGAGTGTCAGCGCTGACACCTCTTGCTGTGTCTTCGAAGAATCCATTTACTTGGACCATGACTTCCCGCTCCGCTTGTAGCGGGACGTCTGAGAGTATAGACAGTTCTAGAGCCACGGAAATGGTCTTCTGAAGCTCGGTAATAAAATTGTGTCTAGCAGTGGCTTCTTGGCCTTTGAAAGAAGCTGTCCCAACATGGTCCGTCGCCAAAGGGAGTTCACTCTCATGCTCAAACCCTAGTAAACCCGAGCGAATCGATGTTATGGGGACATGCATATCAATTGTGCTCCCAATCTCTGAATCAGTTATGGTAAAAACAGAGTCGACGGTCTCCAAGAAAGTCCAGATCTTCATGTCAGCAGAGATTGCTCTAAATTGGCCGGCGAGTCGCTCCAGGATCTCGTGGCGTGGTTTGAACGTCTCCCTCAATCTATACGGTATATTATATCTGAGGCGAAGGAGACGACGGATGCTCCTCGCAAATTCGGGAGCAGAGAGGTAGCTTGAGCCATAGTGAGGAGTTGCAAGGAACGCGATTCCATAACAGCTCGAAAGGATCGAATCAAGAGGCAACCCCGACCGACTCGCTCTAACAAGCGCGGCTGTAGCTACGATGCCACCGGTACCGTGACAGATAAAGAAGAGCGGCCTTCTGCGACTCTAAGGGGAAGCGTTGGTTATTTCACTTATCAGGAAAGAGGAGGCTTCCCATACGTACCGTTGAATTCCTTGCTTCCTGTAAACTCTTCAGCAATCTAGTCGCTAACGAATCTAGCGTGTCGTCCGCATTCAGTTCTCCGTGGTCTAGCAGCAAGACGCGTGCGTTAGGAATGAGCTTGGGCAGTTCTGTTGTCAACCATGGCGATTCCGCGCCGCCACCAGCCCATGACTTCTCTGGGTCTGCACCTATAGCAGGGATGGCAACGATACTAGAGAGTTTCTTAGCTTGCGACTCAAAGCAGCAGGGGTAGGTCAGCACGCGAAGCGGAACACATACTCCACGTTTGTGATGGTATCGTGGGAGTTCATATCGGCAGGAGCGCTATTCAGAGCGATGTAGAGATACGAGCGTCACTCCATCAGCTTATTTCATCCGTCCAATATAAGGGGCGCTCAGTGGAAGTGAAAGAAGGTCATCGCAAATCATCATCTGACGCGCTGTTTGACTCAGTTTGAGGGCAGGTGACTCTAGTCTTTCGCACCCCAATGAAGGCTGTGTCAGCATTTTAAACATTGGCATCAGCCTCAACAGGGAGGGGAAGGAGCATCAGAGCCCTCGAATCCTTTCAGTCATGGCAAAGGAGATCGTCTCGAACTAAAGAAAGCCCCGGGCGCGGATGGCTGAATCTCGTCCAGTGACGCGTAAACGACCAGGGCACTGCAAGTACTAGTACGAGGTGCGGAGTACTAGGCAGTCGCACGGCCGCACGAGCGTCACACTTGTCATCTCGCAACTGCGTGGGCGGGTAAGGCTGAAGGAGCGTCTATTCTTACCCTGACGGTATTAAGTCAGGGTCATGTTAGGGAATGTGTGCCTCTTGAGGAAGTGGGATTGTAATGGTGGAAGACTACAAGTCTTAGTATGTACAGGACATGATGCGCTGATGCAAAGAAATTTCAGACCAAAGTGCCCCCATCCCCGTTTATGTCCACAACCAGGTTGAAGAAAACAAAATAGGTCTATATGCGATATCGAACCCTGAAATGCGGTATCATTCAAGAATTACCCTCTGGAACAACAAGCGGACTGCCAGTTGGTCGCATGCATGAATCGTAAAAATAGCGGAGATTAGTTGCTGGAGAGATCGCTCACAAAAGTCGAACAATATAATGTAACAATGGGCATGAGATATGCGGAATATATCCAGCCTGATATCTGATTCGGACATGTTTAAATAAGAAGGGGTCCGTTTCCGAAAACTGAATTCTCGGGCTTTGCGCCAAACGAGGCCGCAGATAATACCGCGAATCAAACAGAGTCAGAGTCCTGGCCATCTGGCGAGGACTGACGTCTTTCGTTGACGCCTCGGGCAAACTTCTTCCCAACTTCATAGGTGGAGATCATAATTGCACAGGCGGGGGCCACCTTTAGGCACCGGGCAACCCAGCCTCGGAAGAGGCCCGCTGCGCCTTCCTCACGGAAGATATGCATGAGAAACTTCGGCAGTGGGAACTGCTCAGGATGAAGAGGCGCCTTTGTGAGATTGCTAGCAACGGCGTTCGGCACCTCATCCCCCATATGGCGGAACACCTGTTGTCGTGTCTTTCCAACATCAAATGGAGTCGTGACAAGAGCGGCTAAGGCACCCGACACAGATCCTGCGATAAAGCTATCCAAGAAAATGTTGCCTTCCACTTCATGGGCCTGCGATTGAGTTGGCAGCGAGGAGTCATGCGGCAGACTACTATGTCCTTGTGCTTTCTTGCGAGTTTCGATGATGTATTTCTTGACTTCCTCATATCCCCACCAGTAGAGTCCGGAGAAAGGTACATCTCGCCACATGGTAAGGGTCAGCCCTCGCCAGAGAGAGACGTAGCCTTTCGCTTGAACCATCGAGTACAAGCCCTCAAGGGTGGCTTTAAAATGGCCTGCACCAGTGCCTGGGGTCGCCTGCAGGCGCGTCCGGAACATCTCAATTGGACTTATAGCCGTGGCTGCGGCAATTCTTGCAACCGATCCTGCAATCAAGGGGGCGTATGCGCTATGGACAGCGCGTTTAATCGGACTCCTCTCATCCGTGCGCAACCAATCGTACCCAGCGAAGTAAATGACATTCCCCGGTATCCCCATCATCAGTGTCGGACTCAATCCGCGCCAAAGAGTCAATACTCCTTCATTTCGAGCAATTTTCCGCAATCCGTCAAGGGTAGATGTGAAGGTTCTCCGCTGGGTTTCTTCCACTGCACATTCCGAAATCGACTGTGAGGTGGCCCCCATGGCGTTGGCGCTAGGTCCCACCATGCATATTTGTGCATTCTGGCCTATCCAGAACACTTCGCGGCAGCAAGCAGTTACTCCAAGGTTGGGAGGTGCGTTTTTCAAGGTATGTGTCGTGTGCGACGTGAATGGGGAGGTGTTTTTGATGGGGGACTGAGACTGTAACCGAACACGAACGACATCAAGGGGAGTCACTAAACCGCTGTCAGTACATCTTCCTCAGCATATTCCAGGACTAGATATGATCGCCTACCTAAGAGACCGGTCAAAACGCTACCCCAAGTCGCAGAAACCATCTTCTGTGTAATAGAGGCTTCACCTGCTGGACTAGCGTCCACAGTAGAAACCGACCCTGTCCCAGAAATAGCCGCCATGACTGAATCTTCTGCTTCCCAATTCCATATCTCTGCCGAATGGCCCTTGGATTCGTCGGTGGTATAATTATCGGAGCGATATCGGTCCCAGGAAGTACCGTCAGTCCTCGAACCGGACATTCATTCGACGACGTAGTATTGGTTGTGAGATTGGGGATGACTCCGAGGAAAGAGAAATGGAGAGAGAGACTCCAATTCTACAAGGGTATCGAGGACGTTGGATGACAAGTGACTCAGAACGTACTCGGGAGTAGTGATGATGCTAGTTACAGAGAAAAAAGAACGTTCCGGGCGGTCGGTGGCGATCGGACTGAGGATTGCCGGAGATAAGCGTCGAAGCTTCATTCATCTCCTATGTCCTATTGCTCCTCTACTCCGTATCTACATCAATCAGGTCGCTTGGCAGCTTTAGAAAAAGCAATGGCTTCTTTCATGTCAATTTAACAGTTATTATTATTATTTCTTTTTCATAAAGACTTTTTTCAAGCCTTCTTCCTCTCAGTGATTGTCGTCGCCGCCCCACAGAAGCCCGCTTATCAATCAGCGGGCCCATCCCTGGTGTGCACCATTTCTATCAACGATCAACGATGGAAGACAATGCAGAGCTTCAGTCGTTTCGGCAGCAGTGGCGTGCAGAAGTTGAGCATCGGGTACACCCTAGATCGGCTGGACAGTCGCAGGCGACACCTCCCCGACCTTCTGCTGCTCAACCGCGACAGTTTCCCCCCACCCGCCATGAAGCGTCTGCGCGCAAAGAGGATAAGGACGAGGACGAAGAAGGCGCGGCATCATATAGTCAGAACGAGTTAGTCCAGGAGGTTCAACAATTATCTCTAGCAAAACCAGATGAGGAAGATGTGTTTCATGAACGAGCTCCTAGAACGGAGCCCCAGTCGGCTCTAGAGCACTTCGAAAGAGCTGTACAAAGGGAAGAGGAGGGCAACCTTGGAGACAGCTTACAGCACTATCGTAAAGCATACCGGGTGAGTGGGGGCGTGTGACCATCCTAATCATTGGGCGGCAGGTTTATTGACGTTTTCAAGCTTGACGCCGCCGTCGACAAAGAGTACAGAAACAAGCATTATGCAGGTACATGGAAGAAAAAGGCACCACAAGCTGCTCCTGCCGACGAATCTGCCAAAGCTGCGCCGGTCGACGACCAACCGACGTTTGTGCCAACCCCCGAGCTTATTGCCTCTTTTGCCAGATTTCCCATTCTGCCGGCTGAACCGCCAGTCGAGGGTGATCCTCCTCCTCCCTGCCCCATTGCGCATGTTCCATCCGAGGTCATAGTCGAAATCCTGGAGCATGTAGCCCGGATGGACCCAGCAGCCTTCTGTCGGATGGCACTAGTGTGTAAACGCTTTGCTTATCATTTCTCTCACGAGCAGCATATCTGGAAGCGAGTCTGTCAAGGTAGTAAATTCGGCTTCGGGGCAATGCACTATTCATTTGCCTGCGACATCCACGGCAATCCGGAGCACACTTTAGCTCCTCAACCCCGGTACACTCCCTTTCCCACCGATCTACCCGTTCAGCTTCCGAGCCCGCTATCTTCATGGAGTGAGGTTTTCCACACCTTTCCCCGGATTCGATTTACCGGAATATACATTAGCACTGTAAATTATACCCGTGCAGGTGCTGCATCGGCATATTCAAACATCTCGTGGAACAGCCCGATTCATATAGTGACTTATTACCGCTACCTACGATTCTACCCCGACGGAACAGTCATCTATTTACTCACCACATCAGAGCCAGTTGATGTGGTCCCGCATATCAATAAACCAAATGTGACAGCAGCGCGAGCGACATCTCGCAAACATCATCAGCGAAATCTTCCAGATGTGGGATCTTCTAGTGGAGTCCAAGATCCGGTCCCTACTGTTGCTATGGACGCATTGAAGCGCGCCCAATGGGGTCGATGGCGCCTTTCCAAACCAACATCTCCAACCGACCCTCCTGAGGAGTCCAATAATTCGTTCCCGACCAAGGACAAATCGGCTGCACCAGACTCTAGGGACCTTGTGATTGAAACCGAGGGGATTGGAGCGCCGAAGTACATCTACGTTCTCCATTTAGCCCTTCGATCAACTACCACTCGACCTACTAATGCTAATCCAACGGCTCCCAATCCCTCGAGAAATACCAAACTAGTTTGGCAGGGATACTGGAGCTATGACAAGCTCACTGACGACTGGGCAGAGTTCGGTCTCAAGAACGACCGAGCGTTCGTCTTCAGGCGGGTCAGAGCCTGGGGTATGAACTAGACGAAACAGTAGTTTTACGTGTATTTGCCGGCGTCTGACGATATCTCGATATATATATGCACCACCGCGGAACGATTCGATACTGGCATAGATCTTGAAAAGTATTTACGGTCCTAGATGAAAAGTGTCATGTATACTAGATCACTAGAATAGAAATACATCTATTTTCCAAGGTTCACAAGATATCCTTCTAAGTTAGGAGTCGGTACCTGGACCAGCATATCAAACTCTGTCAGTACAACCTGGAAATGCCAAGCACCCTTATCGATAAGACTCTACCAAAATTTTTATGGAGAAGGTTCGGATTCCAGCCAAAAGCCTCAACGCAGAAAACCAAACACAACACGGGCATTGAGCGATTGACGGGCTCGAGATATCTATTTTACCGGTCCGAGAAAATAGCAGCGTTTATAAACCAGCGTACTTGCCATGCCCGAACGGGTGCGCACCGTCTTCACCGACGAAGACCATGCACCTGTCGCCGTCGCCAAACAGGTGACGACCGAAAAAGCCGATAAGCCCAAGGATTCGAAATCTACGGAGAAAAGAATCAATAACAAGGAGGACGGGATCCGAAAGACGAAGAAGCGAAAGCGCGATGAAGTCGTGGACAAATCTCTCCCTTCTCGCCCGTCTCCAACAACTGAAGCCAACTTAAACGGAACGACCTCGCAACCCCAACCTCCTGTTACCGAACAGAACGGAAAAAAGGCTACAGATAATGCGAACGGGGACCCCTCCACGAAGCGAAAAGAGCGACATCAGAAGAAGCGCCTCTCCAAAGACGAATATGACAAGAAATCCGCCCCGCTCCGAAAAAGAGCCGAAGCATTATATGAAATCCGCAAGAGCCTCCCTATCTTCGCGAACGGCGACGAGATCCGACAAGATCTACGCAAAAATGACATTATGCTGTTGATTGGTGAAACCGGTAGCGGAAAGAGTACACAGATTCCTCAGTTCCTGGTGAATGAGCAATGGTGTCGGCCGACGAAGACAACGATCATTCAGGAGGATGGGTCGAAGGAGGAATCCACGGTTGGTGGGTGTATTGCTATCACGCAGCCTAGACGTGTTGCTGCGATATCACTGGCTCGACGCGTTGCGGAGGAGATGGGGACGCCGTTGGGATCCTCTTCGCCGGCGAGTAAGGTTGGGTACTCGGTGCGGTTTGATACGTCTGTTTCTCCGAGTACGCGGGTGAAGTTCTTGACGGAGGGAATGCTTCTTCAGGAGATGTTGCATGATCCGTGGTTGACGAAGTATAGTGCGATTGTTGTTGATGAGGTTCATGAGCGTGGTGTGAATGTTGATTTGGTGATGGGGTTTCTGAGGAATTTGGTCTTGGGGAAGAAGGAGGGGAGGGGTGGGGTGCCGTTGAAGGCTGTGGTTATGAGTGCTACTGCTGATATGGAGAGTTTACAGGGGTTTTTTGAGGAGGGATTTCGAAATCGCCCGTCAAAAGAGATGGGAAAGGACTCGAAAGATGGCATCGCTGTGTGCCATATTAAGGGTCGCCAGTACCCTGTTAAGACTATATATTCTCCGGAGCCGGTACATGATTTTGTCGATGCGGCTCTCAAAGTTATATTCCAAATACACTACAAAGAGCCTATTCCAGGTGATATCCTGGTTTTCCTGACCGGACAGGAAACGGTCGAGGCGTTGGAACATTTGGTCAACGAGTACGCAGCTGGGATGGACCCTGCTTTACCGAAGATTCAGGTCCTCCCACTCTTCGCGGCGCTCCCACAAGTAGCCCAGCAGCGAGTCTTCGCTCCTGCGCCGCCCCGCACTCGCAAGATCATTCTGTCTACGAATATTGCCGAAACTTCAGTGACGGTGTCTGGTGTACGGTATGTTGTGGATTGCGGAAAGGCGAAAATTAAGCAGTTCCGGACCCGGTTGGGCTTGGACTCGTTGCTCGTTAAGCCTATTTCTAAGTCCGCTGCTATCCAACGAAAAGGACGAGCGGGACGAGAAGCCGCTGGTCAGTGCTTCCGATTATTTACAGAGAAAGACTACCTCGCGCTCGATGAGGTCAATACTCCGGAGATTTTGAGATGTGACCTCAGTCAGGCCATCCTCAACATGAAGGCCCGCGGGGTTAACAATGTCATAGAATTCCCGTTCTTGACACGGCCCCCAGTAGAGGCTTTAGAGAAGGCGCTTCTTCAGTTGCTCAGCATTGACGCCCTTGAAGAAACTGGCAAGATCAGTGCGATTGGGTCGCATATTGCGAAGCTTCCTCTTACTCCGACGCTAGGGCGGGTGCTACTTGCGGCATCGGACTTTGGCCCAGACTGTCTGATTGACGTGATTGATATCATATCGTCTCTAAGCGTGGAGACCATTTTCCTGAATACGACTTCGGAGGAAAAGAAGGAAGAGGCCGAAAAAGCGAGACGGGATCTATATCGGAGAGAGGGGGATCATCTTACGATGCTAGCGACGGTGCGAGCCTATGCTTTTGAAAATACCGATCGGAAGGCATGGGCTGAGCGGCATATGGTCTCGCATCGGGCGATGCAATCTGTTATGGTAAGTTTCCATCTCAAGAGTGTAAAGTTTCCTTGCTAACGATCGGGATCTAGGATGTCCGCAAGCAACTGACGGCTCAATGCCGACAAGCCAAGCTGCTTCCGAGTTCCACCGAGTCTCAGGGTTCCTCCATCAGGGAGCCGTCTCCTCTCTTCATACTGAAGAGCTTCCTACATGGATTTTCCACCAACACAGCTCGTCTTGTGCCGGATGGTAGTTACCGCACCGTAGTGGGGAACCAGACGGTGGCGATCCACCCGTCCAGTGTCCTATTTGGCAAGAAGGTGGAGGCGATCATGTATAATGAGTTTGTGTTTACGAACCGCAGTTACGCGCGAGGGGTGAGTGCGGTGCAGATGGACTGGGTGGGAGAGGCTTTGGCGGGGGAGTAATCTGGCATGTTTCCGCATATTATTAGCAAGCGTATTCGCAATTCAACATATCTGTCCTTAGCTCTGTGATATCGAGATGACGTTGGGGATTTTGCAAAGGCTAAAGCCACTCTTTCAGACTAGAACCCACGAATGATCTGGCGTCATCTAATGCGGATAAATTGGGATCAGATAAGTCACTCCATACTAGGGATTTTTGGACGGAGTAGTCTCTGAGCAGGAAATCGTAGCCCTCTCATGGGTACTCTCAGTGGGACGATCATAGGTGTCTAGTAGATATTAAGACCTAGTAGAGATGAGATCGGATGTTGAAAGTACTCTTTGTCGAGTTCTATTATTACTTTGATAAAGACACGACTGTAATGATGATTGTTGGGTCCGGTGACAGTTGCATCATCCACAAACAATAATCATCACCACCACTTCAACACCACTACTCAACCACTTCTTATCCATCTTTCTTGTCTTTGTTACATTTCTTATCTTCCTCTTTCATCTTATTCTTAGTTGAATCTTCCGTAATAGCGCCACATTCTAATCGTTATTTCCGCCGGACGATTGACCGCCGCTTGGGCCATCCTCACCGATCATCGGCTTATCGACGTTTTGACCTCAAGCTTGAGTGACATTCATCCCACCTCAGGTTGACTTGCATCTGTTGCTTTGCTTTTTTTTTCTCCTTTACCAGTTGTCTGCTCTTTCCTCCCCCTCTTGACTCTCCCACCTCTTTCAACCTCTCGACTATACATCGCATTACTTCGTACATGCTCCACGGGGATCCACCGCGATCGATAAACCCGCCCTCCATCTTATCTTGATTCTTTAGAATCACCAAACAATCCATGGCTTTCCGACTACCACCCCAAGTTCCTCGCCGTCGCCCTTCCCACACCGCTCCCCAGCCTTCCGCCCTTGAAATTCCTCAATCTCTCTCTGAGCTCCGCGAGAACGAATCCACAGAATGGGTCCTCTTCTCTCCATCCCAACCCTCCACCACCGCCCGCACTCACACGACCTCCACTGAGCGCACTCCACGCACCGTAGGAGCCTCCCGTCTCAGCGATTTCGGCTCCCTCGACACGAATACAAGGCTTGGCCAGGAAAGTGAAGCCGATGGCACGCTCAATGACGCATTAGACGATGATGGAACAGAGCTAGATAGTCTGGATGATGGTCTACACGCCTTTAGGGCACCCTCTCCAGGACCCGAGTCTACTTCGCGGTGGGACCAAGGCACTCCAGCTCAACTTCCGGCCCATGACGGACTAGGAAGCTTCCTTGCATCCAGCCAGTCCGTACAGAACCAGCTGTGGCAGCATGAACAGTACAACCCCAACCGAAGGCCAGAGCTCGGGCATCGGCGGCGCTCAAGTGTGCAGCGTCATCTCGACGCAATTGCTGATCAAGAGCATACAGATGCCGACCGAGAACGGTGGCAGCGTATCGAGCAGTGGAGAATGGATCAGAGCCGTACTCTTCTTCACGAGATTGGGAAAGCTACGCGAAGACGTCGCAACAGTCGTTTTAGCGGGTCGAATGTCGAGACGATCCCTCAATCTAGGGCTTTAGATAAACCACCTAGTGTCCAGGTACCAGAAGAGCATCATACACCGTCGGTTGAGCCGGGAGTTGAGGAGGATGAATCATTCTGGCAGCGCATTACCCGAAAGGTCATCCGTGATATAATTGGGATCGATGACTCACTGCTCTCCGTCATATTTGGGGAATCACTACTGGAGTCTGACGAACAGGATACATCTGAAGAGACAGATCTGAGGTTGCGTATGGACGAGATTCTGAATCAGGAACTAGATCCAGCAATGGGTGACCAGGATCGGTGGGAGGCAAGGTTACTTCAACATATTGCACGCGAACTCGGAATTTTAGTACATCAACTCTACGACCACCCAGGGGCATTTACGAGCTACCTCAACATGGCCCAGGATATCCCCAACCAGTACGCCGGAATCCCTCTGAGCAGTTTACCGGAGGAGAGCAATCCTTTATCCGCATCAACAGGCCCCACCGCTATGGAGGCCACGAGCAATAATGATTCCATGTTATCACCACACTTTGCACCTACTCTCCAGGATCCGAACCGGGAGCACGCAGCGCAGTGGGGCATCGAGGACGAGGGCCTTCCTAACCGCACGACAGGCGGCTCTGCAACGGAGCCATTATCTGACTCTGCCCGGCTCCAGCAAGACAAAGAGTACTGGGAACGCGAACTTGACATCATGATGGTTTTCCGCTACCTCCGCAGCCGCTTTAGTCGCCGGCCGAGCAACGCTGATTCTCACAACACACGCCGAGCTTCGCAAGATGCATCTCGTCGCGCTGCGATCATCCGTCAGCATCACCCGCTTGTCGCGCGAGCACACTCACGCTCGCAGGCGCAGATCCGTCGTCAGTCACAGTATTCCGGCCCAAATGGTGTCTCATCGCCGGTACTGCGCCACAACCGCCGTCCCAGTTCCAGCTGCGCCAGTCAGAGCGCTAAAATGTCGGCTATCTCCAGCCGTCGGACCCTAACCAGCTCGAGCCGGAACTACTGGGACATTGGAGGTAGTGTGGATAGCGGAAGTGCCATCGCGCCTGCTCCTCCTGGTGTTGGAGCTTGGGGTGATGTCTGAGTGGCTATCACGATTAATTATATTACAGCTATCTTACCCTCCAAGGGATGCTGGCCATCAAACTCTATGATTTACCGACTATATTTGCTTGACATTCTACTCACCTAGCGGCCCTTTCTCTCTTTTCTTTGCATATATCTTTGTGATAACTTATCATCCAAACATTGGTTATATATTCTTATGGCATCGTGGTAATTTGTTTTCTATACCGGACAATCTCGACTGCTTATTCTCAGTTTATGCGAATAATTAATGCTTCTTTTATCTGATTTACGTTTTGAGATGTCGATGGAGGCTACCTGCACTTGACGGGCTATATACATACTTAGCAACTTCACATCATGGCAACATTCATTGCATGACGGCGGCGGATGCATGTCGCGGCGTGGTGGCTCACGATGCATATAATATTGGACTACTCGCGTATAAATATGGGGTACAGCAAGTACATACATTTTGACAGCATGCATGAATTTGCATACAATTCTACACTCAAAAAGACAGGAGTATTCTAGCTAACGATTTATAATACTCAAGTATTCAACAGCCTCGTCTCCCATTTGTAAGATCTCTGAGCTGAAATCTACCTATCCTTCAGCCTTTCCCTGCCTCAGCCTGACCTTTATACCCCGCTTGCTCTACTTCAGCCTTGCCCTGAGCCCAGCATAAATAGCTAGCAAACCCCCTTTTCTATCTTCAACCTTGATTTTTCCTACAGATCTACTCCCACACATAACAACCCTACCACATACACCCCCAACCTTATCCTCCAACCCTATCAAGAACCACCAATAGCACTCTCTATACAAAGCCTACTCACATTCACTCACCATGGCCGTACGTCTCCCCTCTTCCCTACTCCCAACCATCCAGGAATCCCGCTCCCTAAAAATCATATCCACTAACCTAGGTTGATACTCACAGTTCAGCTCCGGCGCCCGAGTCCGCTACCAGGACGCCACCTACATTGTCATCGGTGCTGCAGAGAGAGGTCGCGTCCTTATCCAGAATTATAATGACGCCGAGGATATTTTGAGGGTTGAGGAGGGGGATTTGGTGGCCATTTGATTGATTAAGGGAGACGGATATATGATTGGTATTATCATATAGTATATGTTAGGTGAATCTTCGGGGTTACAGGTAGTAGGTAAATACTACATATAGGGTGTTATGGTACAGACAGGGTGGTTCCTTCACCCTCCATTTTCAAATCTTTGTATTCACCATGATATTCCCCATCTACTAGGACTCTCTCGGGATCTTGTTGTAGTCTTGTTTCCAGTTAATGAGATGACCCTGGCTTCCCTATATAAACCTCAGCGTATTTTCTCACCTAGTGTTATGGGTGGTAAAATTGGTGGTAATGGTGCTAGTGCTGCTGCTACTACGACCACCATTAGTAGTAGTAGTAGTAGTAGTAGTAGTAGTAGTAGTAGTAGTAGTAGTAGTAGTAGTAGTAGTAGTAAGAAATAGGATATTTGGTGAGGCCGGGATTGGGGGTGGTTTTGGCTGGATCTATGGGAAGGGTTGGATGAGTGTCTACTACCTAGAGATTGAGCTTGGATTTCGTGGAGCAATGTTGGGTGGCATTTAGCTTGATTGATTCGCTCCTGATCCCCATCTCAATGTCCAGAGAAAGAGAGAAAAGTGGGGGATTGCTGAAGAAATTGTGATAAGGAGTTGGTACTGCAGCGTGGTATGAGTGTTGCCGTCTCTCAGTCTCTACGATACATAGATGATACTTGGAATAGAAAAATGGCAGTGTAAATGAAATGGCATGAACAATTATTGATTCTGCAATATCCCTTTCCTTTTCACCGTCCTAACGCTAACATGACAAACATCTAAGCCTGAATGTTGTAGGCCTCGGGGAAGCGGCGCATGTTGTTCTCAACCTGACCGTGGCCACGGAGGAACTGGACGTAGGCACCATCCTGCTTGAGCTTGCCCTCCTGGCGGAGCTGGACGTAGTCCTCGCGGCGAACGGGGGTGAAGCCCCAGTTCTTAGAGACGACGATCTTTTGGCGACCAGGGAACTTGTACATGGAACGGCGGAGAGCCTCGATGGCGGTGGCACGTTGAACGTCACGGGTGCGGACAGAGAGAATGATCTGGCCGATGTTGACACGGGCGACCTTACCCTGGGGCTTTCCGAAAGCACCACGCATACCGGTCTGGAGACGATCGGCTCCGGCACACGACAACATCTTGTTGATACGGACGACGTGGAAGGGGTGGACGCGGACGCGGAGGTGGAAACCTTCCTTACCGGCGATCTTCACGAGGTACCTGAATCTTCGTTAACTTCCTTTCTTTATTTCCAGTTCGTTTTCTTTGTCGCGAAGATCGTGTTCGATTTTCGGGAACATACTTGTTGGCACAGATACGGGCGGCTTCCAGAGCCTCGGACGAAAGCTGTTCATATTCGTTGGAGACGAGGTGAACGCAGAGAGGGAAGTCGTCGACGTTAGCCTTCTTACGTCCCAGATCGAAGATACGGATCTTGGGGTCGGGAACACCACGGTTGAACCGGGACTTGGGGTAAGGCTAAATCGGTAAACCCATCAGTATTCATCGCCTAAATCGCAGCTCATCAAACTGAACATGAACACATCGCGGCGACACAAGATTCGATCCCTCGTTCATCCTCTTCCTTTTCTTCGCTCATCGAGATCCCAGGTCCACAAGCGAGACCGCCCTCCAAATCCACACAAAACGTCAAAAATCACATATCGCACGCACCTTGTTCTTGCAGTAGCGGTAGCAGCGTGCGGGACGGCGAGCCATTTTGTCTGCTGTAAATGACCGAACTGGGTGATGGGGTTGTCGAAAGGATGGTGGTGTCGAGGAGCAAAAGGGAAGGGATTCTTTTGACTGGAGGCACTTCGGCTTGATTTCCAATCACCTCCCGCTAACGAGTGGCAAAACCCTAAGCCCTAGTCTCTCCGCCAATCACCGCCCGCAGCGGATATAGAATGACTCAATTTGTCAGATTATTAAAGGCGATTCAAGATGATGCTCGATGATTACACTCTACAAAGCTGCTAAATGGATTATTAATGTTAAGAGGGTAAATAGTCGTGAAGCTTGTGGTTTTTTATTTCGTCATTATCTAAAACATTATGATGTCTTGCGATTTCGCAGACATTCACCGTTCAGACATAACCGGACCCCAACTCCAACTCTCACGCTTACTGGGTGGTAAGGATGTCAGAGTCACCAGCGTCCAGAACAGACATGGTGGAGCAGCGGTAGAGACGACCGCAGGCAGTTCCCAGCTCGATCTAAATCCATAGTTAGCCACCCAAATTCCGGACTGATTCAACCGCACTGCAACAGCACGCTTCGGGGCAAGTAGCACTCACGTTATTACCAGAGAAGTGGTGAACGGGGGTCTTGGCGAGCATGGCGTAGTACTCGAGCTCAGACTTGCGGAGAGGAGGAGTGTTGGCGGCGATGATAACCAACTTGGCCTTGCCGGACTTTGTGTGCAGTCAGTATCCCTTGTTCTTTGCTTCAATTCGAACTTCCGTCGGTCCGTTCGCAGGTACTCACACGCAGGGTCTTGATGGTGGTCTTGTAGCCAAGGGTGACTATAAAAATCAGTTAGCAAAGCAATCCCTCCGAAGTACTTTTTTTTTAATGACACCGGTGAATTCGCATACCCTTTCCACTCTTCATCACAAGCGCCAGGCGCGAGGCGATGGTGTCACCGGCTTTCTTGCTCTTGGGGGCCATCGTTACGCTTTTGAAGTGTTCTGGAAGTGATTGAGAAACGTGCGCTCCGGCCGTGTCTTTTGATTGAGATGAGGTGCAAAAAGACGCTATGGTGATTTTCTGTGGGTTTGGCGAGTGCCGGATCCTTATTCCTCCGCCTCCGTTTGCTTAGTCAATTGTTGAATGCCGCTATGCTGCTTTAGGTCGTTCCCCTGTTACCGGCTGATGTAAGTATTTTACCAAGGGTCATCTCGATGGCTGGGAATTCATGTTTCCATGAAGTGGCGCAGTATCATGATTGGGGGCAGGATGATGTGCTGTTGATGTTTATCGCGATTCTACTCGTTGTCTAGAGGACGCAGGATGATGGAGGGTGGTCACTGGTGCTATCTTTATCTCGTATCGTCTCAGCCAAAGGGGTCGTTGACGGTTGAACCGTTCATCGAAAACGGCCTCCAACGACATCTGCGGCTGATCAAAATACGGGTCATCAAGAATAGAATTGATGTTATAAAGCCAAAGGGTTGCACTCTGCTTAGTACAGCCATAATACGATCGTCATACTATCAACTGAGTCGAGACTCGAATGTTGGGTAGTCTACTAGTAACGGATAACAGCGTTTCCATACGGCGCTCAGGAAGATTGGCCCATCCCCCAGAATAATTTATCCCCAGTTGCGCACGCTGGCCCGATGAACCCCTAACCTCACACATATTCTAGGATTCTCCTCTCCTGTTTGTTTTCCTGCTTCTCCTGATTTTCTTACGCTTTTCTTATTCACACCCTTCTGTTGAGGGTGGCGAGACATTGCCAGCCATTCTACAAAGGCCTCCCCCACCGCAGTTAGTAAGTAGCAGTCCACTACCGTGTTTTGACCGCTACTACTAATCTCGAGACGCCCTTCCCTGAAATTTGGCAATTAATCTCCCAAACGTTTCATTAGTCTTTGATCCCCAAGGCCTTCTTTATCTCCTATTCTACATAACCCTTCCCGAATCGCTTTGCCATAGGCCCCTCGATCGTCCGTCAGTATTCCATCATTATGTCTGCGACGCCTCGCAAGCCCGGCTCACCAGCCAATTCCCACAAAACTTCCGTCGCAGATCCCATCTCAACGAACGGTACAACTACACCGTCGCGAGGCCATACCAAATCTCCAACTACCTCGTCAAACGGCTTGTCCCGGACTCCGTCCCTTCGCGGATCAACCCCGGTGTCTGCGCGAGCGGCAGCCAGAAAGCCTGGCCGGTCCAATCTCAGCATGTCAAGTGTCCCCAAAATCCCCGCCGATCCATCGGAGGAGGAGGCGCGGGCCCAAAATGCGGCGCTCATTGAAGATTTGAGAGCGCAGTTGCAGAAAGCCGAAACAGCCTCCGAACAATTCCGAAAGCAACTTGGTGTTCTTCAACTGCGCCTCGACGAGGCCGTTAGCGAGCAGGCCAAACTCGAAGATCAGGGCCATGAAAAGGACAGCAAATTCGAAACACTCAATAGCGAGATTCGTGAACACGTCCGACAGATCCGTGACTTGGAGCAAGCGCATGAATTAGAGCGGAATGCCATGCTACAGGACAAGGAGCAGCAGGCTAGCCGGGAAGAAGAAATGCAGACTACTATCCAGCGTCTAAAGGAGGCCGTGGCTCAAAAGGACATGCGGATGAGTGCTGAGAATGATAAAAATGTGTCGCGCTCTTGTAAGAATCTCGTTCTCATCTACTGATTGCCCTCGCGCTAACCATTCTCACAGCTAGTTTTCGCAATCGAGCCTCCCCGGACATTGATGGACAGTTTGCGCCATCATCTCAGATCGAACGGAGTCCGTCGCGAAACAATTCCAACCTGCTTTTGCAGAAAGATAAACTGATTGAATCGTTGCGGCTCGAGCTCGCCGAGTCCCAGATCAAGCTTGTGGAGATGGAGAATATGGGAGGCGGCCGACAAAGAGAACTGGAAAAGGAACTCCTGGAGGCACGAATGGCAAATGCTCGTCTAATGGAGGATAATGAGAGCTATCAGCTACTCCTCAGTGAAAGAACCCTCAACGGTGACTTCACCAAGGGTGACTTCATGAGGGAAGTCCACCCCGAATCTTCGGACTCCAAGGAAAGCGGCGGCGGGCTAGGCTCGTTGGCCGATGAGTTGGAGTCTGCGGATGCTAGACCGGAAGCAGAAGATTCCCGCAGGCTCGAGGCGGAATTGAAGGCGCTTAAGGATCAGAACAAAGCCCTGACGCTATACATTGAGCGGATTATCAGTCGACTCCTCCAACATGAGGGCTTTGAGCATATCCTTGACAAGAATGAAGACGAAGCATCAGCATCTGCCAAGAGCACCGGCAGTGATAAAGACCTTCCACCCACTCCGTTAGAGAAGGATGACGCGAACCAGCAGACCTTCCTGCAAAGAGCTAAGTCGGTTGTCTCTGGCCAGAACACCCGGCCTCAGCCACGGTCTCGTCCGGTCAGCATGATGCCACCACCCCCTGCCCCGAGCGCGAGCGCCCACGAGAACCCGGAGACAGCACCCAGCATTCCCATCAACCGCAATCAGTCCGTCCGGTCCAGTCATCGTAGAACGAGGTCTGAACAAGCCGATATGGCGGCAGCATCTGTCGTCGGCCAAATGTATCGTGGTCGCAACTCGGGTGGCCCAATGAGCCCCACGGTAATGGGACCTGGGTCGCGGAGTGCTTTCACAGGATCAAACTATATGCCCGGAGGAGTGTCTGTTAGCAGTCGTGCCCCATCTCTATCCAGCCAGCCAGAGCGTGGCCATTTAAGCAGCTCAGGTAGTGTCTCGAGCGATCCTCCTGGTGACACAGCGTCTACCGGCGCGACTTCAAACTCTCCCCGTTCAAGCAACGGGATGACGAATTACACAGGAGCAGTCATGACGCAGAGCAAATTACGTCCACTACGTCTGGTTAGTGAGACTAATAAAGCTGCCGCCGATGAAGAGGAAGCAGCCCGGAAAAAGGCGAACAGAGGTAGCTGGATTTCATGGCTCAACCCCAACCGCCCCGGCTCGAGCGAGTCCGCGCAGCTGTGATCTGGCTCATCTTGTTTTATATCCGTAACTCTATTTGTTTCCTTTTGAACCTGCCCCCTTTGTCTTGTTTTTAATGACCCTTTATGTGTTTGTTTTCATACATTGCAGTGTCAGGATTGCAGCTATTGGACCCGGGGGGTTGTTTGTAACCGAACCGTCGAGATTTCATCATGTTTGAATACCCTAGTCCTGCTTATTTATGTTGATCATGATGTCTATGTTTCTCCACTCTTGTTCAGGTCAATACTTTGATTATGCTCTTATTTATTTGATGAACATATACCTAAGTCAACGTATCTATCTCCATTGAGTGGTCTTGTAGGCCCCAATGATAATATTGCTAGTGATAACCCCTTCAATAACCTGAATTCATTATAGAGCCTGACTTAAATGACAAAATGTCTTTGATTAGATTAATACCTTAGAAAAATAATTGCCTTACTCCAAGGCGACTTCAATTGCTTGTTGAAGAGTATAGTCGGAACAATATTAGCGCGACTTCCGGATTGCGGACAGCTTGACAGTAAATACGGAGGAGCCTCTTGAATGACCACCCACTCACACATCCTGTCTATTCGTCTGGCACCAATTGCTCAACATGGGGTCTCTGTCGCTTTTCTCTGTCAATGCCATCCTTGTGATGTCGGCCGACGATGGCTCTCGCATCCTCGCAAAGTACTACTCACCACCTCACCCCCCGGCCGGCACTGCTCCTCACTCCACCGATTACCCCGGAGCAAACCCCTATCCCACACTCAAAGACCAGAAATCGTTCGAGAAGGGCCTCCTAGAGAAAACCAACAAGCAGACCAGCGATGTGATTCTGTACGACAACCGGATTGTCGTGTTCAAGCTGGAGAGCGATGTTATGCTCTACGTGGTCGGCGGCGCCGAGGAAAACGAAGTGCTACTTTACAATGTTGTTCTCTCGCTGAGGGATGCTTTGGGGATACTGTTCAAGTATGTAACTTGGTTTTTTTGTGATATCTCTAAGACAGATCTGGCTAACGCAGTTTTGATCTAGGGGTGCTACGGACAAGCGCACTATAGTCGAGAACTACGATCTAGTCGCCTTAGCCATTGATGAGATTATCGACGACGGTATTATCCTCGAGACCGATCCTGTTCTGATTGCCTCTCGCGTTAGCCGTGCGCCTGCACCGGATGCCCCGAACCTTAAGAGCATTGACCTCTCCGAACAAGGTCTGCTTAATGCGTGGGAGCTTGGAAAGCGGCGCCTGGCGGAGGGATTACGGCAAATGTAGATTGTGGAAAAGCAGGACTTGTTATGAAGGCTCTATACATGCATGGATCTTGCATTTGAATGTTTTCTTTACTCTGTGCGATCTGGTTGGGTTCGGCGCTGTTATATGCATGTTGCTTATTGATCTAGTATACTTATTACATTTCTTATTGTTTATTTCCAGAGCCTGAGGGCTCTATAGATATATGGTATTGAAGTTCGCTAGGTAGAGCAAAGGCTGACGGGGGGTATAAGATATGGCTTCCGACTTGTATGGCATAATAGGATTTCGCCTGCTAAACAATGACCGTCCAATGATATGGCGGTTCCTTACAGTCATCAATTGGACTCGAAGAAATTGACAGAAGTTCTAAACCATTCCAGATGCTTATATGATTCATAGTGAGTGGGATATTGCCCCGCATACGTCACGCCCTAAGAACATCGGGCTCTGCACAAAACTCTTGTCCAGATCACCTTCTCCAACACAGCTTCGATCCCAAGTGTACCTGAATACAAAGCACAAAATGAAGCAGAGGTTCTCTTCGTTGGATGTCCAGGTAATCTCCCAGGAACTGGCCTCCGAGCTAGTCGGCCTGCGTGTCTCAAACATCTACGATCTCTCAACGGTAAGTTTGTGCACGCACATTTCGTTCTTCGTCAGGTATGTTGACTGACACCCCACCCTACTATATAGAGAATATTCCTATTCAAACTCGCAAAACCCGACCACCGAAAACAACTCATCGTCGACTCTGGCTTTCGATGCCATGTAACCCAATACTCGCGAGCAACAGCATCAGCACCCTCTCCCTTCGTCAGCCGTCTGCGCAAATGCCTCAAATCTCGCCGCATCACCTCCGTCACGCAGATCGGCACGGACCGTATCATCGACTTCAGCTTCAGCGATGGCATGTACCATATGCTATTGGAGTTCTTCGCGAGCGGAAACGTCATTATCACCGATCGCGACTACAACATCATTGCGCTGTTGCGTCAGGTACCAGGCGGGGAGGGACTCGAAGAGGCAAAAATCGGCCTGAAATACACGGTGACGAATAAGCAGAACTACAACGGGGTTCCGGATATCACAACCGACCGTATCCGAGAGACATTAGAGAAAGCAAAGGCGCTCTTTGCGGAGGAGCCTGGGGCGCCGAAGAAGTCGAAGAAGAAGAAGAATACGGATGTTTTGAGGAAGGCTCTCTCGCAGGGGTTCCCGGAGTATCCACCGCTTTTGCTGGATCATGCCTTTGCGACGAGAGGTGCTGATCCGGCGACGCCGTTGGATCAGGTTCTTGGTGATGAGGGTCTTATGGATATGGTTCGGGAGGTCTTGGAGGAGGCTCGGGGTGTGACGGCGGATTTGTCTATGGATAAGAGTCATCCTGGGTTTATTGTCGCGAAGGAAGATACTCGTCCAACAGCACCGGATCCTAATGCAGAAAAGGAGGCTTCACCTGCAAAGCCTGGCTTGCTCTACGAGGATTTCCATCCCTTCAAGCCACGACAGTTTGAAGGGAGGGAAGGCTTTACGATCTTAAAATACCCGTCTATGAACGCGACTATTGACGAATACTTTTCTTCTATCGAGTCCCAGAAACTAGAATCAAGGTTGACGGAACGAGAGGAGGTCGCGAAGAAGAAACTCAATTCACTGAGACAGGAACATGAAAAGCGCATTGGGGCTCTTGAACAAGCTCAGGATTTACACATTCGGAAGGCGAACGCTATTCAAGACAATGTGTATCGGGTGCAGGAGGCGACGGATGCCGTCAACGGATTGATCGCTCAAGGTATGGACTGGGTGGAAATTGCACGCTTGATTGAGATGGAGCAGAGCAGAGGTAATCCTGTTGCGAGTGTCATCAAGCTGCCGTTGAAACTATACGAAAACACCATCACGCTGCTGCTTAGAGAAGCTGGGGCTGAGGAAGAGGAGGAAGATGAACTGTTCTCGAGCGATGAATCAGAAAATTCCGATGATGAGGACCACGACGAACCAACAACCTCCAAAAGACATTCCGAAAGCTTTACAATAGACATCGATCTCGGGCTTTCTCCATGGGCCAACGCGACCCAATACTACGACCAGAAGAGGGTCGCTGCTGTCAAGGCAGAGAGGACAACACAATCCTCTTCAAAGGCGCTGAAGAGCCACGAAAAGAAAGTGAAAGACGATCTGAAGCGAAACCTGAAGCAGGAAAAGCAGGTCCTACGACCGTCCAGGAATCCTTTCTGGTTCGAAAAATTCCTTTTCTTCATCTCTTCGGAAGGGTATCTCATACTAGGGTAAGTTTATATCACGGAATTCGAAAACCTATACTAACCGATATAGTGGACGCGATTCCATGCAAAGCGAGTTACTCTACCGTCGCCATCTGAGAAAAGGAGATATCTTCGTACACGCCGACCTCGATGGTGCCACACCAATGATCGTCAAGAACAAAGCCGGGGCCCCCAGCTCTTCTATATCGCCAAGTACATTGTCGCAAGCAGGTAATCTGTGTGTTGCCACATCGACTGCATGGGATTCCAAAGCAATCATGTCTGCTTGGTGGGTTGAAGCTAGCCAGGTGAAAAAGACTGCCCAAGGAGGTGATCTTCTTCCCGTTGGTGATTTTCTCGTCAAGGGGGAGAAAAACTTTTTGGCTCCTTCACAGCTTGTTCTTGGCTTTGCTGTAATGTGGCAGGTTAGCAAGGATAATCTCTCGAATCACAAGACTTACATATCCGAAGAAGCTCCAGCTGTGGAGCAATCGAAAAAAGAGCAAATCGTGACGGAAGACGCCAATGTTACAGAGGAACCAGAACGCGCTGAGCCTTCTGATCAAACCAAGGGACAAGAACAAGGAGACGCTTCAGAGTCAGACGATGAGCAAGATAACCGAGATACAACCTCTACAGCAAATCCGTTGCAGCCTGGGTCAACTGGCGTTCAGGAAACCGAGACAAACCGACAAGAGGATGAGGATGATTCCGAATCCGTTGGGGATCCTCACGAAACAGAAGAGCAAACTGAGGCCCAGGATGAGGTAGAAGAGGAAGATCTACCGGGAGATAATCAGTCTACATTGGACGATGTTGCAAGTGTAACCTCGCAAGCCCATGGAAAACGACATCTCTCAGGAAGAGACAAGCGCTTACTCCGAAAAGGGAAGCCTCTTGACACGCCTACTCAAAAATCAGAACAGGCAAGCGGCCGCTCAACGCCGATGACCAACGGAACATCCACCAAAGACACCAAGCCAACGCCTGCTCCTGTTCGCGGCCGCAAGGGAAAGAATAAGAAAGCGGCATCTAAATACGCCGACCAAGACGAAGATGAAAGAGAACTAGCTCTTCGCCTCCTAGGCGCCAGCGGCGCCAAAGCGCAGAAAGCCGCCGCTGACGCCGAAGTAAAAGCGAAACGCGAACAGGAAGCTGAAGAACAGAAGAAGCGCCGCAAGGCTCAACACGAACGCGCTGCCCAGGCAGAGCGCAAGCGCCAGGCTTTATTTGAAGAGGGCGGCGGTGATGACTATGACGAGGAAACCGCCGCTGCTGAAGCTGCGGATCTTGAATGGCTCCCTGCACTGGTTGGGACGCCGAACCCGGAAGACGAGATCCTAGCGGCTATTCCGGTGTGTGCGCCGTGGGCCTCGCTTGGTCGATATAAGTACCGCGTCAAATTGCAGCCAGGCGCAGTGAAGAAGGGCAAGGCTGTTAAGGAGATCCTGGGGCGATGGGTGGCCGAGACTACTACGGGTAAGGTTAAGAAGGAGCACGCTGAGGATGCAGGAATCAGTCGAACTGTTGCAGAGAAACTTCGTGGCCGGGAAGGAGAGCTCCTCAAGGGATGGAAGGATACCGAGATTATCAACACTATCCCGGTGGGCAAAGTACGGATCATGATCGGCCCAGGTGGTGGAGGAGGTGGTGATAAGGCGAAGGGGAAGGGGGGCGGTGGTAACAAAGGAGGCAAGGGTGGAAAGAAGAAATGAGCATATTAAGCTCTGTTCTAGCTGTGAGGTTTAGTCTTGAAGCATTTAATGCGCTATGTAACATTTGGAGTATGCTAAAGTTAGGTATTGGATCCAAATTCCAATAATACGGCCTCAAACAGATATGGATATTAACAAGACAATAAATCCTATTTAGATATATCTTAAGCAATAGCAGGCTCGACAATTTCATTGGGAAATGAAAGTTGTTGTTGTCGTCTAAAACGTCACAACGCCATATGCTTAGTCATGCAACCGACGTCATTGTGAAGATTTTCCAAAAGATCGTCGATAGCTTCAATTTCTCCATGGGACGCCGCATTGTCTTGGCTAGGTAAGTTGTGGATTCAACAAGCATTATAGCAAGTGTCATGCTCATAGCTAGACTAAGAAAGCAGTAAATCGGTCCATCAACTCCCCAGGCGATCCACCTTCGACTGTGACTCATCAGGCGCGCCCTCATATACTTCGTTGGACATCAGTTTCCAGGCAAGCAGTCAATCTGCTCCCTTTCCTGCGACGCCTCGTTGCTCGCGGCTCTCCGCGCAGCTTTACCAGGCCAGCTACAACCACCACAGCCGCCACCATGACGCCCAAAGAAACGACTCAGATCGCCTCGGTCATCCGCTTGAACAAGGAAGGACCAGGAAACCGGTCCCTCGCAGAGTGGTGGGCCAATGAACAGAGTCGCAACACCCCCGAGGCTGTCTCGATCGCCGAAGCTGCCCGACTCCTCCAGACAAGCGATATCCCCGTTGCGTTCCCCACAGAAACAGTGTACGGCCTAGGCGCCGATGCCACACGGAGCGATGCAGTGCAGGGCATATACAGAGCGAAGCAGAGACCATCTGATAACCCGCTGATCGTGCATGTTGATTCGCTGGAAATGCTAGACCGACTACTCAACCCCTCGCGGAATACTTCCCCGGGTGGAACAAAAACAGCCAGAAACTCAATCCCTCCTATCTATGTGCCCTTGATTGAGCGATTCTGGCCGGGTCCTCTTACTATACTTCTTCCGAACCCGTCGGGCTCGTGCCTCGCACCGCAGGTTACGTCAAATCTTACGACTTTTGGCGTTCGCATGCCCTCCTCGCCGCTTGCGCGGTTGTTAATCCATGTTGCGGATCGGCCATTAGCTGCTCCTTCAGCGAATGCGTCAACGAAGCCGTCACCTACAGCGGCGGAGCATGTGCACCACGATCTCCAGGGCCGTATTGAGCTGATCCTCGACGGCGGGCTATGCGGTGTTGGTGTCGAGAGTACAGTCGTAGACGGGCTGTCGAGTCCACCTAGCATTCTACGACCCGGCGGCGTCGCAATCGAAGAACTGCGGTCGTGCCCCGGGTGGGAAGATGTACAACTTGGATACCACGATGGGACGTTCGACGTGAAAGAGGTGCCTCGCGCACCCGGGATGAAATACCGGCACTACTCTCCTAAAGCGCGAGTCGTCTTGTTCGAAGCCGGCTCGGGGGAACAAGCTGTTCTGAAACATGTTAGGCGTGATCTTGAAGATACAGCCGTGGGCGCACATTCCATCGGGATTGTACGGACGCGGTCCTGGAAACGCGGTCTACAGCTATTACCCGAGGACGAGGTAGAGAAGACGCTAAATACTGTCCCGTCCTTGGTGGATGACTTTGCGGAATTCGCCGTCCCCGTTGGGAACAAGACGAAGCAGGTTTTCGATTGTCATCTGGGATCTGATACCAAGGATATTGCGCGGGGACTGTTTGCGGTATTGCGGGCGATGGATGAGAAGGAGGTGGATGTGATTTATGTCGAGGGGGTGTCGGATAGTGAGTATCTGGCTGCAGCTGTGATGAACCGGTTGAGAAAGGCCGCAGGGTCAACCTTCAAGGTGTAATTAGATATCTTGATGTTTTGTCTTGTTATTCTTTGACGGCGCTATATAGACGAGTCTGGTTACGAATCTAATGAATCCCGTTCTAAATAGTTTTGTCCATCTTAGATTATGCCGTGTCTATGCTAGTCACTGTAACCTCTACATCTATATCCACCCTCACTTTCTACTAAACATCACTAAAACACAGACTACCCCTCCAAAAGCACCTTATACTCCTTCACATGAGCATCAATCCTCTCCAACAACTCCTTCTTCCTCTCCTCCCCAATCCAACTCCCCCTGACTCCATTCTCCGCAATAACCCTCCACTCCTCAACACTCAACCCAAACGCCTCCTGCACCTGACAATAACACTCCAAAACATAAGCCCCAAAATACGCCGGATCATCACTATTGATCGAAAACCTCACCCCGGCATCTAAGAACTTCCGAATCGGAACCTCCGCAACAGACGAAACACACTTCAACTGCACATTCGACACCGGACACACCGTCAGCAATACCCCCTCCCTCGCAACCCTCCGCATAAGCTCCTCATCCTCCCCAAGTCGAATCCCATGATCAATCCGCTGCGCACCAATCTCCAGCGCCGTTGCGATGTAGGAACTATCCCCTTCTTCCCCGGCGTGCGCTGTGAGGTTTATCCCCCGTGCTGAAGCAGAGGCGTATATATCCCGGAACATATCCTTCGGGGGGCCGACTTCTGTTGAGGAACATCCAAGTCCGTGGATAACGCCCTCCTTCTTCTCTTCCTCTGATTTATTATTAGAATCAGCGGTGGTGGTGTAGAGATGCCCGGCCTCCAATGCAATCTCATATAACCGTCCCGCAGACTCAACAGACAAATGCTTCAGAAAACACATAATCAACCTCGTACTAATCCCCCATTCCTTCTCAGCCCTTCTACAACCCGCCACATACCCACTAACAATCTCCTCATACTGCACCCCCCTCTCCATATGAACCTGCGGATCAAAGAAAACCTCCGCATGGTGCACACCATCTTCATGCGCGCGTTGGAAATAAGCATACGCGAGTTCTTCAAAGTCCGAGGCATGTTTGAGAACGGTCATTCCTATGAAGTAGAAGCTGAGGAAGTCGTCTAGCGAGGTGAAGTGGCCGTAGCGGGCTGTTAAGGTGGCGATGGAGGCGTAGGCGGGGTTTTTGGTTGGAGAGGGGAGTTGGATGTTATTTTTGGTTGCCAGGTGGAAGATTAGGGTGGGGGTTAGGCAACCTTCTAGGTGGACGTGGTGTTCACATTTTGGGAGGTGGGTGAGGAAGGTGTGCCAGGTGGAGGGGGGGCACATTTTGACTGAAGTGTAGAGGGGGTTGTGCGAGGTAGGGATTGGAGAATTGGTGAGAGAAGGAGGATGGAGATGGAGATGGATATATACTGATAGTATTATGGATTATATCCGCGTTGTCGAAGTTAAGTTCTCCGCATTGATATGCAGAGTATCAAGCTTCCGGGTTCTACAAGGATTAACGGCCGTCCTACCCAATGACTGAGCGGATTGACACGTCGTGAGTCAAGATGTTGAAGATCGTGACTCAAAAAAAAAGACCTGGTATAAAAATTGGTGATAAAACGTGGGTCTGGCTCGGGTTTGTTTCCACAGTTTATCTGCAGCGGAGGATGCCGACGAGATCGAGACGGAGACCGGAGATCCACCACACTCTTTACTTTTTATTCTATGATTTCTATCTCGTATCCTCGCATTGTCTAATAAAGAATCAAGTTATAAACTAGTCACCAGCTGTAACTGAATCAAAGGCCCCTTCTTCATACATGTGATCTTATCATACAGCTTGCTCTCCCCGGTCCAGCCATCACATCCCAAGCACCAAGGAGCCATTCTTCACCATCCGCCACCTTGAAATCATACTGTGACAGAATCTTCGCAACAGTCATAGAGAGTTCCATAAGGGCCAATGATTTGCCAATACAAGCACTAGGTCTGGTGGGGTAAGAAAGAATATCAGCCACGACTAGGACGCTGGTTTCTGAGAAGACCCGCCGGTGGTCCGGTTGTTCTCCGAAGCCTTCTGTTAATGGATTCAGATATGCAAAGATGTCATGTTGTCTTGCTTCTCATGCAGAAGAGTCCTTTATGAGGTGATTCAAAAACTCCAAGTAGCGGTTTCGACCGCGGACCGAGTCTTTGAAGCGTATCTTGTCCAACCTGTCTAGGTATCGATACGGCGCCCACACAAGGACTGCTGCGCGCAGGTTCGCATCCTTAATATCGTTGACAACGCGGCAATTGTCTTCGCGCTCAAGCAGGTTATAGCTGCCGCCGAAGACAAAGTCGCACATGATGTCGAATGTGAGATAGCTGCACCACTCGCACATGTTTACCGGATGGCCCCAGGATGATTACACTGCGTGGTCAGTTCCCAGCTTAGAAGTACGGTCAATACTGGCGCAGAAGCGGGCAATATGCTAGACCAGCTTCGGGATAAATGCTCTGAGGGAGCTGTCATTGAATTCGCGCCCGATGAGCCGCCGACGACGAGAATGTAATTTTTTGTCGGATAGGGTGAGGAGGTTTGCTCTTCCGTTTCCGAGGCCTTGACACATATCGGGTTTGGCGATATTTTGTCCTGAAGAGTAGATATCTTGAGACTATCAGCACATGATTCAACTTCAGATCTAGATATCAAAGTCACCCTTCAATGTGGTGGGGGTTTTCAAAGATGAGGTAATTTGGTCCGTATTGGACAACTGAGCCTGTCCAAATTTACTACCAATCTGCAGTAGTAAAGAAGAACTGCAATATAATACCGTATCCCCGGTAACAGAGCCACATATCGAAATGGAGGTCGCCTTTCCAAGCAGGATATGCTGGTCTTGCAGTGGTCAACTTGGACAAAAGGGGGCCTGGGTATTTTGCGAGTGGGTAAAGGGAGAAGAGATATAGTATGTCGCGTCTTACCTGAGACCTTAGTAGCTTGTTACAGTCTCTCTGGGATTGGAGGTGCACTTACTACGCAGACACCAGCAAGAAACGGGGGATCCTTTTCGCAAGGGGTCCGTCTTTAGTTAGTCATTCTATAGCATCCAGCTGGAAAGACATTTGATATGACAGATGCGAAATCCATATTCGAGATAAGGTAGAACTTTATCTATGCATATGATGTGGAAATCAATATAAAAATAAACAACCGGTACATGGCCCCCTAGTTATAGTTCTGGGTAGATGATGCTGGTGAGGGCGGAGTAATCTGTCGGCTGTGATTGGCTGATTGCAGCCCGCAAACCCGGAACTTCTGAACTTCGGAGTCGAACTTCAACACCACAACTCGTTCATCACCTTCTATCTCATCCTCACTATCGTCCCTCCCCTCCTCTCGCCAGCAATGGCTTCCAAGTTCTTTCCCGCCCTCCCCCGGGCTGGCCGCCAATTGACCCGCCACTTCCCCAAGCCCCAATTCAGACCCTTCTCCGCCGGTCCGCAACGGTTCAGCGACACCCTGAACGTGGTACGTTAAGCACCACGATAACATATTGTCTCTCTTCTGGATTCGCGGAACTGAGATGAGGGCAAATATTGAGCCATTGCTAATCATTAATATGGTCCAGCATCGCAACTCCCCCGAGAACAACCCATCCCTCCCCTTCAAGTTCTCCGAACAGAACAACCAACTCATCGAAGAGATCCTCGCCCGCTACCCCCCTCAATACAAAAAGGCCGCCGTTATGCCCCTGCTGGACCTGGGCCAGCGCCAACACGGCTACACTAGCATCAGCGTCATGAACGAGGTCGCCCGCCGCCTCGAGATGCCCCCAATGCGTGTCTACGAAGTCGCAACCTTCTACACAATGTACAACCGCGATCCGGTCGGCAAATTCTTTGTTCAGCTTTGCACAACGGTACAAATCTAATTTCTGGTAAAGTGGTATAGTAGGTGACTGACATTTGATCGTTTTATTAGACACCATGCCAACTTGGCGGCTGCGGAAGCGACAAGATCGTCAAGGCCATCACAGAACACCTCGGTATCACACCCGGTCACACAACCGAAGACGGCCTCTTCACGTTCATCGAGGTCGAATGTCTGGGTGCCTGCGTCAATGCCCCCATGGTCCAGATCAACGACGACTACTATGAAGATCTCACTCCGGAATCCACCAAGGCCCTTCTCACCGCGCTCAAGGAGTCCGCTACCGTTGCCGCCGGTAGCCAGGTTAAAATCCCTGCCCCGGGACCTCTGGGCGGCAGAGACACCTGCGAGAACAGCGCCGGACTTACCAACCTACAGAGCCCCGTCTGGGACCCCGCGTCGATGATGAGGAAGGACGGAGCCCTAGACGGAGAAGCACAAGCAGCGCAATAAACTCGACAAAGTCATGATTTGGAGCTTGAAGAAAAGAATATAGTAGTTTCCATGTCGGTGTTGATTTATTTATCTCCTTTCCCTCACGTTCCCCTTTTTTCTCCCATCCCGAGCTGGTTGACGGACAAGGCCACCGGATGCTTGTTATGTATGTATAGTATGTTGGTTCTGGTCTTTTCTTGCATGGAAAGAAGGAGACCAGGAGCTTCCATAGAAGGTTTAGTACCCAATGCACTTTTATCCGTTCATACTAATTCCATTTCATACTTGATCCAATTCTGATTTACTGACCACAAAGTCCTATTCTAACTTTGACAAAATTCAAAGTGATGCAACAAAAACAAATTTCCTAATACCCATACACAGTTCCCCCAAATATCCTCTCCAATCAACCTCAAAAGACCCCAAGACCTCAAAAAGCATTATCAACAACCAACTCCGGCCCCTGACAAGTCATCACCTCAGACTCCAACGCCTCCTCCGGCGAAACAAGAACCGCCTTTTCCTCTCCATTTCCATCCCCATTCCTCTCAACAAGAACCTTCCCCCGTCTGTCCTGGAAAATATTCACGTCGATCGTCATCTTCGCAAGGAGATGGTAAACATGCACGTGTCTTGTCTGGCCGTATCGTCGACAGCGGCCGATCGCTTGAATCATGGATGAGTCGTAGTCGTATTGGGTTTGGGTGTGGAGGGGGGAGAGAAAAAGGATGTGGTTTGCGCATTGGAGGTTTCTGATTGAAGATGAGAGAGACCCGGTTAGTTGAGGGGTTAGTGAAAAAAAAAAAAAAGGAGTGCAAAGGGAATACTTACAACCCAGCAGCCATTTCGCTCCCCAGATTCAAAAGCATGACTTTATTCTCACCGAAGCTTGTTTTCTGAAAATTTTCGATCTTCTGGGTCGATTTGCGGTCTGCAGATGAGATAATTGTGTGTTTAATTCCGGCTAGCTGGAGGGCCTTGGATGCGATTTCCGTTAGATCCGGGAATTGGATGAAGAGGAGGGCGCGCTCGTTGAATGGGATTTTATTGCGGAGGATGTCAACAAGCGCATCAAGCTTCGTGCCTCCGTATAGAGAGCTTTTGTCACTAGAGTCGGTTGGGGTATCAGCTCCGAGGGTCAAGGCATTGATGATATTGAATCTCTTCCCGGACCCTCGACAGCCTTCGACGGGGCATTCTTCTTTCTCGCGGGTCTGAGGGATGCAGTTTGAGCAGAGTACGTGGCCACATGAGCCTAGGATGTTTGTCGTTGCGAGGAGAGGTGGCTGGCTTTGGCAGTTGTGGCAGGGGGGTATCTTGTCGTCGTCGGAAGCCATGGTTTGGATCTGTCGGATGGTTTTGAGGAAGCGGAGGGCTCGTTCGCGCAGGACCCATTCGACGATGAGGTTGCGGATTGTGGTTGTGACGTCTCGGAGGATGGGTTCGAATTCGTGTAGCCTGGCTGGCTTGGTTGGGAGGAGGGGTGTTGTGTCTTTTGTTTTGGTGGTGCGCTTGCTGGATTTCTCGGCTTCTCCATCAGCTTCGTCTTCGTCGTCGTCCTCGTTCTCGCCTGGGGTGTTGGAATTGGGAGCGAAGAAAGTCTTCCAGTCGTCGTCCTTGGAAGTGAGAACTGCGGTCTTGAGAAGAGGATAAACCTCGACAGTCACTGTCATATCACCAAAATCGTGCCGGATCACACTTTCGACAAACTTGTCAAATATCTCATGGTGCGCATCACACGCGCAGTAAACCCAAGCAGCGAGCTTGAGCTTATCATTCAGGTCGTCCTTCAATTGTGCAAGCTGCTCTTCCCGATTCGCGATGAGAGACTCACAAGTAGCAGCTTCCGGTCTCCCATCGTCATTCCATCGTCCCTGAAGCGCAAGAGACGTACAGCGCTTGAGAAGAGCCTCTTCAGCCGTCGAACTACTTCCAATGATCTCATCAATCCGGTCAGCCTGATCACTGCTGAATCGTCCTCGGCCTCCGCTCCGACGAAGCTGTCGGTTGTATGTCATCAGTTGCTTGTACAGCTCCAGGTAGATCGCCTTCTCGGCAGGTGACTGCTGGACGAGGACGATATGCTCCGTGGAAGGGATCTCGTCAATCTCAGCGACGTTCCTCCGCGCAAAGCGGTCCAGGAATGTCTGGGCGAGTTCATGTCGACGCCAGTGCCATGCTTCACTCCGGGGGGCCTGGAAGGACTGGAAGGTCTCTGCATCGGACCGCTGGCTGTGGAGCACTCTGAATCTTTTATCCTGGGAGTGTATGTCGCCGTCGTCGTCGATGCCGAGATGCACGCCCAGGAAGGGGGCTATGGTGTTCACGTCTGCAAAGTCGTTTAGCGGCGGTGTTCCTGAGAGAACCCATTTGGAACGGGCTTGCAGGGCGAGTAGTGGGGCGAGTCTGCCGGTGTTTGCGTATGTGAATTCATCGATGACGAGGCGGTTGAATTCGAAGGCGTGGAAGAGGGGCGTTGTCATGGTCTCCCAGTCCTGTATCTTTTTGTTCCTGGGGATATTGAAGGCTCCGCTCTCTCTCGTGTTTTTGGCGCGCTTGCCTTGTCCCTTGGCTTTGGTTGATTTCGTTTCTGTAAAAGAGTCCTCGTGCTCTGCGTCTTCCTGCTCGTCCGATTTTTCTTCCTTTATCCCAAACGGGTTTGGCGGTACAAGCTCCAGGAGTTGATCTACCCTGGCTCGAAGGATCTCCAGATCTTCCTCATCGCTTAACTCAGAGGCCTCATCATCTGATATTTCCGCATATGACACGCCATTGGCATTGGACGCTTTATCTCGGTTGGCCAGCTCATACTGTTTTCCTCGCAGTCGTTTCGACGGAACATACGTATAGTTCTCGTCATCTTTGGCCTTGCCAAGTTTGGCGCGCAGAGAGTCCACGAAGGCACTTTGACCTTGTTCTACAAGAACCCGAACCCGCTCCCTCATTGATTCATGCGCATCCTGAAACCAGTCGTCGAAATGCCGGCCTGCCTTTTCTGGGACAGAAGCGGTGCCGGTGAACTCTTCCATCCGCTGGTAGTAAGCCTGGGTGTTGAATACAGCCGAGGAGACCAGGATAATGTCGCAGTTCCTGATGCCCCGGACACTGGTCTTTGCTAGTGCCGCTACCGAGGGGAATGCGAGGACCGAGTATCTATCTCCGAGGAACTTGGTGATTTCTGATTGCCATTGCCGAAGCATTATCCACGGGACGACGATAAGAGTGGCTCTGCTTGGGATGTATTTGTCTTTGTTCAAGGAACAGGTCAAATCGACTTTGGATTTTCCAGACTGTGTGTCGATTAGTCCTAGGACAATAGCGGTTTTGCCGTACCCAACGTTGTCAGCCAGGATGCCTCCTCGGACAGTCTTGAATACCGAGACTCTACCCTCCGCACGCCACATCAGCGAGGTTAGGAGTACCTCCTCGGTTTCTTCCTCAACAAATGGCTCCGTATCCTCATCCTCCTGTTTTATCATCCATGACAGAGACCGCAGCTGCTCCGGCCGCAGGTTCAAGAGAAACCCCGGTGGCTGCGAATATTGATCGTCATCCCTATTACTTCTCAAAAAAAATTCCGGAAATACCGAATTCTTCACATCGTATGAATTCGGTACAAGCCGCCAATGAAGTATAGCACTGTCCACTGTATCCGGACCAACAAGTCTCTGATAAGCCTGGTGCAACAGTGTCTGGAGATTAAGCGTAACGCGAAGCTCCCCAAGACCCTGTTCGTCAGTGCGGCGGAATATCAAGAAAGGCGATGGCCGGGCCTTGACCTGTCGTTCATAAAGCGCTGCATCATAGGGGTCGTCGTATGCCTTGATCCAACCTCTTCTATCGTGGCCCCATAGGATTTGTGGCTTTAAAGGCACGCAGACGGTGCATCTTGAGTTGGCTCTAGTCTGGACGGCCGCATTCCACGATCCAAAGTTGGAATGTCTAGCGGCTTTCTGGAGTAGCCATGCGTATTCACGCACGAGATGGGGGGAGTCTATAGGATTCTCGACCTCCCACTCGGTCGTACCGCTTGGCGAGTTGATAACCGCCGCCGCCATTGTCACATATAGTAAGGTCATGTTGGCATCATGACATCCAGAATTACTAATAGAGACCGATACCCTAGGATCCAAACTACGGCACCTAATCGGAGACCCGGCATCTCCAATATAAGCCCTCAGCGAGGCAGTTTGAATGGCAGTCCACTTCCGGTAGAAAACAGCCGTACGCTCGGCCTTCTCGGTAGCCCTCGAGGAGCGCCAGCGATGAGATACCTCAGCAACAGTCAAACGCGCGTCATATCCAGGATTGCGTCGATGCTCCAAAGAAAAGACAAACGGGTCGTTCTTGGGCTCTCCTAGCTTTGTCGGGTCGAAGAAGAGATACACCGTAGAGGTTCCATCTATAGTAGCTGTTCTCCTATGCAGACACGCGTTCGCTGTACCACAGTCTTGCAGCAGTTCATATGTACCCCGTATATCGATTCCTAGATCCTTCACCTCTTCATCTGTACTCTGGACGGTGATATGGGTCCAAACAGTCGAGTTCTTGTATCCATCGAGTTCCAAGCCGCATTTCGCTTCATATGATTGAACCTGGCTTCCGCTTCCAAAGATTTCCAATGAGCATCTTGAACTCAGTGGTGCGCAGATCTCCCAAGTCCCTTCAAAAATACATTTCAATTGAGGCACAACCATGCGGGCAATCGGTTTCGAGAGGATCTCGCGCATTAGACAAACAGCAGGATCAGTCTCCCGCGGCTTTGCAAAGAACAACCAAGTCATACTCCCATCTTCAATAACAAGCTTCAAGAAGGAATATTTCCCGTCATAGAGAATAGTCCAAGATTCACTCCGTTTCGCGTCCAAAAACCGCAGCTCGTCGCCAATTGCTTCGGAGACGGTATTCAAAAATTCGGTCCAGATCTCGGGGGAACATTGACTTGTGCTTGTGCTGAGGTCACACTGTAACTCTTTGTAACTCTCACGAGATATACCACTTATCACCAGTCTAGCTGGCAAGATGCGGTGAAGCTCGCTGACGAAATCCGATGGCTCGGAGCGTACCAAGTCAGTCCAGCGCTCGTAGGCGTGTGATGGGTTCCCAGCGCACTCAGAGCAAGCTGTGTGTGAGCACAATGCACATCTCAAGATAGATGCTCTAATTGAACTCTGTCGTTCGCACAGACAGTACCTTGCGCTCCTTGTAGCCAATACTCGGAGCATTGGAGTATTCAAAACAATCCCCGTGTCTAGATACATGCTACTCGGAACCAGATTATCCTCGGTCCGGGGGGTGATGAGCTCCTTGCGTTTGGGGAGGCGTGGTATCGGAGCTGGTAGGGTGTTATTATCATCATTACCTGCGTCAAGGACTTTATAGCCAACGATTAGGGCAGAAAGAATTGCGGCCCCGACGATGGTAGAGCTCATGGCGTTGCCGGCGAGGTCTTGCAGTTCGCGCTGCGACTCTTGCGTTAGAAGGAGTCTGTCTAGTGGTAAGCCTTGCAGAGCGAGTGACTCGAGACCACATAGAGGTCCGCCTCTGGTTGTGATGTATGGAATTCCACAAGGCGTGATACATCCGACGATTCCGTATGCGCGACAATCGATCTCCCGGTCAATTCCCTGTGACAGTTCAAGACATCTCCTATAAGATAAACCAGTCAGTCAATACCTTCAAAAATGAGGGCGAATGGGATCAATACTCCTTATAATTCATGTCATACCCATCCACCAACTTCCTGAGGAAATTCACATCAATCGTATCCCAAACCCTCTCCGGCAACGCCCTCACCCAAGCCCGCCACGCAAAGTCCGGCATCCGACATGTCCCATCATCCTGAGACTTACTGATCGGCCGACGATGTCCCAGTCCCTGATTCAGCCGATAACTCTGATGCCGCACTTGATACCGATCCCAGTTCACCGTCCGAGACGAGCCCCCAGCCGCTGAAGAGATAATCCTCGCGGCCATATCCCTCTCAATCATCTCAAGTCGTCTATCTTCTGCATTTAGCAGGAACATCCCAGCTGGCGAACTCGCGGGACGCTTGAATTGACTTAGGGCTTCCGTCCACGCCTTCGTAACTTCTTCCCCCTCCAATCCAACAGAATCCACAACCCGCTTATCAACGCAGAACATATACCCGCGCTCTCTCGTCTGCGGGAGATAATATGCCTTCGTATCAACATCCGCGTGGACGGCGATATAGTCAATCTCATTCCAGTGCTGCGCGATCTTCTTCCAGGGTGCTGTTTTGACGTTCTCCAGGATCACGAGACGGGGTCTGTATGTCATGGCATGCCGAATGATCCCCCAGAACGTACCGCCCGATTCACCCTTCTCGTCGAGGGTTTTGCGGTGGTTGTTCATGGCTGAGAAGTCGACGCACGAGAAGCCGGCAATTAGGATGTCGGTGTTTTTGGGGATTTTTGAGAGGGAGCCGTAGGCTGTTTGGCTATTTGGAGGTTAGTTTGGTTTAGGCAATTAACAAGTGTAAGAAGGAGGAGGACATACGCAACTCTATTCTTGAGCTCAGCGACATCTCGGAAAATGAATCGAGGGTGGAAATTTCGCTCGATGTAGGCTTGTTTGAAAGGGACGATTTCGGCGCTGAAGAGGTGTTTGAAGTTGAGGTCTCGGTTGAAGTATTTCTGTAGATCTATAGCCACCATACATGTATTAATAAAAACGAGTCTCAGATATATGTATAGATAGACAGATAGATAGATAGGTAGGAAGCAACTCACTCTCCCTAACCATCTCCAACGCCAACAACGGACTCTCAGTCCCCGAGCAAACCGTAACGACACGGAGCTGTCTCGAGCCAAGATGAGAGAGGACGGCGTCGAGGTTTAGTTCAATTGCTCGGTTTGTAAGGGATTTGTATATATCAGTGAGTTTGTAGAGGGGTGGGAGGGATAGAGCGAGTTGGGTTCGGGGTCTTCTAGGGCCTGAGTAGGGCTGGGAGCGGACAATTTCGGGGATCTCATTGTCGACATTGAGGTCCCTGTGTTCAGGTTGAACGTCACTTGAGTCTTCATTGGTGTTGACGTTGGTTGAGACGTTTTGGGGGTTGGGCTTGAAGTAGGGTTGGCGGGGAGTTCGAGTCTTTTTAGGCCTTTTGGTCACATTTGGGAGACTGGGGCTGTTGATCTCCAGGACTTCTGGCTTAAACTGGGCGACATTATCATTTGAAGCTGGGGTGGTGGCTTCTGCGATATTAGGCGTAGGTTGGGATTGGGCTTCGGGAGAAGTTTCTTTGGGTCTTTTGGAGGCGCTTGGGAGATCTTCATTGCCAATTCCAGTTTCGAAATCTTTTGGTCCAGTATTAGTCTCATCCTCATTCTCAGGTGGACTAGGTATGATGCATCCATCCTGTGGCTTGTGGTAGATACTCCGTTTGCTTCGTGTAGAGGCGACGGTGAGGGTTAGGGTGGGGATAACAGAGGCAGAAGTCCGTCTGGCTCTTTTAGGGGCACTTGGAATATCTTCATTGTCAATTACAGGGTCCTTGGGCTCATATTGAGTCTCATCCTTGTCTGAAGAAGGATCTATGATTGAAGCATCGTGAGACTTGGGCTGGTGGATAGACCGTCTGGTTCGTGTTGAGGCGAGGGTGAGGATTGGAAGTGAAAGGGGACGCTTCCTTTTGGCTGGCATGGCTTATGTACTTAGAAGGAATGATTAAGCCAGGTTCTTAATTCATATAAGCAGATACATCTGCATTATGAAAGATGGTGAAGTTGTAAGGATAGGGCACGGTGTGGTCACGTGGAGGAAGGGAGGATAGAAGATGGGCAGGAGGGAAGAACCAAAAAGAGGGGCAGACAAAAGGAAATAAAAGATGGGAAAAGAAAACTCTTCCTGCGAGTGAATGCTGGACTGATGTTATTGGAAGAAGTTGTGTTGCTGAGAGTCTTGTTAACATTCACTGAAACTTGCTCATGTTGGACACATAACACAAGACTGTGCCTTTGTGATCAAGAACAGCTTACCTCAGAGAAACTCATTCTAACTGCTACTAGAACATTCATTATCAATGATAGATACTATCCAAAAAATATACAAAAGTTCAAGAAAGCATGATTTATTAATCCAACCCATTCCCAGAGTCTACAGGGCTCGGAGTCTCCCTCCATTTTATATCCACTGTCAAGTCGTCAAGAGCAGGACTCAGCGATTGCATCAACGGGCTTAAGAGTCGACCGTCACGGAGTGCCTCGTAGATAACGGAAATCCACGACCCGATGGTCTTCTTGGAACGACCGTTCAAAGTCTCATTATCGACGGTGGGGTGCTCAACGAAGCCCTGGTGAAAAGGGACCCCGAGTTCTCGCCGTACCGTTTCGTATAGAATTTTAGATCCCTCCCCAAGCAGGTTTGTGGTGTTTTGGTTCACGAAAAATGCATCCGCGGTCTCTTGGTATACCTTGTTCAATGCATCACGCGCCTGGGTTTTCCACATATCCAAATCTCCAAGGCTAGGCCCTTGGTGGCACTTTAGGGTGTTTAGAAGAACTGAAAGGGCATTCTCAATTACCGTATTGACCCGATCGGAGGCGCCGAGGCGGTTAGTCGTCGACCAAGCCTCTGTGAGGTACTGGCAGAGAGAGTCACTCAAATTTGAAAGCTCCGACTCAGGTAGATAAGGAGAGAATACGCTCGATGTGACTCTGTGAATCTTAGGCTTCGCATGCTCCAAGAAGGCTAAATGAAGCGCACGCAGGTCCAATGCCTGACAAGCAATATACAGGTCACAGGCACACATAAGGGATAGGATCTCCACGGCTTGCATGCTATATCGTGTAGAGACCAAGGCCATTGAGTTGATAGCTTGGTTGCGCATTTCCGCCGATTGAACGTGTGAGCTCACTGGGTTCGATAGATAGCCTAGCTCTGCCATATACGAAGCCATGCTGATATCTACACCCTTCATGGTGAACGACAGGCTTGGGTCGTCAGCAACAAGGTTGGTAGGGAGACCATTATTTAGGCTGGGATCAATCATCTCGGTTGCTTGGGAGAAGACAAGTCTGCCGAACATCTGCAGGCATAATCTTGTCTTTTCCATGGCAGAGGTGACTGAAACTGCCTGGAAATTGCCGCCGGAGAAGACGCTATTGGTCTTCACATCAACGAGCGGATTGTCACAGGTAGAATTAAGTTCGACAGTTACTTGTCGATGAGCGAGAAGGAGATCTTCCAATTGAGGCCCAACCCACTGCGGTACACAACGTAGGGCATAGCGGTCTTGGATCAACCCCGGGCGGTCTTGAGCCTTTTGGGCATTGAGGCCTTGTGCCAGCTTCGATCCCCGAAGGAAGGAAAGCAGGTTGTTCGCACACTCGATCTGTCCATCGTGAGGTCGAACAGCGGAGATGAAAGGGTGGAAGCTCTCTGCAGTACCCATGAGGGCCTCAAGCCCCATAGCAGAGAGCGCTTGTACGAGCACAGACAGTTGATGGGTCTCGTACAGGACCAAGCTAGCGACTGCAGCTGATGTTGAGGTCCCATTAATTAGACCTAATCCTTCTTTCGGACCTAGTTTCTGGGCCTGAATACCGGCATATCGCAATCCTTCGCTAGACTTCATAATCCGAGACTCGTCAGGACCCTGGACCTGAACATACACGTCCGGATTTCCTTCAATGGTTCCGGCAATGTAGGACAACGGCATCAGATCTCCGGAAGCAGATATTGAACCTCTCAGGGGAACAATGGGGGTGATTTGATGTTGTAACAGCTGAACCATCGTTTCAAGCACGGGGAGCTTCACGGCGGAGTGCCCGCGAAGGTTCGAGTTGCAGCGGACTACCATTGTACCTCGTACCCATTGAGCCGGCATAGCGTGTGAACCAATCTGTGATTCCTCATTGTTTTTCTTATCCGACTCTAACAGGACACCAGCCTGGGTCAGCTGGAGTAACGCGGACTGCAGTGCGACCACCTTGTCTGTTCTCGAGTCTGCACTCCCACCAAACCCAGTGTTGACTCCTATAGTTGGGTAAATATACCGTAGGTACTGTAGTAACTGGCGAATTGGAGAAACTAACCGTACACACTACAGCCATTGTCGAGATGGTCCTTCAAAATTCGTATACTAGCGTCGATTCTCGCAATGACCACCGGGTCTTTGGTAATCTTGGGTATGCAATTATGACTGTGGCCATAAGTACGATGCAGGCAGGTACTTTGGGGGGGACGGGAGAACGGATGTACGAACCGTGCCACCGCTACCACGCTGGGAACATCAAGTTTTGTGCCGTCGATCTCGACTTCTCCATTTCTGACCAATGCTTGCAGTCGATGCCATGTTCGGAGCGTAGTGTGAAGATGTGTTTGGGATGTTGCAGCCTTCATCTCTCGATACTCTCTGGTCAACATTCCGTAGTCTGTTGCACATCCATGCATCCAACCTTGCAGTCCGGATATAAATAGTAACAAAAAAGGAAAAGCATCAACGGTCAACCGTCCCGCTGAAGCACAACAGCGATCATATTTATATTCGAGACGATACCTAAACCCTAGCGTCCAGATCTTCCTCGTATCTTCCAAGTGGAGCCCACAAGGATCGAGAAAGTCTGTAGAAAAAGCAACGGTTGAAAAAAAAAAAGCAAGGTCCGGACTGGTCTCTCAGTCTCGGCGTCTCCAAATCCAAGAATCTGGGAACTGATCTTCCATCGACAAGGGACCTAATTCGGTGAATTGAACGGTAGCACGATGATCCTTCACCGGTCATCACTGCTCAACATCACTCAGCTCAACCTTCCCCTCTTCTTCGGCCCGTTTTCCATTTGACTGCGGATGATCCCGGCTGCTTGGGTTTAAGTGACAGGGGTGGTAAAGCTGGGGCTGTGCCGTGTGAAAAACCTAGGACAAATGATCGGGATTTTCCGTTCTGCTGCTGCAGGGGACTCAGCAATTAGGCTATGACCACTGACCAGGGTAGGTAGGGTGTGCGGAGTACGGGGTAGAGATCCTGGTGATAAAAGGGGAAGGAGAGAGAAAGCATGCCCATCAAAATGAACGAATGAATGGATGGATTGTTGACCCGAGGGATCGATCGATGGTAGCGAAGAAGAGATTGATCATTGAGGTAAAAAAGAGTGATTATCTTTGGAGGATCGCCAGCGGACGGGCCGAATGATGGATGCTAATCAAACTTCAAAGGTTGTATGTTCAGTCTAAGATTTAGTCTTCAAATAGTCTCTGAGCCGGGCGGGAAGTTAAATAAATTACTGCGGAATGGCTGTCCAGTGTCCTGGAGGAGAATCCGCCGTCCTACAGGCACAGTAGGTATAATGCGCGGGCTAAGAAAAAGGAAGCAAGGAAAAGAAACTTGGACAATGGAAACAAAGGGAAAATAAGTGCATGCAGCTGAATTGATGCCTATATCACATTGGCCACTTAGATAAAGAAAATAAATGTATGGCTCTCAGTATATGCACCTAAGTCCAAGCATCCAGTGAGGACCAGACCATGGCGGCGGGATTATCCATGATGCATATGCAAAGGCTCAAGGATTGCATATGAGATAGAAGATCATAGATGCTGAAATACCGGCGCTTCAACGCCGTACTTTTGTTTCCTGATTGTCTTGGTGCCTATGGTGGGCGCTTTCCAACCCCCGAACAACGCCAACTTCCAAAAGATGCTAGTGAAAAATATGAATTGTCGTTTTTCCCCTGGTAAGAATAGATAAGAAGACGGAAAACATCAAGAAAGGCATGAGAGATCTGTTAACTTTCAGGTATCATCCAAGGCAAATCGTAAAAGACCCCTCAACGAACCGCATGCGCCATGAATCCGGAACCGTTGACACTACCATGTATACAAAGAAAATGACACCACCTGATCATATCAAAACAAACTACCGCATCCCACCCTGCATTAGCTGTTGCCGCAGCAGCATAATCTGGCTGCGTTCCATAGGGGGTAGAGCGTCAATGGCCGCTTGAGGCATAGTAAGGACTTGCTGCAGCAGCTCGTCTTGTCCGGGAATCTGCTGCTGTTGTGGCGGCTGGGGCGGCGGTTGGGGAGCGAATGGTGTACTGACCATCGGCGGCGTTGACACTTGCCCCGGGACAGCGGCGAAGGGTTGGAACGCCTGTGCAGCTGGAGGAGCAGAAGGAGGTGGTGCTGTGGGCTGCGCAGCTTGCTCCACCACGGCTCCTAGTGTGTTGTAATCGACAAGGTTCAAGAGCAGCAGTCCTTGAAAAATAGCGTATGCAAGCTGAGGAGCTTGTCGCAGGAGTTCTGCGGCACGTGTGGGATCCGTCATGGACAATGACTTCATCTGCTGGAGTACGTCGAGGAGCTGGTTTGGAGGAAGAGCGGAGAGGGTCTGCGAGATAGCGTTCGGACAATCCAGATGCGGGGGTAACTCAATGCCTGGTGGGAGGGGTGGAAGAGGGGCAGATAGTTGCGGACCTCCTGATTGCGCATCCTGGCCGGGAAGTTGAGGTGGCTGTGAGTAGTCTTCGGGCACGGAGTCCTTCTCGTTGTTGTGAGGCCAGTCCACACGAATTTTGCGGCCCATGATCTCGTAGTCGTTCAGATTGCGGACCGCAGAGGCGGCGGCGTCAGCATCGGCGAAATCGGCAAATCCATACCCTTTCGGTTTTCCTGTTTCAGGGTTCATCATCAGGCGGAATTTTGTCACAGTGCCGGCGGAACTAAGGATGTCTTTGACCTGTTCCTCAGTGAGGTCTAATCGTGGGCCGTTAGCGTTTTTCGAGAGAAACAAGCAGAGCGCAAAGGACTGGAAGCATACTGTAAGGTATATTCCCGAGGAAAACACTCTTCCCAGCTCTGTCTGGACCCATCTTGCAAGCTTGTCAAACCGAATACAAGCTGCGACAAAGTACGATAGATTCAAGGTGTCAACGTAGAGTCGAAATAGAGGGACAGCTCGGGGAAATGGGAGATGATCTGGGAGAAGAAGCAAAGTAATTTCAGTTTTTAGATAAATCTGCTTTCTAACCACTCAACAATTCACTCCTTTTCTGAAGCTCCTCGAGATTGAGAAATGCAAGCATTGACTGGTTGGTGACGGACAGTCTGAGAGAGCTTGCCAAGGCGGTGTCCGAATCTGGAGAATTGCCGGAAGTTGACGAACCTCAAAGGGCTTCATCCGACCTTGTCATCCAGACACCAACCTCAGTTTTCACAACAACTATCATGTCTCGGATGCCTAAAGACCAGTGGGAGCGACTCCAGCTCATCTTGCAGAAGCGGAACCAGTATGGAGGCTTTGGTTCTGGCGGAGGTGGCCGCGGAGGGATGGGAGCGTCCGCAGCTTTGCTTGTGCTAGGTATTGGAGGATGGGCTTTGTCAAACTCACTCTTCAACGGTGAGATCTTCTTATACTCAGCAGGGATGCTTTATTACGGACAAACTTGCTGACTATTGACTATAGTCGATGGTGGTCATCGCGCAATCAAATACTCTCGTGTAGGTGGTGTCAAGAAGGAAATCTACCCTGAAGGTAAGCGCTGGGTTTCCTGGATTGTTATAGCTATCATCAGACTCTAACTATACTCTTCAATCAAGGAACTCACTTCAGAATTCCCTGGGTCGAAACACCAATCATCTACGATGTCCGAGCGAAGCCGAGGAGCATTCCTTCCCTGACTGGTACCAAAGATTTACAAATGGTGAACATTACCTGCCGTGTGCTGTCAAGGCCCCGTGTAGATGCTCTTCCTCAGATTTATCGAACCCTCGGTTCGGATTTCGATGAGCGCGTGCTTCCCTCTATCGTGAACGAGGTCCTGAAGAGTGTGGTTGCCCAGTTCAACGCCAGTCAGCTGATCACCCAGCGAGAGAACGTCGCGAGGTTGGTTCGGGATAATCTCGCTCGTCGCGCTGCCCGGTTCAATATTGCTCTAGATGATGTGTCGCTTACGGTAAGACCAATTTTCATTTGACCCTCCTACACATTTTACGTACTAACATTTTCCTCGCTTTAGCATCTGACCTTCTCTCCCGAGTTCACCGCAGCCGTCGAGGCCAAGCAAGTCGCTCAACAAGAAGCTCAGCGGGCAGCCTTCGTGGTCGACAAGGCCCGTCAAGAGAAGCAAGCGTTCATCGTCCGCGCTCAGGGTGAGGCCCGATCAGCCGAGCTTATCGGAGATGCGATCAAGAAGAGCAAGAGTTACATCGAGCTTCGACAGATCGAGAACGCCAGACACATTGCTCAAGTTCTGCAGGAGAACGGCGGCAGGAACAAGCTCTACCTGGATTCCGAGGGTCTCGGCCTGAACGTCAACGCGAATTCGGGCATTGAAAAGAGATAAGAATAAACTTGCCAGGGGTCCGGAAGGTCGCCATAACCCGGTGGCGTTCTATATTGTCTCGTTCCACGTAAGGTCGTCGTTCTTCGAAGCGGACCAGGGTGTGGAATGCATCATCTGTACAAATAGTTATTTAGGATTATCACAGCAACCAGGCGAATTGTGTCTCTTCTCTATCATAATACAATTATTCATTCAAGGTCGTATCGGAGGCTTTAAGCTTACGTATGATATATCATTAAGTATAGCTAGATTTACTGAATACTGTAGAATCTGTGGATGCGGGGACGAAAGCGGCGGGCGCAAATTTTATATTCCAGGCGGGGAAATATTTCTCAACTCTGTGCTGCACCACATCCCATCAACCAGCACAATAGCTGTCATAACTGCTTTCCATTTTGTCCTTCAGGAGCACCGATAAGTAAGTACCGTCAATGGCTATTGCGCAACGTCTATATATCATGACATTGCTAGCTTCTTTATCATCTCCTTCCCAGAAACAATAATTTCAAAGGCGCATTGATAGCTAACACTTTCAATCCACCAGAACCAGACATGGCAGACCCAGTAACAGACCTAGAAATCGACGTGGACCTTGACATCCAAGAAATCCTCCTCGCCGCCTCTCAGCATGACACCCCAAAACTCCGACAGCTCATCCGTTCCAACGTAACGTCTGGGAATCCCGCCAATGTCAAAGACCCGGAAACCGGTTACTCCCCGCTACATGCGGCCATTGCAGCTTGCGAGCCGGATGACGATGAACATGTGAAGAAAGGCGAGCCTAATGGCGTGCAAACGAATGGAGAGCCGCAGCAGCATACCAGCGAGCAAGAGAGCACCATCCAGTCGGCTGTGCTAACTGTCAAGTTTCTTCTGCAGGAGGGCGCGATTTGGAATGATTTGGATTTGAACGATGAGACACCTGGATGTATTGCGAGACGACTGGGGTTGACAGAGCTGTATGAAATGGCTGTGGATGCCGGCGTGAGGGCGGAGCTTTTGTTGAACAGGCTAGAAGGCTATGAACAGCTGTCAGACGAGGAGATAGAAGATGAAGACGAAAAACAAGAGCAGCAGGAAGTTGGCGATGCTCCAGGCGCAACCGAAGAAGAACCCATTCCTCAATTAGTCGATGCTGCAACCGCCACGACAGCACCAACAGGGGACGCAAACCCTAACGTCACTAACTCACGTTACCTGACTTCAGACTTGACCTTCCAACAAGATCGACTGCTTGATCAGGATCAGAACGGTGTCATGATGGCCTGGGAGTCGGAGATCATGGCCAAATCCGCGAAACAACTCCTCCCGACATCCGGCCTCCGCGTGTTGAATGTCGGACACGGAATGGGAATTGTCGATGGATTCTTCCAAGAGCAATCGCCATCATCACATCACATCATTGAAGCCCACCCCGGCGTCGTGGCCGAGATGAAGCGGAAAGGATGGCACGAGAAACCGGGTGTTCAGATCCACGAGGGCAGGTGGCAGGATATCCTCCCTAACCTGGTAACACAGGGCGAGATGTTCGACGCCATCTACTACGACACGTTTGCCGAGTCCTACGCCGATTTCCGAGAATTCTTCACAGAGCAGGTGATCGGGTTGCTGGAGCAGGAGGGGAAATGGAGTTTCTTCAATGGCATGGGTGCCGATCGACAGATCAGCTATGATGTCTACCAGAAGGTGGTGGAGATAGACATCTTTGAGGCAGGATTTGATGTTGAGTGGGAGGCAATTACGGTGCCGACGCTGGAGGGAGAATGGAATGGAGTCCGCCGGCCTTACTGGAGGATAGACGAGTATCGACTTCCCCTTTGTAAGTATATGGATTGAGTGACTGAATAGATATAATACAATCCAAAATTGCGGGTTAAAATCAATATAAGAATAATGAGACGCGCCAAAAGGTCACCCTTCATCCTTGGGTCAGGTCATCCTCCCCTATATCGATCTGACACTTTCTCTGATAGACTATCTAGTCATAGAATCTGTTGGATACGATAACTACGCCGGCGCTCGCAAGCCATTGCGCGTCTCCTGGCCGTGCGGTGCCCAGCGTTCAACCTATTACCTTTCTCTGCCGTACCGGTATAGCTTCCCACTCCTGGCCGTTTCAGCAGTCCTGCACTGGCTCGTCTCGCAGAGTCTGTTCTTTGTTGAAATTGTTCCGTTCGATATAAACGGTATGATGCAATCCGGTGACGAGGTTGTTATCTGCGGCTACTCTCTTGTTGCTATTATCTTCGCGATCATCGTGGGTGGTTCGCTGCCTCTTGTCTCAATGCTGCTGGGGCTACGGCACTTCAGATCCGCCATGCCGCTGGCGGCGCAGTGCAGTGCAGCAATTAGCGCGGCGTGCCATCCCTCGACGCTAAGTGTAGACATCGAGTTCAGCCACGCCCTGAAAGCGGTCCAGTGGGGCGAGCTTCCTGGGGTTTCTGAGTCTCCTAATCCATTAACGTTCTCGAACCGGATTAGTGAGGATATAGATACGAGTCGGAGTGGGAGGGATGGCCAGCGACGTGCTTTGCCGGTGACGAGTACAGGTCTTGATGGGATGACGGGCTCTGCTGCTGTGCAATCTCGGTTCTATCATTGTTCTTTTACCTCAGGAGGTTTATGAGCCGAGTCGGACGGCTTTATATATATGATGCGATCAACGATCAATGATTCATGATTATCTAGAGGTTTTGCGCCGTTGAATACTTGAACATCCCTTGAAACCATCCTATAAAATGAGCGTCTTATATAGTAAGCTGCCGACAAACACAGAGGCCTCGACGCCAACATCGTTGTGACAGCCGTGCCCAGCATCACGAACCATTTCCACACGGTTGCCGACATAGGATGGTAGTCGTCAGCCTTTCGACTCTGCACCTGCGCCTTCCAGTTCGGGTTCGCGAAGCTGTACACCTTCCTCTCAATCAAGGTCGCCTTTGTGGCGAGCAATGTGATCTTTCTTGTCAGCTTGTTACTCTGTGCCACGGCCGCTTCATTACCCATGTTCATTTTCGGGAGAGCAGTCACCAGTCTGGGGTTCGCCGGTGAGCTGGCTGGCTGTTTTGCGGTCACCGTGCAGATTCTACCGCTCAACCAGCAGCCCGTGTTTGTGCTCTTGATAACATGTGTGGAATCGCTTGCCATCATTGCGGCGCCTATTATAGGGGGTGCATTAACGCAGTTGTTGGGGTGGAGATGGTGCTTTTAGTACCCTCCTCTCGGCACAGACAGCACCAACATGGCTTGACACTGACTGCTTTGTAGGATCAACCTTCCTATTGGCACTGTATCACTGGCGGCCATGCTGTTCCTCTTCTCAGATCCAGAAGCCACCCAAGAGCACGACCTGACACTGACTCAGAAGATCAGAGAGCTTGACCTTGTCAGTAACTGTCTCTTTATCCCATCCCTAACTGCGCTCTTCATCGCGCTATCTTGGGCGGGCACAAAATACTCCTGGTCCGATAGGAAAGTGATTGGATTGTTTATTGTATTTGCTGTGCTACTTGCTGCCTTTATCTTTAATCAATACCACTACGGAGACTCAGCAGCAATCCCTTTCCATATTATCAAAAACTATAATGTCATCGCGGGCTTCATCTTCATGACGTGCACGAATTCAATAACAAACATCTTGGAGTGGTACTTACCAACCTACCATCAAGTTATTTGATCCCAGGTAAGATTTCCTGTGACTAGTTCACAACTACATAGACATGCACTGACAACAATGCTATCTCCTGCTAGACCCCAAGCGCGAGCAGCTACCTGATGATCCCCATCCTTGTTGGAATGATAATCAGGCTCTTTCTTCAGGGCATTGGCACCACCATGTTCGGCTACTATGCTCTATTCATGATATTTGCCTCTATATGCATGCCAGTTACCGCAGGTTTGATGATAATGTACGATCCTCACACATCTCTAGCCCAGATTATTCTCTATTCCGGGTTTGCAGGCATTAGTGGAGGCATCAGTTTCCAGGGCTCCCAATCTGCTGTTCAGATATTACTAAGTACCGCAGATGTCAATCTCGGGATCAGCGTCATCTTGTTCGGGCAGAGTATAGGTCCGGCAATATTTATTGCTATTGCACAGGTTATATTTATGAATCAGTTATTATCCAGTTTGGAAGACATTGTACCGGGGTTGACCCCTACATATATTAAATAGCACGGACTTGGCGATATTATGAATGAGGTCACCGTGCAGCAGTTGGATACGGTCTTGGGTGCTATAAATCGGAGCCTGATTCATACTTGGTACCTTACTGTCGCGTTGGCTTGCACGACCATTGTGGGGAGTCTCCTGGTTGAATGGCGCTCGGTGAAGCAAAAGCAGTCATGAAGTATGGCTGGTGGCACAAAGGGAGCGTTAAGATAGTAAAGGGCAAGATGGAATTTGTCGTCACAGTGCCCCTGTTTGAGATGAGCGAGTGACCACGGCTATTCCAGCGTGAGACATCCCGAAGCAAAAGCGGAGCTCAATTGAGTATTGTATAGAATATCTTATATCCTTGTAACCTATGCTTCCTTTAGATCACTTTTTCAATAGCGGATTTGCCAACCGTCATTCTCTCCGCTTCATGGTTGTTAGGTTCCTAGCCAGTCTTTGCTGCTACTGAATGGGCAAGTAGAACACATGAGACTAAAGGAACAGTGACAAGAAACAAGCATTTTCGATATGCGTGCCAAGCTAGTCACACAAATCGACAGTCCTTTTCGATGAGGCCCTCCCAGAACGGTGTAGACTAGGAGCTACTCCAACTACCAAGGCAGGAGCTGCATTGATTATCGGAACCATTCCGAGTTTAGACACGAGGAATGCACTTCAAAGATAATTTATGAACTATTGTTTCAATTTTATCCTGATAATATATATTTCGTATGCCCAAAACCCACAAAAAAGAAAAGCCCGTAACCAGGGATGCGAATTAGCAAAACCATGCCCGCCCGAACGCCTTTCGCTAAGGCAAGAATCAGAAGCATTTATCCAAAGGTCGTTTATATACAAGTGAGTGTTTACAACTGAATGAGATCAACTTCAGAAAAGTCAGGCGGACTGCGGCTGAAGATGGTGCGGCATTTGCCATCCAGTGCTTGATACTCATTAGAGATCCAAATGTGCTTGCTGAATCGCTGAGTGCGGTACACCTCGTCATCACTGACTCCAAGGTCATCCCGAGGAATCCAAACGACCGGACGCTTAGCACGCAGAGCATCATGTTGGAAAGCGCGTTGCACGAGCTGATCACGTTCGTCAGGCGTGAGATCTTCCAGCTCGTCATGGATGCCTGCAAACAATGCCGAGCCCCTGGGGTGTCTCGCAGGGCCTTGGGCTTCCGCATCCTCATGAAGCTTCTCTCGCATGCGTTGAATGGTTGGGACTGCTTGCTCCGAGTTGGCCCCGAAGTATTTGGATCGTCGATTGGGAGATTGAGGAGTAGCCCATGATTGACAACGTGGTGAATTGTGGTGGGCAACGGTGTGCGGCTCGATGCTTTGTCCCTTGCGCCTAAGTCCAGATGCACGCCTCCCCACGCCGCTTCCTTCCAGCTTCTTCAACTCAATATCATGGGCTTCTTGATTGCCCTCGAACTCGGCACGTTCACGATCTCTCAGCTGATGCTCAATGGTGTCCATTCTTTTCTCTTCTTCTTCTTCTTCTTCTTCTTCTTCTTCTTCTTCTTCTTCTTCTTCTTCTTCTTCTTCTTCTTCTTCTTCTTCTTCTTCATCCTCCTGCTCCTCATCAACCAAGCCCAATCGTGCCTTTTGCGCGAGAGCAAACTCTTCATCTCGGCGAACGGCATCATCTTCCAACGTAATCGGTAAGTAACGAATCAGGGGCCCAAACGCCTCATTGAGAAGAAATTGGAACATAGCCGTGAGTGCTGCCACAACAATCATTATGATTGCTTGTCCCTCACAGGCGACTTTGCCCTGAGCATCACGAACCAAGAAGAAAAGACCAATCAGACTGAGTTCCATGACGTAGATACCAGTGAATAACTGGTTAATAGCCCGAGGAAAGAGTAAACCCCCAGTGTCGAAGCGGAATTTTGTGACGTAGAGGGTGTTGTAGCGGTAGACGAACCAGAACAGGCCAAATGTAAGCACGTTAAATACCAGAATAAGAGGCGCAATAACCGAATAAATCAACCCTACAGCTTCGTTAGGTCAATCCAAAAGGGAAAAAAAAAATTGGAAGCAACATACCAATGGATGCGAGAGTTGTATAAACTGGGAAGAATGTACCCCATTGCATCTGGTTCAAGTTGGTCGTTCGGGCCCATTTCCTGCGTGCAGTCATATCCAACATTGGAGCAAGAATGAACCAGCTCACAAGGCTAAAAATCTGTACTAGAGCTCCAGCACTCACAGACAGCGCTTGTAGAATCATGTAGGAGAAGAAGTAGTTGCTTGACAAGGGAATATTCTGAGCCAGAAGTTCCGGCCAGCTTGTGACGTCGGTGATATTGTTAACGATAGTGGAGAAACTGGATGAAACTGCAACAACCAGGAACAGCTGAACAAATAGGAAAGAGAAGTAGTAGTTTTGCACGGTGAGCTCAATGCCCATGCCTGTGTGGAGGCCCTGTGCTCGGCAGAGGAAACGAAGAAGTAGTGGCAGGATGGCCATTAAGATAGCCAAGAACAGGGGAGGTAAAACACCCTGTACAGCGGAGATAAGCCAATCTGGCATTCGAGATATCCATGATAGCCACGTGAATGCGTCTTCAAGGTAGGAGAGCTGAGACAGGAGACCAGTAAAGGCGACCGGAAACGCCCAGCCAATGACCATACCAACGACGATAGCGAGGATCCCAAATGTGCGTAGATAGCGCTCCCACCATTTAATAGACATGTTGTCCCAAATAACGTCGTCCGGCGAAATTTCCACGGTGCGAGGAGCCATCTGCTTAGGCACGTGATGATTGACTGCCTGGCAGGCCATATGCGCAGCTACTTGGTGATTGAATTGAATGAAGGCCGAATTCATAAGGGGAAACCTTTCTGGGTGCTGCTGATCAACCTCAATCTCCAAGTTTAAGCGGGCCACTTCTTTGCGGCAATGGTTGATAGTGTCAACTTTCTTCCCTAAGAGCCACAGTGCAGGCATCCAACTTATCCCAAAAATCGGCAGCCGCATGGTTTCTCGATCCTTCTGGCGGATATACTTCTTCCATAGCGGTTCGCCAAGATCCTCCTTGTCGAGGTTCTCATTGTATGCTATAGGGTATGCATCGTCTTGCTCTTCTGCGCCGTCGTTCTGCGTGACGCTAATATCGTTTCGTGCATATGCTCTCACCGGCGAGTCTTCACCGGAACTAGCAGACTCTCCTACGCCAACGGGGCTCTCGGGGGCTGTGAGCGGGAGCTCATCCGGCTCTGTTCTGTTGCTAGATTTCGATTGGTTGGACGGCCTACTTCTCCAGAACGGCCTCTTCGGATGTGAAGCTCCTTCTTGGTTGCTGGTCGACGCGGGTGCAGAGACTTCGTCAGGAATATTTGAGGTGTTTTCAAGCATGAAGCTCTCTGAGCGAGGAATTTCTCCATTGCGTACACCGGGATCTTGTTTTTTGACGGAAGCAAAGACCGACTTTCCCAACTTTCCCATTCCTTGGCCTACGGCACCTGCTAGCCCTATAGCCGGCTCCAAGGGGTTGACATATCTCCGCCTGTCTGTTTTGGTTCCTTTCTGAGATACTTTGTCGCCGTGCAAGACTTCCTGGATTGTATGAGCTTGATGTGGGTCGCCAGAACTAACGCCAGCTCCCATAGCCAGTTTGCCGGCCTTTGAATCTGTTATATCCTTCTCCTTCTTGTCGGCCCGCTTGATCCCAGCCTTTTTCGCCGCCGCTTTGGCCTGTTTCATCTGGGCTTTCTTGCATTTCACAATCATTTCTGTTTCCGCTGTTTCGAGTTTCAGAGCCAGTTTATCCCGCTCTTTGACTTTCTCGTTCAGGTCATCAAAGTTACGATTGATCCATATATTTCGAATTCCTCCGGGGAAAACATCGTATAACCTCTCCAGAGCCTCGATAGAAAGCCAGTTTTCTGGGACAGCAGTCACCAGGACGGTCGTCGCAGAGGCGCGCAATCGATGTTGAGGAGAAGTCAGATAGGCTTGTCGGAGACGAATATACCCTCTTAGCTCGTCAAAGAAAATGGCGCACACGTAGACGATGACGAATACCGCCATAATTAAATGACCCCAATAACGGTGCGTGTTTTCTGGAGCAACGTTGCCCCAGGCTAGTTGATCCAAACCGGTCACATTCCAAAGATCCCCAGTGTCCGTGCCATTCTTATGCGATTTGTCCTTGCCTCCTACTTTATTCAGAGGTAACAGCGTCGGTAGTATGATACACGCGAGGGGGAAGAAGATCTTGAGCAGCATTCGCAGGTAGCGTAAGAAAAAGTAGGCGTCGAGACCGCATTTTTGGATGAATTCGGAGCTGGAAGTGCGGAAGATGGGACCAATCCATCTAAAGAGGCCGGGGGGTGAAGGTTCGCTGCGCTCCCTATCGGGGACCAAGTATGTTCGGGGTTGGCTTAAAAGTGAGCTTAGAGTCAGCGATGCAATCGGCATGGAAGTTCTCACAAACAACTTACTAGATACGAGTAAGCTTCCCTTTCAGAAGGATAAACAAGAGAAATTCGACGGCGAAAACGATAATCGCAGTGGCCAAAGATGCGAGGAACGTTTTAATGTTAATGCCTTCTGTTCTATGGCTGTTACCCCCTACTTGTTCCAGGGCCGAGCCCAAGTCGTTTGCCATTTTAAGTAAACCTAAGGAATTCCAGCTCCCTTTACGGGCGTCGAGAGAATTCACGATACGGACCGAGGCGTAGCACGAGTTAAAAGCCCGGGGAGATGAGAACTCAGCGGGGCCCAACCGATGGAAGGTGTGTGAGCTCAGCGCATTCCGGATCCAAGCTTGATATGTCGATGAAGCATCACCCGGATGCTGTGAAGGAAAGGAAGAGAAGACTGGACAAGGGGAAAAGCGTGGTTGTAGATCGAGAGGGGGAGAGAGGAGTGTTGGAACTGGAGGATTGAAAGCGAGGAAGGCAGGGACCAAAATTAAAAAGGCAGCTAGATCTACCTAATGTTGCAGATAAAGACATCATCCATTCTAAGGTTATTTATCAATGATGAATCGTTTCTTTGGGCAAAAGCAAATCGAATCGCAGATCGCAGCTTTTTAGTGCATGACATCAAGCGCTTGCTAAAACTTGGCGACCCCAACGGCCTTCAGCTCTCGCCCTACCGTTTCATTCACCCTTGCAGTGAGCAAAACGATTGGCTGATAGGAAACAAAGCGCTTTCGTGAGGATTCAACTGGCGCTTAGAAGCCCAAAATAACAACAACAAAAAGAATCTCAGAGCGCGATCAAGGACTCAACAGAACTATTTCTTCAAGTGATGAAGTGGCAAATGGTTTTCCTCGATTCGGTATGGTGTTGATCTCTCCTGAATTGAGGCCAGGGCAGAGCTTTTTGATTGGTAGGGCTTAGGAACCCTGCTCAAAGAGGAAGAAACCATTCCTGATAAGGCGTAGTGTGTTAAGCCAGCTCGCACAGTGGCGGTGTCAGTGTACGTCTGCCAAGCTTTTCTGTAATACGAGTACGATTCAATGACGCAAAAAGATGTGGCTGATGCTGGGCGAGCCGTGCTCACGTGATGCCTGTGGCTCAGCAGCGCGCTCGCTCAAAACGGCAACCACTTTACGCGTCCACGGGTGAGACGCGTTGAACGCGTCAATTCCGACAGATGATTTTTGCCGACAGGAACTGATTATTGTTGTCCCCTCTCATCAATCCCAACATCCCTACGCTCCATCAATCAACCGAACTAATCAACCTTTCTATCGCAGTACTCTGCTATACTGTTCATTCTTTTTATTCGCAATTCGTCCAATTCTAATAGCAACCCACAACCATCATGTCTTCTCCTGCTTCTTCTCGCCGAAGGGGCCGCCCGGCGAGGGAATCTACCACTGCATCGCCAGCTCGCTCAACACGCTCTCAGCAGCAACCTCAAACTAGTAGCCCTCCCCAGACAACACCTCGTGCCTCACGACGCCTACGAGGCGAAGCCGCCGTTCCCTCATCGTCTCCCATGTTCTTTCAGTCTTCCCCAGCCAGAGGAAACAGCAGCAGCGCTGAGACGCCAGATGCTAGGATGGAGGAACCTAGCTCTCCCATGAGGGCTTCCTCTGCTATGGATGAAGGCGAGACGACGCCGCGTGCTAACAGAGCCGCCATGAGAGGTAAGGAGTTTGCAGACGCGGACTTTCCACTCACAAGTTACTTACGCTTGAGAAACAGACTCCTCGCCAATCCGATACGTGTCCAGCTCTAGTCCAACTCGCGCCTTTGGCCGCCAAACAGGCCATTCAGATATCCCCAGCAGCAGCAGTGGTTTGTTCGTTTCCTCTCGACAAGGGTTGGATGGTCACCGTGTCGCCGCCCGCCGTAGTGACCTTCATTCCGGAGGGTTTGGATCAACTCCAAGCCGCAGACGCAGGGTATTTGTGGATGCAAATGGAGTTCCTGCGGCTGATGGAGAGCCTCAGTCAGACGCCACATTCTCCAACATTCATCCAGACACCTCGGAAGCAGAGGTTATGGGTGGTAGCTCAACCCGTGTGATCTGGGGTACCAACATCTCGATTCAGGATTCCATGTCCGCTTTCAAGAACTTCCTCCACAACTTCACCACTAAATACCGCCTTTGGGCAGATGGCGCAACAGAAGATGAAACCCGCCGGATGGGAGAAATGGCCGAGCAGCGGGAGTACATCGATATGCTGAACACAATGCGTCAATTGGGTGTTACCAGTCTGAACTTGGATGGAAAAAATCTCAAGGCATACCCACCAACTCTAAAGCTGTGGCATCAACTACAGGCCTACCCGCAGGAAATCATTCCTCTGATGGATCAAAGTGTGAGAGATGTTATGGTCGAGTTAGCAGCCAAAGAGATGGAGCGGGTGCGGTCTCAAATTCAACGTAACCAAAACAACCACCGGGACCTGAGTTCTGCTCCGGCAGTTCCTAGCTCTGATGCCATGAGCGAGTCTGGCAGGACGCCGCAAACAGAGATACCAGATCTCGTGGCAGAAGCGGAGACAAAACCATACAAGGTCCTTCCGTTTGCACTGGATTCTACTGTCAATATGAGGGATCTCGATCCCGCTGGTAGGGCCTCCTTATAGTCCCAGCATGCAGCCTCAAAACTAACGGCTCTTAGATATGGACAAGTTGGTGAGTATCAAGGGTCTGGTCATTCGAGCTACGCCAATTATCCCCGACATGAAAGAAGGTTTGTGTCTTGCTTCACCGTGCCTAGGACCAAGCTAATGTGTAATTCATAGCGTTCTTCCGCTGTCAAGACTGCAACCATTCAGTTCAAGTGGATATTGACCGCGGCAAGATCGCCGAACCCACCATTTGCCCGCGTCAAGTATGTCAACAGAGAAACTCGATGCAGATTGTTCACAACCGTTGTGTCTTCGCCGACAAGCAAGTTATCAAGTTGCAGGAGACTCCTGACAGTATTCCCGATGGTCAAACACCTCACTCGGTTTCCCTGTGTGTATACGACGAATTGGTGGATGTGTGCAAGGCAGGTGATCGTGTTGAGGTGACTGGTATCTTCCGCTCAAACCCTGTGCGAATCAATCCTCGGCAGCGGACGCAGAAGAGCCTCTTCAAAACATACGTCGATGTTTTGCATGTTCAGAAGACCGACCGCAAGAAGCTAGGCATCGACGTTTCAACTATCGAACAGGAGCTTTCTGAACAGGCTGCGGGAGATGCTGAGCAAACCCGAAAGATCTCAGCAGAAGAGGAAGAAAGGATCAGGCGGACATCTACAAGACCCGATCTATACGAACTTCTTGCCCGGTCTCTCGCGCCTAGCGTCTACGAGATGGACGACGTGAAGAAAGGCATCCTACTTCAGTTGTTTGGGGGCACTAACAAGACGTTCCAAAAGGGAGGTAACCCCCGTTACCGTGGTGATATCAATGTACTCCTCTGCGGTGACCCTTCTACCTCGAAGTCTCAATTACTCCGATACGTCCACAAGATCGCCCCGCGAGGTGTATACACTAGCGGTAAGGGTTCATCCGCTGTCGGTCTTACGGCTTATGTCACGCGTGATCCAGAGACACGCCAGATGGTCCTTGAATCTGGTGCTTTGGTTCTCTCGGATGGAGGTGTCTGCTGCATTGATGAATTCGACAAGATGAACGATTCCACCCGCTCTGTGTTGCACGAGGTCATGGAACAACAAACTGTGTCTATCGCCAAGGCGGGTATCATCACGACCTTGAATGCCCGAACGAGTATTCTCGCCTCAGCCAACCCTATTGGCAGCAGATACAATCCGAACCTGCCGGTTCCACAAAATATCGACCTGCCACCTACCCTGTTGTCGCGTTTCGACCTGGTATATCTTGTCCTTGACCGCGTGGATGAGCAAGAGGATCGTCGTCTTGCAAAGCACATTGTCAACATGTATCTCGAGGATAGGCCCGATAACGCGAGCGAGTGGGAAATCTTGCCCATTGAGTTCTTGACGGCATATATCACCTATGCTAAAACCAAGATAAACCCCGTCCTCACACCCGCGGCCGGTAAAGCCCTCTCGGACGCATACGTGAACATGCGTAAGCTCGGTGACGACATTCGCTCGGCCGATCGCCGAATCACCGCTACCACCCGTCAACTAGAGTCCATGATCCGGTTGGCTGAAGCCCACGCACGTATGCGCCTTGCCGAAGAGGTGACAGCCGACGATGTCGAAGAAGCCGTGCGTTTGATTCGGTCTGCTATAAAGCAGGCGGCAACCGATGCCCGAACCGGACTGATCGATATGGGCTTGCTCACTGAAGGCACGAGCGCAAGCGAGAGACGAAACAAGGAGGCATTGAAGCGCGGTGTCCTAGGAGTGGTGGATGACTTGGCCAACCGTGGTTCGGCTAGCTGGGCGGAAGTTTATCGCGTCTTGAGCGATCAGGCCAGCGTTAGTGTCGACAATGCTCAGTTCGCAGAGGCTGTCAAGGCCCTTGAGTCAGAGGGTCTCGTCAATATTCTCGGTGAGGGTCCACGGAGGACCATCCGGCGTGCGGCTGGCACGGGTGTGTGATGGAGCTCGTTGGGTGATGCGGATACGATGATATGGAGTACATAATACATAGATTGATGCAACGACCAAGCCGATTTGAATGGCTCTGGGGGTGTCAGGTGTTACGGACATGTGGTGGTTAGTTCATAGTAATTCAATTTCTTTATTCAAATATCAACCTGCCATTTGAAGTTTGTCGGAGCATGCCGCCAGACGTAGCACTATTTTGTTTCCTGTTTGCTTTGCTACTGTCGTGTAGGATTTTCTCCAGGTTACCATTCCGTACTGCTTCTTCTAGTGCGGTTGGAATGAAGACCTTCGAAGGCAGACAGGCAGTGCTAGCAAGCGTTGACACCTACGTAGTCAGCCTAATCAACGCGATACGCCAGTAAATTATTTAACTCATTAGTTGAACGTATACCATGTCCCTTTAGTTTGTTATGGCAAATATTTATAGGTACTCAACTTAAAAAAAAAGTATATATATATCTAGTGACATCCGTCGAAGTACATACGAAGAACCTTGATCTACAGCGTAGGTTATTTGTTAAGATTATCAAGGGCAAATGAAAACCTTAACCTTAACCTCATCACTAGGGACTAGACTAAGCAAGTCTTGGAATTGTTATAAAAATATAATTTTAGCAAAAGGATGTCGGCTTTCAACTAACAGTTGATGAGGGAGATAGAAAAAAAAAATAGAAGCCCAACGCGGGGGTTGAACCCGCAACCTTGAGATTAAGAGTCTCACGCTCTGCCGATTGAGCTAGCCAGGCTGGTTAATATAAAACTCTAACTCATCTAACTATATGTAGTTAGGTTATATATTAGGTCGCGTTATCTATATATGAGTAGTATGCTTCATCCTGGTCGCAGATAGGCGACCTCGGAAAAGTGAAGGAGCTGCCTAGTATAACATTTAAGATTGAATGTATGTCCTCTACCACCTGTATTTTGAAACCAAGAGTTACACGAGGAAAACCCCGCTACTTATATGGCACTTTGAGCTCATCCTCATGATTCATGTATTCTGACACCCAATAACAATGGTAGAGTCAATTTAATATCGTAATGCATATTGATAGCGTGTTTGACCAGACCAGAAGAAGCATGGCGTGGAGTGACTTGAAGGAGGCTAAAGAGAGCACCTGCTCAATCGAGTGGCCAAGAATGCTTCTTCAACCACGCCGTCTTGCTTTCTGCCGTCTGGAAAAGTCCGACGACGATAAGCTGCATACACGATCTACTCCATACAGGCCACGACGAGCTGAGGATGGCACCGGGTAATCTCATGAGTCTGACGCCAGGCAGCGAGAGAGAGATATCAACCGCCAAGAGATCAGAAACAGGATTCTTGATGACCAAGATGTAGCCTGTAGATATTGAAGGCGGAGCACGTGCTCAGAGAGCAACCGGCGCTAGTCCCACCCGGTCAAGCTCCAGACTCCACAGGCAGAGCTCAAAGAGTGATAGAGACTGAGAGAGACAGGGACTTCCCCCGCCACTCAAGCCTAAATCAAGACACAGCATCTTCATCTTTTCACCTCTCTCACACCAGGGTGTCCTGCTTGTCCTCTTTATCCTCGACCAATTTCTTGCCCGACTCGTTGCTCAATTGCCGATCCTGCTGCAATCTCATTCACCTACGGTTTCCGATTAGTTCGTTTCACCGGCCCTGCTCCTGCACCTCGCCATAGGTCGCCCATCATGAGGTAGGTACATCATTGTTTGCCTGCTAATTACCGCGATTCTTACATGACTGACAATCTAATCCCTGCAGGTTTGGCGAGCATCTCCGCTCGTCTATGATCAAAGAGTACTACTGGTACTATATCAATTACGAAGGCCTGAAGAAGGCGCTCAAGACCGGCTACGTTACCGATCCCACACCCGCAAATACAAAACCCGACCGCAAACCATGGACGGAAGATGACGAGAGACACTTCGTGACTATCCTTGAGAGCGAATTGGACAAGGTCTTCAACTTTCAGAAACTCAAGAGTGAAGAGATTGTCCGGCGGATCCAAGCAAGCGAACAGGAAGTCGATGACGTCGTATCGCGTTTGAACAGCAGCAATGATCCCCGTAGCCACCGACCAAGCAGAAATACTCCGTCCGATGAGGAGTTCCTTATGCTGGAGCAGGTCTTGAGTGATATTATCGCCGATGTCCACGACCTTGCTAAGTTTACGCAATTGAACTATACCGGGTTCCAAAAGATCATCAAGAAGCACGATGTATGCAAACTGACCCCCGAGCACTGGGCGGTACTGACGATTACATATAGAAACAAACTCAATGGCACCTTAAGCCGGTCTTCGCTGCCCGGCTAAATGCCAAGCCCTTCTTCAAAGACAACTATGATGCCTTCGTCGTCAAGCTTTCCAAACTATACGACCTAGTTCGAACCAAAGGAAACCCAGTCAAGGGAGATTCTTCCGCCGGCGGTACCCAACAGAACTTCGTCCGCCAAACAACTAAATACTGGGTGCATCCCGACAATATCACAGAGCTGAAGCTGATTATCCTCAAAGTAAGCCACCCCTGACTTCTCGCACTGGCTCATGTTGACGCAACGTAGCATCTCCCCGTCCTAGTCTTCAACGCGAGCAAAGAGTTTGAGGAAAAAGACACGGCTATTTCCTCGATCTACTATGACAACACTGAAACATGGGAGCTATACCAGGGCCGCTTGAAGAAAACGGAGGGAGCCGAAGCAATTCGTTTACGATGGTACGGCGATATGAGTAGTGATCAGATCTTCGTCGAAAGAAAAACTCACCGCGAAGATTGGACTGGAGAGAAGTCGGTAAAGGCACGCTTTTCTCTCAAGGAGAAGTACGTGAATGACTATCTAGCTGGCACTTTAACGGTGGATCGCATATTCGAGAAGATGCGAAAGGATAAGAAGAAGAGCGAGGACGAGATCGCCGATTTGGAACAGCTGGCTCGAGAGATTCAGTACCGGGTGATCACGCGGAGGTTGGTGCCAGTCACTAGATCCTTTTACCATCGAACCGCTTTCCAGCTTCCAGGGGATGCTAGGGTCCGTATCTCGCTCGACACGGAGCTGGCCATGACCCGAGAAGATAATCTGGATGGTCGCCGGAGAGCGGGTAACAACTGGCGTAGAATGGACATTGGGGTTGACTGGCCATTTTCCCAACTACCGCCCGAGGACGTTGAACGTTTCCCGTATGCTGTTCTCGAAGTTAAGCTTCAGACGCAGGCCGGCCAGGAGCCACCGAAGTGGATTCGCGACCTCACGGCTAGTCACCTGGTGGAAGCGGTGCCAAAGTACAGCAAATTCATTCATGGAACTGCCACGTTGTTCCCTGATCGGATCAAATTGCTACCCTTCTGGATGCCACAAATGGATGTTGACATTCGAAAGCCTGCATCACGCCACTTTGGTATCCAGCGCCCACTGACAAGCACCTCGTTATCCGCAAACGAGACCCCGGAAGATGACGAAACTGATGACGATCTTGATGAAGCGCCAGAAAGCAGAAATGGAAGACCACGGGGTAGCTCTGCCCTAACAGGCCCGAGCGAAGCCGAACAGGACGCTCTGTTTGGAAATGGCGATGGGAACGCTTTGGATATTGAGGAACGCATTGCCGCACAGCCTCTCCCTGGAGATGATGAATATCCACTATACGATTCAGATGAAGAGTCGGTCGACTCGGACGAGCTGGAAGAGGCACGGCGAGTCGGTGGTAGATATTACTACGAGCAACTGGCCAAATATTACACTCACCGGGTCAAGAATGGTACGATCAATGTGCTCAAGTCGCTAATCCCCAGACCCATGCCGACGAGCATGCCCGCTCCAGCGCAGAACGGGCTTACCGTCTTGGGGAGCGGACGAACTATCAAAAAATTCACGGCTCCCAAAGGCAAACGTAAGCCCCTTAACTCCCTACCCAATTGGTGCATCTTCTAACACATTCTAGGTATCTACGTCCCCGTCCGCGTTGAGCCTAAAGTCTACTTCGCAGCGGAGCGAACATTCCTGTCTTGGCTGGAATTCTCTATTCTACTAGGAACCATCGCCGCTACCCTCCTGAACTTCGGCGAAGACTACATCACATTCGGCTGCTCATGGGCGTTTACTATCCTAGCCGCGGTATCGCTCGTCTACAGCCTCATACTGTATATATGGCGTGTGGACAAGATCCGCAAACGGCGGGACGTGAAAAGGGTGTACTACGAGAAATGGGGACCGACGGTCGTTGGCGTCGGTCTTGTCGCGATCATGTTGACTAACTTCGCACTACGTGTCCGACAAGCAGGGTTTTTGTCGAGGGACGGAGACCCGGCATCTGAACCCGGCCGCGATGATCTTTGATGATGTTACTCTGTAGTCTACTTTTCGTGGGTTTTGTATCTGGTATATCTCGTCGAGGCGCTTGAGGCGAGACTCTTTTACTGTGTACTGTTTTCTTCTGCATTCTTCTGCATTGTCTGTAAGGTGATTGAGAAGGAATTGACTGTACAAAATCATGTATATTTGATAGTGTTTTATTCCTTCTTATATTATTATCAGGGCGATGGTGATGACTCAATCGATGTATAATTGGGGTAGCACTAAGCCGTTAATACATGTATTATGCCTCAACGTTGGTTCAAGCAGTGAAACCTGGTTCTTAGCAATATACAACAATAAAATGATAGAAAATCGCTCCTCATGTTCCTACTAACCCCACAGTTGAAATCCATCAAGTTACAAGAACTCAACCCACTATTTCACAAGAGGATAGACATTAGACAGACAGATGTCGAAAATATTAATACTCAAAATCATCATCCACCCCCCCCTTCGCACCCCCGTCTTTCGTCACAGCCTCCTGCTTCCGATACATCTCAGCAACAGCCCGAGTCGTAGTTGCCTGCTCAGGCTTTTTATCCTCACGGGATTTAATAAACCTAGGAAACCGCAAAGACACACCCTTCCCAACCCCGATAAACTCCTCATTCGCAGCCTTATACCGCGGACTCAGGGTGAGGTCGGCGGTTTTGACTTCCCACACGAGGCGCGGTTCGAACCAGACGTCTGGTTGGTCCTTTGGGACGGTGGAGTGTGAGTAGAAGGGTTTGGCGCGGTCGATTGTGAGCGGGGAGAGGGTTGCGTAGAGGTCTTCGAGGACGGCTTCGGAGAAGCCGGTGCCGATGTTGCAGATTGTTTCGTAGGATTGGGTGTTGGGGTTGTAGGCGGCGAGGAGGAAGGCGCCGTAGACGGAGGTGCGTTTTCCGCGGCCGTGGTAGGCGCCTAGGACGACGAGGTCGAGGGAGTCGCCGACGCCGGCGAGGTAGTCTTTTTTGACCTTTGATGGATATGTGAGCCTTTTTTTTTTTTTTTTTTTTTGGACTTTGCTATAATGGGTGATGGGGATGTACCTTGAGCCAGTTTCGGCTACGTTTGCTTGGTTCGTAGCCGCTTTCTTCGGTGTCAAGCATCTTTACCATGAGGCCTTCGCAGGAGGCTTTGACGGAGTCGTCGAGGAGGGTTTGTATTTGGTCTAGGTCGTTTGTGTCTCCATATTGGGCAAATTGAAATTCGCCTTCGACTACTTCGAAGGATTCGTGTAGGCGTTCGCGGCGCTCACGGAGCGACTTTTTAACTGTAGGCTACACTTGGGTTAGTACCGTGAACCATATAGGGTAGTTTGAATGTGGAACATACTTCTCCATCCAGGAAAAGAAGGTCAAACGCGAATACGCAGACTTTGACCTTGACATCTTCTACCTTGACGTCTTTCCTTTTGCGGGTCATTAGTTGTTGGAACGGGAGCACCTTCTTGTTGACCATGTCCCAGGCGACAGTCTCGCAGTCCAGCACAAAGCTTTTTACGCCGGGTTTGATCCAGGTATTAAGCTTGGATAGAACATCCGGATATTTCTTAGACAGGTCTTCTGAATTCCGAGAGAAGATAGCAGCAAGCCCAGCGCCGTCCTTTTTCAAAGTAAGTTCAGCCCCTGGGTACTTGTCTGTGTGGTCTGGGGCAACATAGTGAATCTGAGCTCTCTCGCCATCGTACTTATATTCGCACGTGAAGTCCTTGCCTTCGAACCGATCAAGCACTTCGGTGATAGACTTGGTTGGCTTCGCAAGCATAGGTTTGATGGGAATACCCGGTTGTAGCTTGCAATGCTCGCGCAGCTTGTGCAAGCCGTGCTCGAGCATGGCTGGGATAATGACTTCGTAAGCAGGCAGTTCGCTGTATACCGTCTTCAGGATTGCCTCTCCTTCGGCTAATTTCTCAGCAGAAGGAGCTTTCTCGCCCTTCGACGCCGATTCATGAGAAACTACTGCCTGGGCAAGCGCAACAAGAATGGTCTTCTCCGCCAGCCCTAGTCGCAGTTTGCCTTCTAAGAATCGCACAATAAACTTGGCTTCGCTTGGGCCGCCCTTATCCTTGTTGATATCAATTCCTTTGCCCCCCTTCCCGGTAGTCGCCGTATCCGCAGCCGCAAGTAGCTTTTTGATTCCTGATACTTTCTTTTCTTGAGAACCATGGCCTTGAACCTTGGCAATGGCAAGCAGGCCTTCATGAACCCCTCGAATAGTTAACGACTTTGGTTTGAACATTGTGGGCTGATTTGACCTGCTCTTGGCCGCAACCAAGCCGAGATCACCGATTTCATGTTGATCTGTCTTGATTACTGCCAGACTGCGGCCTGTACTCTCGCCAATAGCCTTCATAATCAAGGACTCGCCAATTCCCAACTCGATTCCAGCGTAGTCGGCGGCAAGTTTGTTGATCATAAGCTGAACTGTAGGAAGAAAATCTTGAGGAGTGAGACGAAGAACTTGTCGGAGGAAGAGGGAGCAGTGGGCGAGGATTTGAAGTCGTTTCGTCGTCATCTCGATGAGAGAAAATGTGGTGCATAGTGCTGCGTACGGAACAGGCTCACCAGCCTTCCAGTCGGGATACGGATCGTTTCCGCTTCCTTTTAGAGTGGCCTGTAGTTTTTCAATTTCCTTCTTCTTCAGTTCGGGTTTCTTCTCCGTTTCTTCTTCACTAGCAGACAATTCTTCCTCGGCTTCTGAAACTTCGGGATCTTCTGGTGTTTCCTCTGCAGATGCCTTCTCCACGATTTTAGGTGGTGAAGCCTGCTTAGCCCGAGTACCACGGCCTTTCGGGCTTTTGGAAGAGGATTTGGTTTGCGGTTTGGCAGAAGGGTCTGCTTCGGCGTTCCCCGAGGCTTTTCGTCGCCTCTTGGTGCTCGGCTGCACAACATCACCCCCTTCGCTATCGCTTGATTCTTCGCTCTTGTCTCTTTTCAGAGATTTATGATCCGCATCCTCGCCGTCCTCAGCCACCTCAGGCTTCACGTCAGAAGCCTCCGTCATGCTGACATCGTTGCTACTTGTTTCGTCGGCTGCTGCCTTGGCCACATTATCGTTTGCAGGAGAGGGTTCATTTCTTGATTTGTTTGCGGAGGAGGTTGATTTGTTTCGATTGCCGCCAAAACTAAGGGTGGTTTGCTTTTTTGGTGCGTCGGAATTGGAGCCGAAAAACCTCCTGTAGATTGGGTTAGCATACTAGGAAGAAGAAAAGGAATTGATCACAGGCTCGGAATGGTCTATTTAGACGCACCCGAGAGTTAATTGAGAGCCCTTGACGTACCCTAGAGTTGCCTGCTTTCCTTCCTTGGATTCGGGCATTTTCAGAGTAAGCGCGGGAATAGGACGAACGATTGGAGGGTAGAGTTTGTTCGAGCGTCGTGAGTAATACGCAATGTTTCTTATTCGAGAGAGTGAAAGAGGAGAGGCGTTAGGGCGGTTGTAGGAAGCATAGAAAGCGAGTAAAGATGGTTTGTTGCGGATTGAACCTCGGATCTGCGACAATTCAAGAGGCGCAATGGGAATTGCGGAACTGCGAAGGGGGATCATAGACAGTTACAGAGCAAGACCCTGCGCATTAAATATTGAAGCAACAAGGTCCGCAGAGAGACATTACGAAGTTTTCTGGGATGACTGCCTGGCGTAGGCTGTAGGCTGCAGACGCGACAAACCGCGAGCTTCATCCAAGTCACGTGAGTTCGTATCGATAAGCTTAGATTCGTCTTAGTTGACTACTACTTGGAGACTAGGAGTAGAGAAGGAGTAGGAAGAAAGTCTGATCCAAGCAGAGACTATACGTATACCAAGGCTTCCAGTGCAGCCTCAGTCTATAATTTCGTTTACTTAGAACCTTGAAATGCAATGATGTTTCCATATATAGCAGGCGGCCTTCACCGCCAAATAGAAACAGCAGAAAATGCGGGCAAAGGCGGAGAACCAATAAGATCGATGCCATATCATGCATTCCTCATTTCCATCATCAGCTTCTACCACCAGATATTGTTCCGTGTCCTAGTCTCTTGCTCAGCGCTGTATAAGAGCTTATATTCCTTAACTTCGCCAAGCCAGATGGATAGGGACCCGTTACTCCAGCGTTGCCGCACTGCATGCCAATAGGCCAAATGGATAGCTCGCGGCAGGAAGCTTTCAAGAAGGTATCTCCGAGGTTCATTCTGCAAGTAATGGGCTAGTAGCTGACTCCTTCGAGCTTCGAGAACCCTGTGTTGAGCTAAGTTCTGCCGGGCTCAAGTTTCGTGGACATCAAGCCAGCTCAAATGATCTCCTCAAGACACTTCGTTCAGTGTACAATGTCTTGAACGAACTCGCTGGCAAGCATGTGCTAGACGAGAAGTTGGCCGAATATGCCTTTTTCCCCCTTGCGCATATCTTCAACGAATCCAAGAGGACTCCGGTCAATGTTCTAGAGCTGGCTATCAACTGCCTGCAGGTTCTTGTTGCGGAAGGATGGAAAGCACGCTTGTCCCCTCAAATGGGAAAGCAATTGGTCATTCTGTTGACACTGATTGTGGGCGGCGCCCTGGCCAACGCAAAAGGGAACCAGACTGTAGAAACGGGCTCTATTGAGCTGAGGATTGCGGGGTTCAACTGTCTCTCCGCTATATTCGATGTCCTGACCGGGCCGGTGGCAGAACAGACAATTTACCATGAAATTGGTACCGCAACGGTCGTGGACCAGACCGTTTATATCTTACTTGGCGAAATCGATAGCTACCAGTCTGATGAGCTTTGTATTTCTGCCGCGAGAGGACTTCAAGCTCTTTACCGCCGAGTTACTGATCGCTTCGTACTTGCGAGTATAATGCCGAGGACTGTCTCGGCATTGACAAAGGCGCTTAAACCGACGACGCAAGTCCGACGCTCATATAAGTTGATTAATATATGCTTGGATTTACTCAATGATATTCTGAGAGCAGTTTTGAATGACCAGGCTAATTCTCAGCTTCCAGAAAAGTCTATCCAGCCTCAGGAAGCTGACGAGAAACTGGTACTTGATGAATCTTGGTTGAAAGCAACGGCTACTCAGATCAAGCTCGCCCTGACGCAAGTCATTCAACTCAGACGACATGAACGACAAGAAGTTCAAGAAGAGCTGCTGAAACTGTGCATCATGGTTGTGGAGGATTGCCGCACGACATTACAGGAATCAATACCTGTGCTGATCGAAACCGTCGTTGTGCTGTCAGAACTAGACGAGAACCAGACCCCAAATAATGCATATTCATCGCTAAAACATCTGGCTACCACTTATCCAACGGTGTTGGATTCCCTCAAGAACTCCGTGCATACCTGGCTTACTGCATTCCCAAGAACAATGCAGAGTAACGATGAAACAGCTAAACAGTGGGCTATAAAGCAAATCACCACTGCCTTCCAGGTGCTGTCTGAAATCCAGGCGGGATCTGATCTACTTACTAGCAACCTGACGTCCGGGTTATGTGATAGTGTTGCTGTCACTGTCAACCACGCTGGCGGTTCTCTTCAGCCATTGAATTCAGGGACAGTGGGCGACCAAACTATGGATATTCTTGGCCACGAAAAAGGGCCCGCAAGATTCTCGCCAGTACTACTAGATCATAAAAGCCAGCAACAGACGCTCAAAGATCTTCAGAGCATGATCACGCGACTCAACCTCTCCGATTCCGCCAGTGATATTACGCGCTTGATAGTCAATCGAATACATCGGGAACAGGGGAATTCAGTCATCGCACCACTATGGCTGGCTACAGCCTTCCTCAAGAGTACATCGCAGATCATGAGCAGTTTCGATGAGTTCATCTCTTTGGACCACCTTGAGCCCTCACGTCCATACTCTACTCGGGCTAATATGATTGAGGAACTATATTACATCTCATTGCCGATTTTGAATGAGCCACTGGCTGATGCAGCCAGAGATTGGCGGGTGTCAGCCCTCGCCTTGGAAGCGGTTGCCCTCCAAGCCGAGGAGCTGCGGGAGACTTTCCGCCCTGAACTCATGGATGCATTATATCCTGTTTTGCAACTGCTCGCATCTAGCAACCAAGGCCTCCAGAGACATGCCATGACATGCCTCAATATCCTTACAAGAGCGTGCAGTTATCCTGATACTAGCACCATGATCATTGAAAACGTCGACTACCTCGTGAACTCCGTGGCCCTAAAGCTAAATACTTTCGACGTGTCTCCCTATCCTCCCCAAGTCCTCCTGATGATGGTAAAATTATGCGGTGCACGGTTGGTGCCTTATCTAGACGACTTGGTAGACTCGATCTTTGGAATCCTAGACCTTTATCACGGATACCCAAAACTTGTCGAAATGATGTTCAAAACACTGGCTGCCATTGTGGAGGAAAGCACGAGGAACCCGTCCGTTCTAGCAATTGAGAACGTCACTACGGGAAATGATTCTGATCACCACAAACAGAAGTATCAGGAATTGTGCATTTCCACATTGGCAGAAGATTTCGCCCGTCGAAAGGCCAAAAGAGCTGAATATTCTGATTTAACGAGGGATAACGATGAAGGCTTGAGTCACCCGCGCCGACCTTGGGCGGAAGATCATGAAAAGAAACCGCAAGACGAAGCCCCTGAAAAGGACACCTTTTCAGAGATGTTGGAGAAGGATGAGGCGGACGATACTCTACCTCCACCTCGCGAACCAGAGGACGCGGAGAAGCCCCTCAGCAAACCACACTCGCTTCTCCTTCACATCATGAAGACTTTACCCTCGCATCTCTCCTCGCCATCTCCATACCTTCGCCGGTCATTGCTCTCCATTCTGATCGACATTTTCCCCGTCCTAGCAGCAGACGAAAACAGTTTCTTGCCTCTCATCAATGACCTTTGGCCATCTGTTGTTTCAAAAATTACCTTTCCTTCTTCATTCGCCGCGCCATCATCCTCAACTACCTTATTAGGAAGAGATATTTCCAGCACCACACAAGACCGCCCAAAACAAGACATTGACGAATTCGACTTCAAAGAAGAAACCTTTGTAACAACAATAGCCTGCAAAGCAGTAGAAGTCATGTTCCAATCCGCCGGAGACTTCATGGCATCCCGAGTCGAAGCCGAATTCCCACGCTGGGAACGCCTATACAATCGTGCCTGGCAGAAAGTCCGCCAGGACACAGACAAGATAATCGAACGACGGACCCAACTTGCCAGCACCAACGATCATCAATCTTCTTCTTCTTCTTCTTCTTCTTCTTCTTCTTCAGAACCCCTCATCCCCACGGAATCATTCATCCAATCCCTATCCCTAACCAAAGCCGGCTCTGCTTCTGGCTCTCGCGCATTCACCCCCCACCATACCCTCTGGCGCGCACTCATCTCCCTATTCCTAACCCTCATCTCACACGTCCGCCTCCCCCTACCCGTGGGTGATCGAATATGCCACCTACTCGGAGAATGGATAGCTCGATACGCAGGACCAACATACTACTTCTCCCGCCCGTACCCCCACCCACAAATCCCAACAGAGGAGGACAAAGACACAAAAGAACTCACCAACACCAACACCAACCCCTCTCCCACCCAACTTGAAGAAACCGACTCAATCGAGAACGTGATCCGAGCAATGGAAACCTGGAATCCGGATTTGACTTGGTTCCTATTTCAACAGCAGAAGAGTGAGAGTGAGGCCTTTGCTACACTGGGGAAGAAGAAGAAGAAGGGCACACAGATGAGTGAACAGCGTAACTGTCATCTTGAACCATTGAAAACAGCGTTCTTTGCTAGGGGACAGCTTAGATTTGCGGAGATGATCTTCTAGCATATAAAGAGATACAGTACTTGGAAGTTCAATGTTCATTTAGCATCATGGGTTGAGCTATAGCGGTCTTTGGATTGGCAAAGTTTATGTGTACTTTCTTGCACCTGGTACCTGTCGCATACTGCATACTTAGTCTTGCTGATTTAAGATGCGAAGAGTTTTCTCAAGCCTTTTGATACTAAGAGGATAGATACTAAGGTGTTAGAATGAACAAGATTACAGGAATGAATCATCTTAGATCAGAGATGCTATTAGGTTAAAACCAGAACCACAGGTTTTTGTCTTTCGGCTAATAATGGAAATGACAAGAAGCAACACTGGCATTCTGAGGACCGTTCTAGAAGGAGTGACAATAGTTGGAAACGAATACAACAGCACTATCAGAAACATGAAATGCCTCGAGCGAGGGCAGTATTGTTGATAAGACGGTTAATCTACTCGTCTTCCTCGCTCTCATCTTCACTCTCGGCGCTTTCGAGCCACTGGAGGAAAGGCTCGGCAGCCTTGCGAACCTTCTTGCTGGTCTGAATATCCACGTACTTCTTGCTGGCCTTCGCACCCCAAGTCTTAAGCGTCTCCTCGTTGATGAGGTCGTTCTGGTAGCAAGCGAGCAAAACGGCAGGAACCTGGGAGATAAGCTCAGGGCGCTCCTTGCCGACAAAGCGTTCAGTGCCACCGAGGAAGGCCTTCTCATGACGGTCAGAGGTAATCATCTTCTTCAGTAGAGGGGTGCGGCCTTCGATTTGCTTGGCGATTTGATCATCAAAGATGGTCTGGGCAAGGACAGCCAAGGTCTTGTGCTTGGATTCGATGCCATACTCCTTAGCCTTCAAGTAGATGTCGACATCTTCGACTTTGGTAACACCACCGTTCGCTTTGGTAGCGCTAATGATCCAGCTGCCAAGTTCGTCGTAAGCTGAAGGGCCGTCGGCACCTTCATCGTCTCCTTCTTCGAGGGCAAGGGCGCGCTTCAGGTCATCAGGAAGTTCATTGGCACGAGCCTTGACGGCCTCTTCCGAGACATCAACGGCCCAATTGTCGATTTCATCTTCCGCTTCGATTCTCTGAGCCTCAGAGTTGATACGACGAGTAAGCTCATCGTCGCTGTGGGCGTCTAGCGCACCATCGCCATTCTCAGCATCGCCATTGTCAGAGTTGCTTTCACCTGGGCTGCCATTGTCTCCATTCGTTGCAGTGTCCTTGTCCTTGTTCCGTTCACGTCGAGCTTTCTTGGACGACTTGTCCTTCTTCCCCTTACCCGAAGTTTGGTTCCGGATGATAAAGGTGCTCAGCTTGAGACGGGGATCAACGTCCGAGCGCTGTCCACAAGCTTTGCAATCCAATGTGATTTTCTCGTCTTTGATAGTGACATCGGTTTCCGGGTTCTTGCATTTCTTGCAGAGAACGAACTTCGAAATGAATCCGTCAAGATAGTCTTGAAGCTTTCTAGCATCATGGGCACCGTTGATGATCCAGCGGTCATCAGTCGGTTTTGCATTGGCTTGGGCGCCGAGTTCGAACCCAAAGTATTTGATGACATAGGCCGGAGGACGGCTCAAAGACTGGGCAACCGAGTTCAGGTTGACGACCACAGTTTTGATACCGTTGCCCTTGCCTTCAATCTTGGAATGCAAGGGCTCCATCTTGTAACGGTAGAAGGGATCGGTGACATCACGGCGGATGTTGATATTGTTAGGAGCCATGATGACGGTGATAGGACGAGTAAAATTTTTTTCAACGAATTCAGAAGGGGGATCGATGAGACAAAAAGCGTAATGGAACCTGGACGAAGGATATCTTTAAGAGAAAAGACATACGCCGCGAGTCACTCTAACTTTTGGTGGTGGTGAAATTGTGGCGGTTGTGCAGGCGAAACGACTAGCACAGCGAAGAAGGCAGATCTTGAGGTCTCAGCCACAAGATTTGGAGTAGAAACTACAAGGTTTCGATATGAAGCGAAACGTTTGCAGCTTGAGCGGCAGGTGGTGGTCGAAATCTCTGTTGCAGGACGAATACATAGACAGTTTCTCGGGCGTATCTTAATTCTGTGGCTTTCTCCGGCGGGAAGAGAGAGAAACCAACGGGTGGTTCTTCTAATAAAGGTCGGAGAAGGCGAGAGTCAGATCGAGACACTTTGAGGATACAGTCGAGCTGCTGTGCAATACTCACCAGATAAAATTGAGAGCTGAAAACCAAGAAGGCGGATTTGACAACCTCAGCAGCGAGATTAGACGCTTGAATAGAGTCCAAATCTGATGGGTAGTGGATGAAGTTTTGACAGAAGAGTTGAAAGTGGTGGTGAGAGAAAGCGAAAGAAGAAGAAAGAGAGCGAGGACGAAGAAAAGGAACCGACCGGTTTTGCCAAGCCTGAGTCTCTCCTTCTTAGTCAGGGTGGAAAAAACCTTGGAAGCCCCACGGATCAGTCAGCAGGAAAGCACGTTCTCCGAGGGTCTGACCCGACCCTAACTCCGAATTTCATCCGACCATCACGTGATAAACAAAGCCTTATTTCTCAGGCTTCAAATGAGTTTCTTCCCCGCACCCAATGCCGATTTTCCCCGCCCCTACGCTTATCCTCTCCAACTCTCCCAACTTTTTCTCTGCATCAACCAACGCAGCAATCAATTTACTCTATATCCTATACTATAAGATATCCAGTATACACAATGGCATCCATTTCCAGAGCCTGTCGCATCCGTACGTCTTACCCTAACCAAATCAATAAATCAAGCACTAACCATGCCTAACAACCAGGCAACCCGGCAGTCTTGTACGCCTCCCTCCCTCCCCTGACTCTGACTCTCTGAATTGAAATCCACCACATCCTAACAAATCCATGCTTTACAATGCAGCGTCTGCGACATCCAAGAAAAATTCGCCAAAGCCATCTACGAATTCCCCAAAGTGTACCTTCTCCTCCCCCTCCCTCCCCCTTCCCTCCCACTTTCTTAACAAACCTAACAACCCCCACCAGAGTAACAACAACAACAAAAATCCTCCGCGCAACAAACCCCCTCTCAATCCCCATCTACGTCACCACCCAAAACCGCGAAAAACTAGGCCCTGTAGTCTCCGCTCTCCAACCCCACCTAACAGGCCCCAATGTCCGCGCCGACATCGACAAGACGCTTTTTTCAATGATCACCCCGGAGATTGATGCTTTGCTACCGGTGCCTAGTAAAGGGGAGACGCCGATTGATGCGGTGATTGTGGGGATTGAGACGCATATCTGCGTGACGCAGACGGCGTTGGATTTGTTGGAGCGGGGGCATAGGGTTTATGTGCTTGTGGATGGGGTGAGTAGTGTTAATGTGGAGGAGAGGGGAGTTGCGTTGGCGAGGTTGCGGGATGTAGGGGCGATTGTGACGACGAGTGAGAGTATTTTGTTTGAAATTTTGGGGGATGCGAGTCATCAGCATTTCAAGACGATTACGGGGCTTGTGAAGGAGACTAAGGAAGAGACCAAGGAGGCTTTGGAAAAGCTTTCGAAGATTTAGTTCACGTATAGTGCGTGTCATGTATGCATTACGACGCTAAGAAGTCGACTACCGCAGAGTACATGTATGAATGCGTAATTTGATTTTGGACAGTGTCTTCATCCAAAACTTTTAGTTGCGGCGGAAGTCTGATCAATAAAGTCGTTACTAAGAATGACATCCGCTAGAAGATGATACCCTGATTTATTTCAATCAGGTAATACTTTTGACTCCTTGCAGGATCAGGACGATTTAAGCCATGGGAAGGCCGAAGCACCTCCAATTGGGTTGGGAGTGAGCGGCTTTCCCGTGCGACTCTCGTCAGGCGATGTCATTGTAGATACAGGCTGTGACGATAATGGCCCTGTAGCGTCGGTATTGAAGCTACCGGGACCAGGTGCCGAGACGTTTCGGTTTGCGGGCTTGGATGGCCGTAGAACCTTCATCGCACGTGGTCGCGAGGGCTTCCCCGCACCAGAGACATTCGGGTCAATCTTCGCGTCCCGCTTCCATGAGCCCCAAACTCCAGCCGACTCTACCTTTGTACCACTGCTCGCTTGCGTGTCAACTGATAAGGCAGCTTTGGATTGAGGTTGCGGACCTCCATTTCCCTTAGATCGCTCGGGGTCATCCGAAAGTTGCGTGGCTCGATGATTCCCAAAATGCTCAGCAAAATCTGGAGCTGGAGAAGGGGCTGAAGATGTCTGTTGAGAAGGGCCAGCTGGCTTCCCGATGACACCGATGGCTAAGTGGCCATCTACATCACCACGATCACTCTTAGGTTCAAGCGACGTTCGGTCCGTAACCCCTGAGCTCACATCTCTCGACGCCGTTTGTAGAGAATTGAAGACGGAGTCCTTTTCAGGCCGTACGAGAGGGATAGATATTTTATTCCTGTGATCATCCACCATGATAATCTTGTCTTGTGAGAATAGGATGTCAGCGTTATGGGCACGTAGGATGTCGCTGCCGAGAATGATCTGGACGGAGTGGTCGCTCGGATTAACCTGATGAACGAGAAACCGGATAGTCAAGGTAGGAACTTGGGGTTCAGGACTACTGGAGCGAGAGGAAGCCTGATGCACGCTAGCTTCGGGAAGATACATTGGCAGTTTGATATATTGTAATTCTCCCTCCTGCATCAGCTGGTCAAGGAGACCGAGTTGCTGAATCATCGGATACCCAAGCGACGATTTATACGATCCAGAGCAGATAGCCGCATAGAGAAGCGAATCATTGGAGAAATTTGTGGTCATCCAGCACCGGATGATGGCTGGGACGGGCCCTAGGAGGAACAGCCCAGGTGGAGGGATGAGGGGCGAGTCGCTGAGGATCGAACTCATCATTCTGCTGGTCGTTTCCAATCCCAAGCTGTTGGTTCGCGCTGAATGATGAGAATGCCCCGATGAGCTTTGCCGCCCATCAGATCGATGTGATAGAGACCGCTCGGATAGAGGAAGGCTCCCCATCCCGCTTCCGGTCCTAATGGGAAGCTCACTGCTAGACCGATTGGCCTGTCCGTAATACCCGTGGATGGCACTCTCGTCGAATCGGACACTATTCGCCCTGGAGGTCCCACGCCTAGGCTCGTCTTCCGTGTCGATACCCATGGCACCTACGCCGTGATGTTGTCCTTGGTCAAACCCTTTGAAAGCTTCGGCAGTAGATTGGAACACAGGCTCTGGAAGCAGGAGATAGATTCTCAGTAACCATGCATGATGACAAACGATGGTGAAAGAAAAAAGACATACCTGTGGGCACTGTACCACCGACAGAGCTAGGAAAAGGTGACAAGGGGCCCCAGACACTCTTCAACCTTGCATCCTCGTCCCTCCGGCGTTCAAGTCTCGCAATCCGCTCCGCTTGCTCAAACTGAGCGGCGTGGAGTTCTTTCAAATCTTCAAATACGCGCCAGATATCGTCGCGTGAGGCAAAAGGATACTGAGCATCCATTATCCGAGTTGAAGCAGAAAAAGCAGCGGAAGCAACCGTGCTAGAGGGGCAATCACTCAAAGACGTTGAGCAAGGAGCAATCTGCGGGAGCTTTGAAAGACATGCACACCAGAGTCAAAGCTGAGTAATATCAGGGCGTTGGTTGCAGGGTATCTTGCTGCTTGTTCCTAATTTGTAGCAAAACCACTTCCACTGACTCCTCCACCACCCTTGTAAGCTGTGAGACGGCCGAACGGCCGTCCACCCAAAATGCTATGAACGAGGTTGTGTGCGATACCCTCAAGTCATAAACCTATCGCCAGCCGTAGTATTGATGTGTTATAGACGTGGTCGTAATAGGATAAGATGGCGGTAGACGAAATATGAGAGGACTCGGAAAAGATATGGGTGTATGTGTAGAGGCTAGTAGAACCCGGGGCGGCTCGCCGTAGATATACAGGCGTCCAATTCAAGAGGAGCGAACTTGGGGTACTTCGAATATGAAGACAGATTGTTGCTTTCGGGTCTCGGGAGTATTTTGTAACACTGAGACGGGCACGGGCTGCAGCGAGGAGGGACTTTTCCGATGGGGTTCGAAGGAAGGAGGCAAGAGCGATTTCGTTGGCGGGGAAGTTGATAGAATATGGAGGATAGGCAAGAGTAGCTATTGAGTGCCTCTGAAATGAAGATGAAGCCCAGATATTTGAAAGAGAAGGGACGGAGAGAATTCAAGTGAGAAGAAGGACGGAAGACAAGAAATGGTGAGGGGATCGTAGCATCCAAGAACAAGACACTACATCACAGCCTTGGCGGCTTCAAATCTAATTCTAGACCGCTTTTCATTCTATCCTCAACATTGAACACGCACTTTACCTGCAATGCAAAGAAGACCAAAATTGACAATCATCAATTCTTCTATTTGTCTGGACGCTACGTGACTAAACCCAGCAGATTTCCTACACCCCTTTTCTCCGATCATTTGGGAGCCTCCGTCCAACCTGGGAACACTTGAGGAAGTGTCCCAGGCGCTTGATCTGGCCAATTCGTCTGAATGGCCTTGACAACCTCGTCGTATACGATCCGATATCCGTCCGCCGTTAGATGCAGTCCTTTATTCGCAGATTAGTTTCACTACGCCGTCCGAAACAATCGAATGAAGATAAACACGCACCGTCCGTGAAGAGACTCGCGAACTTCTCATTATTCGGCGCCTCCCTCGACCCGATGAGAGGCTGTCCCTCCTTCCAACCAGCCGCCGTCATGAAAGCTGTCCAGAGATCGACCACCGGAAGCTTCAGCGAACCGGCGACCTCACCCGCAGCCTCCGCATACAATCTAGTCTGACTGTTTACCCGGCTGGGGTGGGAATTGCCCTTACCTTCGTCAAAGCCCTGCAGCTGGTACTCGTTTACCGGGGTTGGGGTGATGATGAGAATGCGCGGCTTCTGAGCGACCGTTGCAGGGTGTTGAACAATCCGGGCCAGATTCATCTTGTAGACGTCCAATGGGACATGCTGGCTAGACCCGAGGAGCGAGGCATCGTTGGCTCCGAACCAGATTGTCTGCAGTAGACATCAGCCTGGACACCATATGCTAGGTAGAGCGAAGCAGTACCAGAAACCGAACGGAGGCCGTTTCCGGGGTCGGGAAAAACTTGGGAAACACCTTGATGGCATGAGCAGTGCCATAGCCGCTGCAGACATAACTCGGGATCAGTAACAGTCGCCGTATGACTTGACTTTGTGATGTAGACGATCACGCACCCAAACCCGCGATTGATCACATCCAGAACTCTTGAGTACGCTAGTACACCGTCAATGTCTGCACACCTGGGCAAAAGGGTAAGGACTAACCATCCTGCAACGCTGGTTGGAGCCCAAATCCCATCTCCTGATTAGAGGACATCTCGGTGATCGAGTCACCAAAGAGTATGAACTGATCATAGGGCTTGTATAACGAGGGCTCACCAGCGGACGCCATTGTGAGTGGGTGTGAGAAAAGAGATTCCGAACCAAATCTAGATTAATGCCAGTTGTTTGGAGGGGTGAAGACACAATATATATACTCTGTAGCTCCAGAACAGCCTATAGGTGGATAAATGATTCGCTAGATTTCGGCTGATTAAGTGGACTTGACCCCCCACTTCTGGCCCAGTCTTTCGGGTAATTTGACCGTTGCTTATTCCTACTCCATACTGCAATAATTAAGACGTTAGTTGGCCTCCTCCAACTCTTAGTTCTTCAATCAATCGAAAATTCTATCTTCTGTGTGTTAGCTATTCTATCTTGGATAACATGCTAGTTAAGTTTCGTCACCTAACAACTTTCCATTTATTCTATTCTGAACTATTTAATGGATGATGTCTCACCTTAGGATATCTTAGGCTTGTCATATGGTGTTGGTCTGGATAGCAAATTAACCATTTTCTGCTATGGAATACGCTTTTATATATCATTCTGTCAGCTGATAATTTTAAAGAGAGTCCACTCCTGGAAGAATACCTGGACTTGTTAAACTAAGTCGATTCCGAACCCCCAACTCAAGAGAACAACGGCGAGAATGACGAAGAGGGCGATCCAATGGAGGAGCTCTGTTTCTGGATTCCTTGCACCTGTAATTCACAGATGCAATCTTTGGCATCATCAAAGTCAGAGAACCGCCCACCACGCACCCTACACGATTGGTTAGCCCCCAAACCCCTGGTTCTCGTTCCGAAGCAGTCAACAATTGCGAGTTAGACATATCCTCGTCTACACCAAGGTAGGGCCACCTTCACTGGATCACACCAAGTGTACCACTGCCTCAGATCATCAACTAGGCTGAAATCCCCATGGTTCCTTCCTCGCAGATCATACTGCCTCAGGATGAGGCAGATATAGAGTTACCACCACGACCGGCAAAGGTGTTCATTACTGGCTCTGGGACAACACGGTTTTATAAGCCGACATCTAATATAGACAGTGCAAATCGAGACTGTTCTCGGATCCAGAAACTAGGATTATCGAAGTCTCTTAGGGTCCCGGTGCTTCATGAGCTTGTACAGTTCAAGGATGATATCTCAAGAATGCTGCTTGAGTACATTGAACACGATGACAATTTAGGAGATATTGAGATTGAGAGTTGCTTTACATATTCGCAATAAGTGGACATACCAGCTACAAGATACAGTTCAGAGGTTACATGCGGCGAGTATTATTTGGGGAGACGCGAAACCAGATAATGTCTTAGTTGACTCTAATGAGAATCTCTGGATCATTGATTTCGGAGGAAGCTACACCCGAGATTGGGTTGATGAAGCCAACATGGAAACCTTTGAAGGGGATCTTCAAGCTCTGTCACGACTGGTTGACTTCCTCAAAGGGGGATTCTAGGTTTCTCACTGGTCTTCTTTACCTGATGAATGTACATAGTATGTCTTAGCTTCTTAGATAATACTATCAATCTAGAAATAAACTTCCACCCACCTTGTCAATCAGAGCTATCAATATGATGAGCGGCGGCGAGGTAGCTCGCTCCTACCTACCTCTGTTTGATGGTTAACGTGTGGAAACTCCTAGACGCCTTATACCTAGGTAGCAAGCTTGGAAACAAAACAGGGATCGATTGGGGGATTTCATGAGAATTGGCGATTTCCCATTACAATAGGCTAGAATAGTCATTTTAAAATAATCTTCCTAATGTAGTTTGGACACTGTTCCTTCTCATATCTCTCTTCAATATTCTATCCAAGGGTAGATAAATGATTATTCTTACCCCATACTCTTTGGTTGATTGTTTTACTGGTACCTGCTATTTTCTATAATTATAGATTTTCTTCCTAGATTACCTAGGGCTATGAGATCCAAATTTCAAGTTCCTGATGCTAGTTTCAACTCCCGTGTTACTTTTGAATCAATCCTATCTACATCGTCCCTCTTGCGGTAGAAGAGCTGTATTTTCTACTACTATAGAGGAGGGCCTGACACGCACATGACAAATCAGGAGAAATATATTTAGAAGAGAGTCATAATTAGACCAAAGCTATCCAAACATACAGCCACCACAGTCTAGTTAGTAACCAGATAGACGTATCATTCCTTATATCACATTTTTACAGTCTGCACAGACCAGATGTTGGCAGCTAACACACTGAAACCCGCGAGCAAGTACTTGTGGACCATCCCCACAACAGCACTTGAAGATTGTAAGTGTTTGTAGTCTAGAATATACAAGTTTAGTTGGAAGACTTACGCATATCCACAGACCCGAGGAATATCTAGAGAGCGAGGGAATATTGTCAGCACCACGCACGAAGGAGAAAGACATGGCATTGCCATTGAAGAGAGGGAAAGACATGAGATAAGATACCTCCAGACTCTTGCCCTGAAGTCTCCACCGCCAGTTACAAATAAGCCGTCTACTGGGTGGGATGCCACAGAGATGACTATCACCGTGTTATAAAAGTTAATCCACATCTCTTATAAATTAGAGTCGACCAATACAAACCTGTATTCGTGTGTCCCTGAACCCTCATATGCGCGATACCGGTGCTGGGATCCCAGAACTGAACACCGCGATCTTTGGAACCACTTATCACCCAGCGGGTATTGAGTGTCACATAAACGCAGATAACATAATCCTATCTCCAATATTAGAAGACGAAGCTGGAGCAAGAGGATATATAAAGTACGAGAAAGATCATGAATTTACCTTGTGACCATTGAGAGTCTGGGTACATTTGCCACTGTTACTGACGCCAGGTTGCAGATCGAGCTCCCAGATCTTGACAGTATTGTCAAGGCTTCCACTGACAAGATATTTTCCGTTGGGTGTGAAGGCAAGGGAGTACACAGAATCTTTGTGGCCACCAGCCCCCTTCAAATCTTCAACTAGAGATCCTGTAGTAGTCTCCCAAATCTTAATGTTATGGCTTATCAAAGCGGCAGCCATATGAGAGCCATCGGGGGACATTGCTACCGCAGCCACAGTATCTTCCACCCTAAGGGTAAAGATAAGTTTGCCATCTACAGTATCCCAAAGACGCACGGTTTTATCTTCACCACCAGAGATAATATGCTGGGGATTTACCCAGTCTATCGAGAATACGGTTCCTTCATGTCCGCTGAGTTTGTACTTCATGGTGCGAGCATTAATATCCCAAATCTGTTTTATAAGTCTGTTAGCCACCAACAGCTTTAAAGAGCTTGGAAGGAATGATGGAGAAAACCACTATCTGAAGATAGCAGCCTTAAAGTCCTGACTTTAGCAACATACCTTGATATGCTCAACTTCCCCTCCAGTGGCAAGATACCTGCCACCTGGACTGAAGCAGATACTGCGAATATATATCTCTTCACTGTTAATATCTGTGGTCTCGTCCTGGAAAACGGCTATTTCTTGACCTGTGAACACATCAAAAATTCGAGCCAAGTTTTTGGAGCCCGTAGCAAGATATTGACCATCAGGGCTGAAACGGACGCAACAGACTATACTGTCATGGACAAGGTCATGAACAAGCACGACATCAAGAACCCTTGGCACCTCAGGATTGAACACAGCATACCAATCCGGGCCTTCTCTTTTTGTGGAATCGGAGAGATCGTCAGGGTTCCAGTCAGCCAACGTATTGCCTGGACGGTCATCCAACTCCCTGCTGGCTGCCGGTAATTTTTCACTATCCATACTGGATGCTCCACTTCGATCTCGGTAAAGGGCCAGGAAGTATGCAAGCGCTATGAAGGTGGTCCGCCTGCGCGAAACAATGCTCCAGCCGCGACCGCAGTCTTCTCTTAACCACCGGTAGCATGTCGATGTCTCATCTCGATCTGGAAGGCCGCCGGCATATCTTGAGCCTGCTTGATCTTGGGTTAGCCTTGGGAGGGAGAAAAGTGCCACCTGTTGTAACTGATGTCCCATATGTCGCCGAAAGCTGTCTAGATCCACTACGAGCACTTCTTCGGAGGTTGGCATGCTGCTTTGGTCACCTGTTGCCCATGAACCGTCACAGAATAGACAATCTGTTGGTGGGATAGAGTCAATCGGCTGTTTGGACTGTGCTATGATCATCGGCACCTGTCGGTTTGATATAGTTTCAGAATGCGAGCGCTTGATGTGTCGTTCCAAACCATGTGAAGATGGGAATACACCAGAGCATTGAGGACAGACAAACTGGTTTCGGTGTACCAGGAGCTCGTGTTCAAACCACGCATGTTGCGACTGATAAGTTTCTAAGCCACATGTGGGAAACGTGCAGATATATGGCTCCAAGTCCTGGAGCACATGCTTCCTGACAAGTAGTCAGTAGCTTCCTGATAAGGTAAGTGTGCTAAGTAGAACCTCCATTGATGTTCTGGGCTTCCCTGCTTAAGTTGAACAACGGTGAGGCAGTAAGGACATATAAAGGAAGAGCGACCGTCGGCGTCGGATGGAAGAGGAGGAAATGGGAGCTCATTATCTGATGCCTCTGCAATTGATGTAGCGAAAGAAACCACTGACTTAGCTGCAGAGGCGTCGAGAAGCCCCGACAATTGAGCTTCCGGAATTTCGCCGGTCACAAACGCTGTGGCCTCCGTGTCGGCAAATAAGCTGGGTATGGTCTGTCCTGTAGCTACAGATTTCGCCAGCCCAGTCTTTTGATTGCCATCTCCAGCTCGCCTTATGAGTAGGCGATCGAGATCTGGTGTATCCTGACTTTCTCGGACGGTTGCCAACCGGTCATTGTGATCCCTGCGGTACTTGAAATATTGTCGGCGCCTGGCATTAGCTTCGCCCAAACGAACTGCGAGTGCTTCATTCTTCTCCACCAAAGCTGGATATCGGTCCTTAATGTACATGGCATCCGCACGATTGTCGAATGGCTTTGCTCTTGATGCCCGTTGGCGTCGATCGTTGGATGTAAGCTTCCGGATGAAAACAGATGCTCTGAACAAGCCATCGAGCCCAGATTTAATGGCTGATATGAGCTCCTGTATCTCCGAAGTTGGCCCGATGGCGTTTCGTTTCATCCCGGAACTGTAAACAGACGACGAGTCAGATTCACTGGATGAGATATTGTACTCAGACAGGTTTATATTGGGATCAATGTCTAAAGGGCTGGTAACTCGGTTTGGGCGTCTCCCGGTTGCAATATCAGTGGCTGGGAATAACGTAAGCAAATTCCTAGTACTGGGAAGGACTCGTACCGGTTTGTAGGGAGATATGGAGGTCCTTAAGCGTCGACAAGGCTACGTTCCGGACTTGCGAGCTGTTCTGAAGACGGTGGTCGAGGGATAGAGCAGAGCTGGAAGGCTGGAAAGCGCCGATATTACCAGCCCACTGATCGTATCGCTCCTGTATCTGCTCGACGTCCTTTTCGGATAGAAGATCCTTTACGTACGAACTTTCCTCCAATCCCACTGCGGCGAGAAGATCAGCAATAGCGGTTTGGCAGCTGCGCGCGATCTGGGACAGTGGCGGGCTTTCCATCGTGCCTGCCGTCAACCACCAGCAATATGATTGAAGCCTCTGCTGTCAGCCTTAACAGATCTGAAGGGAGTTTAAAAGAGGTCTGCAATGACCTGGGCGAGAGGCAGGTCGTCTATCGCGGGGCTTGCATATCACTCACCAATAGAGTCTCTCGATGCACGAGGCTACGCGCAGCTGAGTCTGACACTCGAGCCCGAGTTCCAACACCTTCACTTCTCTATCACTGCATGCTATAGCACTCGAACCATAGTATATAGCTATCGCTTCCGACTGTGTCTAGTCACTCCAAAGGATGACGGGCGTGGAGGTCGTTGGCCTTGTGCTAGCATCATTCCCGATCATCTTGAACTGCCTTGATTATTATCGGGAAGGAATGGAGCCGTTGGACGAGTGGTGGAGTTTCCGGACGCATTTCATTGAGTTTGTTGATGATATCAGCCATCAAATGATGAGATACAATGAGAATATGACCCGTCTGCTCGACCCAGTCGTCACAGATAACGAAAGCCTCGCTGCTTTGGTTCGAGACCCAGTAGATCCTAGGTGGAACGATGGCAGTCTGGACGACCCCTTGGAGCAGCGACTGGCCAGCGAGCGCGATAGGTTCTTTCGCATTATTGAGAGGATGAATACAGTAGTGAAGGATTTGAAAAATCTTTTGCAGATCGATGGTGACCGCGTACGTCCTCACACCCGATCTACTTATACACTTTGTCATTATTAACTCGTCGGGGGTTCATAGTTGCCAACAATTGGATCAGCACAGCAGACATCGTGGAATTGGCAGTTGACACGGATCAAGATCAGCTTCTCCAAGGGAAAACACAAAAAGGTTCGAAAGCTTGCGCAATGCAACCAGAATCTGCAAGAGATCCTAGGCTATAGCGGGCGACTGATCCCCATAGCAGATAGGAGGAAATTATCGGAACCTGTTACTCTCTTCGACAGAATTCGTCGACACGCCTGTTCAGTCCATAGTGCCCTCAACCAACGTTGGAAATGCCAAACACAGAAGTGCCAAATTCATCAGGCACATCTCAGTATATCCGTTGCGACAAAAACCGTCAGTCTGAACATACTGTTTGTTGTTGGAGGAGAGCAATACCCGCCACATGCTAGGCCTTGGAAGCAGGAGGTAGTAATCCAGCCACCATTGGAGAAGACAAATGCATCTTCAGCAATCTCAGTGACACAGATCAGCTATGTCCAGCAAGCTGCATGTTTTACACAGGCACAGGAGGTATTTGAGGAATCACCAGGGAAAGGCACATTCAAAGTCAGCAAGCTAGCCAGGGCGTTAAAGAAGACGCGACTGGAGCCATCCTCTGCCAAAAGCAACACTCAAGTGGTGAATAAAAAGGTTGCTTTTGCACCTTCCGTCCCTGTAATTCAGGTGAGCCAGCACGGAAGCCAGACTAGCCCCTCGCCGGATCCTCTTTCCCCTCAACTGATTCACGATCTCTGTTCTTTCTTGCGGGATGACCAAGCGGTAAGCATTGGAGCTATCATGGACGAGTCAGATCGGCATTTAAAGCTCTCCAAGTCCCCAAATGGACCAGTTGTTGAGTTGGATACAACACGGCTTGTCCCTCTCCCCGAGCTTCTGAACGCTCATCACAGGGCCGAGGTTGTCATTTCTAGACAAAGCCGATTTGCGATGGCTGCTCACATTGCATCTGCACTGCTGCAAGCTCACATGTCCCCATGGCTATCCAAGAAGTGGTCCAAAAGCGATTTCTCTTTCCTTATCAAGTCAGGCGCCCTCTATAGCAGTTATCCTTACGTTTCTCGAACATTCCTCTCGAAAATTTCACGAACGGACACCACCATCGCCGATTCACTGCAGCCCTCCCATTCTCCAGAAGAGACGCGGTCCAGTCTCTTTACAGTTGGAGTGATCATCCTTGAGCTCATCTTCGGGCAAAACATCGAGACTTGTACTTTCCGCCAAGATTACTACAGCGCGGATAACACGCCAAACGACCAAACAGACGTTAGCACGGCACAGCGATGGGCGAAAAAAGTTCTTGGGGAATGCGGAGCAGATATTGATGATGTAGTAAGAAGGTGCCTTGATTGTTCATTTGGACCCAAACCGAGCCTTGTGGACGCGAGATTCAAAGAGGCTGTTTATGAGGGGGTGATCAAGCCGCTGATGGACTATTTGAAAGTATGGCCGGAGGTTATGCCATTGTCCTGATGGGTATATATAGTCAATTTATATTGGAATAACTGTCCGGATTAGCGAGTAGATATTTGACCCAGGAATGAATAGAGATGATGACCATATCGCAAATAATAACTAACACCACCCGAGACTCTTTGAAGAGGAAATCAATCTGCTGTATTCCTCTCCCTCATTTCAGCTACCTGTCTCTGTTCCAATCGCCCCCCCCAAATATAAGATCCAGCTCGGGATATAGCCGTCTGTGTCCATTTCTCGCGGGGTATAAAAATCCTATCATAGCATAAGCACAACCCTCAGTTAATAATATCTTTACGTAGCTTAGTACAATTCATCATTCTGCCAAGTCCCTAAATACACCAAATGAGGAATATCCGAGACAGCTTCAGTAGTAAGCTGCTGTTTAACACCAAGATCAATAATAAACCACCTCTTCAGCGGCAGCTCAGAATCAAAATCAGCAGGGATATGCACATGGTCATAACAAGCAGGTTGGAGTTTCCCGTGGAACTCGCGCCCTAGGACTTTCTTGCAGAATAGTTCTCCGAGAGTCGTGTGGCGCTGTTGAGGGAGCCCTGGGATATCGGTTATGCATGTGTGTATCATTGCGCGGGTTGCGGGGGTTTCCATTTTGGTTGCTTATCTCTGAATTGTGTATATCCTGGGTTACGGTAGGTAGTATGTGTTGCACTGCAGGCAGTGCTGTTTAAGGGGGATGAGATGGAATTGGAGATGGATCGGATTTACTTAGACTCCGGCTGGTCAGCTGATCTGCTATACAAACCCTAAGTCAGACAGATACTGACATAGTGTCGATCATATGCAGCTGGCTGATGGGACTATTTTAAAACGAGGCTCTGACCAGGTGCGTTGATACGTCTCAACATTCTACCTACCTGCCTGCCGCCCTTCCCGCGCTCTTTCTGGCGGAGCCTGTCCGCTCTGGAAAGAAATAATAAAAGTTATCCGGTAGGTATTGCCTTGGCAAAAGACCTGTCCTCTGCAGGTATCCCCTTTTGGTGTGATTTGCGGGATACATGTATTTGCTTCTTATGGGCATCAGACCCTGGTGCTGAGCATCGCTGGTAGTCAGACGAGGCTGTTGCGTGTGGCTATAGTTACTTCATACTTCAGACGTACTCGGTGTTCCCAATATGACATTACTCTACGGTAGCCCCTGGCGAATAATCATTCGTTTCTACCACTCGAGTATCCCGAGTCATACTCCTCTCGGAAACCAACAGCATTCCCCACACGGATCTACTGTCAGATAATAGAACTTGGACACAGAGGCTTGATGATGTAGCACACAGCCACACGAGAACTACAATGGATACTAGGTAATCAGCGGCGACGCGAAAGGTTATATACCGGTATGTGAGGTCCCACGTAGAGGATTCGCGAAGGGTTTTTGAAAGACTCTTCAAAATCATGACCCCGCCTGGGCAAGTCAGCGACAGATAGCGCCAAAGGCTGCGCAGCAAGGAGCAGTCTATAATTAACAAAGTAATCCTTCCCATGCACTCTGGCGGGGGCTTGGGGAGATCACGCCACCCCAGAGATGGTCCTGTATATACTCCTTGCCTTCCAGGAGATTCAAGTAAGTGGTCGACATGCTTTCCCTTGAGAAGACTATTGTCGAGGATATTCAGACTCTTTTAGCTCATAGCAGCCGATGTCAATAGGTTCATTTGCTGAAACAACAGATTTATTCAGGCCTGAGTTTACCTTCGCGCTGTAGACTACATACTACGAAATTGCCAAACGACTCGTTTTATAAATCAGACGCGAGTCGTTTATTAAGATAACGAGAATCCAAGTAGCAAAGCACAACAAACAGAACCTAGCTAACAAAAGTGAGAAAAGCAAGACCAGACAGTACATAAAGAAAGGCCAGGAATCCAATCCCCCCTCCTCTTTCCCACCATAGTGCCTACCCTCGTCGCCCTATCCTCCTCTTCAAAGGCGCCCCAGCAGTCTGAATAGCCTGGATTATATACCCAACCCCTCCCTCTGGCGTGCGCTGCACAAACAGCGCCCCCATCAAAACATAGAAGAGAGCAGCAACACCAACAAGAGCCCCCTGAATCCCATGCATAGTGTCACCACGCGATATAAACAATCCATTACCAAGGTTCCGCTGATCCCTAGACGCAGAGATATTCAACAACGCATTCAAACCCTGCAGGGAGCCGAGAACAGTCACAAGCGCGAGGGCGAGCGAGAAGGCACTTAAGATTATTGTGGTCACGATCATTGCCTTGTAGGTTCTCTTCTTGGATGTGCCTGTGCGCGCGACGAGGAGCATGATTCCTGTGATGATGAATAGGATGAAATGAAGGAGCGGGGGGTGCCAGAAGAAGACATTCTCTTGGAGGTGTTTGGCTTGTGGGAGGGTGGTGTTTAGGAAGGATTGCACGGTAGATTGGGTGGTGGGGGAAGTGTCGAGAGATTCCCAAAATTCTTCGCTTAGGTCGTCTAGATCTCTGCCGCGCATGCTTGAGACGCAGTGAGTGGATGTTTGGTTAGAGGAATTGTCGTTGGGAGAGGACAATGCCTCCTCAGCTGCTGTTTCGGTGACTGAGACACAGCCGCCTGTGTATGGTTAGTTGGATTGATCGTTTTATGGGAATTGAAGTAAGGAAGACTCTGCTTACCGAAGTAGCCTATACGAAGTGAAACGTCGTATGTCTCGCTCCTTGACAGTTCAGCGAGGTAGATGTGATTGACGTTTGCCGATGTCGAGACGCAGCTAGCAATGACAAAGGCTGGATGCTATTAGAAACACACCGTATCAGGCATTTTGTCCAAACTTACCACCCAAGACGATGGCTATCAGGTAGGAGAAAACCACTAGGAACACGAGTAGACATGCCGACCCGTTTCTCTTTCTACCAACTACTCCCAGAACTCCATTAGTGTGATTCTCGAGATGTTGGAGTCACCGTAGGGCAAGGTGGATTTACTTGCCTGGTTTCTCAACAAAGACCGGTTGTGGAATGTACGGCGTATATGTCGGTCCAGTCTGAGCGGCCATGGGGGGAGGAGTGGGAAGTTGAAGGGCACTGGTAGATGAAGTTGGCTTTTTCTTGCCAGTGGTCTTCGTCTTCTTTCCCTTCTTCTTTGGCCCATCTTTAACCTTTCTTCGTGGAAGTGAGACGTTGGAACGTGCCATGGTGGCTAATGAAAGGTAATAGCTTCACAGGGCCGTGACAAAACTAGCACTGACGACTGCAGATGAGTACTGTCGTATGCCTTTATGTACTCCAGGGCAGCTGAACTAGAGAAGTGGGCTCACACTTGTACCTAGCTAGTACTCAAGGAGTAAGCATAGAGCACATGTCTACAGTCTCTGGATTTGGACCCAACCAGGTAGTTTCCTTCCATCATCGAATAAAATCAATTCCACCATATTCCATTAGACTCGTGGGGGATGCGTTCGCGCGAAAGGCTGTACTCCTCGAATCCATCTTCAAGGTTGCATGCCGATCCAGCACTGGGCCATCCAATGGGGGCTAATTCCAATTGATCACTACAGCATTTTAGTCTCCAACTTTGTTTGTTTTGTGGATCCTTGGCCTTGCATATCTTACTCCTGCAACTCGTCACTTAGAAAAAGCAATAACGATAGTCCAATGCAACATAAACCTGTAGGTTGGACCAGCCTTCCTGCAGGGTAAGTGCATGTTTTGGGGAGGGTTAGTCTTGGCCAGGCGAGGCTACGAGCAACCAGCCTGTTAACCGCAGGAATGAACCTATATTTGGCACAAGGCTCTAGAGCTGAATATTCAGTCTGCGGCTGCCATTAGCAATACCGCAAGCCTGACTAAAGATCCTTGTTTATTGGCATGCTTTGTCCCTGTCTCGTGTGTAACTATGGGCACAAGTTGGACACACCATCTTTTTGCGAAACAGCCACGGAGGAAATATACCTAACTGCTGAGCGTAATTTGGCAACTACTGCAGGGTTGAATCGAGAATCCCAGTCACCTCCTCTGGCGTACCCCAGAAGGTCCAACGCCACTGGACAGCCTGTGCACTGGTGGCGGACTGATACAACGCCCGGCTACTTTGGGACTGACTGCGGTTGCCATGTGGCATATCCCTGCTATGCTGTCCGAGCTAACATGGCGCGATTCGCGGTAGGTTGAAAAGCTATCGAGGCGAAGTCATCCCAATCAAAGCCTCAGATACAGGACAGGTGCGTTTGGCCCCTTTACAGAAGAGGCCTGAGATATCAGTAATTGGGGGCTTGACAGGAGGGTGTGATAACACTTGGCTCAACATTTTTGCGGCTCATCGACAAAGACCCCCTGTGCCACCGAGTCTCTTTACCAAGTCTCTCACCTGGAACTCTTCTTAACATCACTTAGTCCAGTTCCGTCACTACATTATAAATATCATTGACCCATGCCAGCGTACAAGAGACCTAGATACACAACCCTTTCCCTGACAACGTTTTATCGAACTTGATATGCATCGGAATCTCGCCATGTCGACACATACCGCGCCCATCCCTCCTAGTCCTAGTCGACAAGACCTAGCAACAAAGCTCGTCCGCCAAACAAAGGCTCCAAAGCCCGACAAACACGACGAGACCAAGGCCATTGACATCGTAGCTGTCCACGGCCTAACCCCCTGGGAGTCCGAGGCTGGTTCATCCTTCTGGCTGCGCGATTTCATCGCAAAGGACATTCGCGGGGCTAGAGTGTTCACATTCAACTACGACGCCAAAGCACTCTGGTCCTTCGGCGCACCCCTGCAGACGAACATCCAAGACGTTTCTAGCGCCCTGCTTTTTGACCTTGCTGCTGCGCGGGAGGAGGTGCCCGTGACACGGCCTCTGGTATTCATCTGCCATGGCTTCGGTGGCTTTATTGTTGAATCTGTGAGTCTTTGTCCAAGCCAACTTACTACTTGTGTTGTGGTTTCATGTGGCTAATGGATTGCGGAATCAAGTGTCTAACTAACGCTTTCACCTACGACTCGCCGTTTCCTGAGATGATTGATTGTGCTCGGGGGGTCATCTTTCTTAGTACGCCGCAACGTACGTTACCGGAGGTCCCGTGGGCAACGCTTTTGATGCATTGCGCGAGAGAGAGTATGCCCCCAGGTTTTGCCCAGGCCGGGTCATTACCTTTGGAAGACCCTGCGTGGGTAGAGAGAAGTGCAGATATCCTTCGCGATATCTCGGAGGCCTTCAAGACCCACACGGCTGGGAGAATGAAAGTGCTTTCCTGCTACGAGGATGTTCCGACGCCACCACAGCAGGCATGTGTAAGTTTTATCTCAAAGTGTCCCGTATGAGGAGAGTGGTGTACTGATCTCGTGTATAGAGTCTGAACGAGTATTCCGCATCTCTTGGTCTTCGAGGCGAGAAGATCCAGTTGATGAGGGGTTGCAGTCACTACTCCATGGCAAGATTCCTGAATAGGGAGGATGACAACTACAAGCAAATTATATCTGCCATTAAGAGGGCTCGGAAGGCGGCATCAAAAGATACGGCGCCGGTTCCTACTATGGTTTCTTCTGGATCTGGGCTGCGTGAAGAGACCCGGGGAATCCAGAACCCCTGGGACAGTGAGACATCTCAGGCCACCTTTCTACATGCTGTGTCGAATACCTTGACCGCAGGAACATCCCTAAGTACAATGGCCACACACCAGCAGCTAGTCCCTGCCCGCGGCTACATCCAGGGTGCGCCGGGGACCTCTCTCCCAGCTCCTTCTGCTAATCCACAACCCCCGGAATATGATGCGAGCAAGATGAAGATTGCCAGACGTCCTGTCGGCCAGCCTCCTAGTCGAATGATTACACCGATTATACCTGCACAGCCACCCGTTGGTCAAATATCCAATGTATCTGGTCACCAAATTCAGCCTGTCACGAAACAGCTACAGTATACATTGCCATCACAAACCCCTCATTTTACGCCTAGCCAATTGAGACAAGAGCTACAGCACCCACAACAAAGACTCACTTACCCTGCACCGATCACTGCGCCGGGAACAAATCCCTCCCTCATACAAGGCAAGAAGCTTGAAAAGCCGCACAAGGCTAGCCCTCTGAGTCTGGGCAAACAACCATTTAACCCCGGAAATACAACACTAGAGCCACAACTCACCCGTCAGCTTATCAGTAACCAGGGCATGCTTCCTACCCCTGGCGGCAAGACCCGGACGCCTTACCCTAGCCATATATCTCCAACAACCACCGGTGGCAGATCAATCGTTCTACCGCAGCAGATCGCACCACAACCTAGTCCATCTCCCTCGAAATACTATCCTCCTGTCCTGGCCCCTGTCCCGGCCTCGCATCTACCTCCCACAAACCGCCTTCCGGCCCATACAAACCCAGCAATCCCCATTCAAGTGCCAACCCCCAAAAAAGATGCAAAGCCAAAGCCGCCGCGGGTCCCATCAAAAGAGCAACGCCCCAAACCTCAAAAGCTGCCCAAGGCAAAACCGGAGCCGCGGCGAGAAACCCGTCCCCAGGGCGTCGTCGTACCAGGACCAGGAATTAGACGGCCTCCAGTCCCTACCGGTACTACCGCAGGCGGAACCGTCGCCGCTAAGCCACCCATTTCAACAACGCATGTTCCCTCCGGTGCAATGCAGGGCCCAGGGAAACAGCCACAGCCGATCCATACTACCCCGGCACCAAAAGATCCTGGGTTTTTTAAGAAGCTGTTCGGGTCTAGTAAGGTGTCGGGACATGCGCCCGTCTCGGGGGGCGCTGGGGTACATTCGGGATCTCAAAGTGGCCCCTACAAACCTTCGAGGCCTCCACCTAATGCGCCCACTTCAGGAGGTACTGGAGTATACTCAGGATCCCAAAGTGGTCCATACAAGCCTTCGAGGCCTCCGTCTAATGTGTATACTCCAGGAGGCGCTGGAGTACATTCGGGATCTCAAAGTGGACCGTACAAACCTTCGAGGCCTCCACCCAATGCGCCCACTTCAGGAGGTACTGGAGTATACTCAGGATCCCAAAGTGGTCCGTACAAGCCTTCGAGGCCTCCGTCTAATGTGTATACTCCAGGAGGCGCTGGAGTACATTCGGGATCTCAAAGTGGACCGTACAAACCTTCGAGGCCTCCACCCAATGCGCCCACTTCAGGAGGTACTG